>CM041778.1:305478387-305665170 GCA_023374045.1 Limonium bicolor
CCACCATTCTCTTAGTCCTCATCAAGCTCTTCATTCCTATCTTCTCAAACTTCAAGACCACCATTTTGGTGCCATGGAGTTCCACCATTTAAGGAGCTTGAGCTTACATTTCTACATATTATTACTCTCCTTTGCTTCTAGGTAAGGAATCTCAAAGAAAAATCATGTTTCCTCCATGTTTTTACCTTGACCGAAAATACCCATTAATGTTACTCTTTGTGTGACTTTGTTCTAGCTTCATTCCAACCTTTCATGGACTAGGTGGAGTCCTCTCTTGATAGATATTCAAACTCTCTTCAAAGACCAAGGTAAAACAATTACATTAGTGTTTTTGAAACAATGTAAACCTAGGGTTTACAATGAGTTTAAGCTTGGAGCTTGTATACTCATTTCAATGTTTGTATATTGTTTAGTAGTTGACAAGGAATCAAATACCTTACCGGTTTTATAAGGAAACAAGAAAGAAGTTTGTGTGGAAAAGAGGTAAATATGCTAACCTAATGTGGTTTAAAGTCTTAGGAGAAATGAGCTTGTATTGCTTATGAAAATGATCTAAGGAGCCAATGGGAAGTGACTTAGAAGAATGCTCTTAAGGGCTTAGTAAAAGGCATATGTGTTGTTGAGTGTATTTGCAGGTCAAAGGCAAATATATTGTGGAAATTCAGTGTTTATGATTTACGCATCTTAAGGGCCTAAGAGCCATGTTATTTAAGGGCCTAAGTGCCATGCAATTTAAATTACGCACTATATTGTGATGTAGTGCTAAATGTGTGAAGTTTGTGTATAAGAATGTGTTTGATGGATTTTTAGTGTTCATGGTTGTTTGTTGGTGAAAACAATATGTTTTGGTTTAGTAATGTTCTAGGAGAACCTATGTCGAAATTTAGGTAATAAACAAGAAGTTCTAAGGGTTTAAAGTGAGTTTGGCAAGTTAAGAGATGTTTAGAATGGTTAAATGTTTAACTAGTGGGAGGAACATGCATTAAGGTGTTTTATGATGTGAGAAGGGCTTAGGCAATGTTCTAGAGGATTTTATAATGCAAAAGAATGTTTGGGATACACCAAAGTCATTTGGACTTGTGTTAGGATTTAGGCAAACTTTGGTGAACAAGGAGAAAGTGTAAACTTGAAAAAGGATTTCAAGAATGACATAAGGAGTTAGTTGTGAGAGTAGATGCTTGAGAGATGATGTTGTTGTGATGAGGGAGTATTTTGGCATAAGTGATCATCTTAGGTATGAAACACCACTTGGAGACTAGGAGAAAACATTGTAAGTGTTAGGAATTTTGGGAAGATGAGTAAAGGTTTAAGGAATTAGAAAATGAGTTTTGTGAGTGTTTAAGGATGTCTTAAGGTGTGTTTGAAGTGCCCAAATGAGGTTAGGGTGTACTAGGATATGGGGTGAAGTTTGGAGTTAATGAAATGGAAAACAAGGGTCTGGGGCACCGAACTTGCGACCGAACTTGCAAGGTCGGTCGAGCCCAGTTACCCTGCGAGAATTGGCTTTTGGAATGGATCGACCTTGGGGACCGGACTTGCAAGGTCGGTCGGGCTTGTATTTTGTGTACGGATTAAGTTTCTGGAATCGACCGAACATGGGACCGGACTTGGCAAGTTCGGTTGGGCTGAATTTTCAAAGGGAAGAAACTCTCAGGAATGGACCGAACATACGACCGAACTTACAAGGTCGGTCGGAGTTGAAAATTTTGACGGAAATATGTTCTGGAATGGACCGACCTTGTTTAAGGTCGGTCGGTAAGGTCGGTCGGACCAAAACTTGTAAAAAAAAAAAAAAAAGAATGTGACTTATGTAGTTAACCTAGGGGGTATAATGAAGGTAACCTAGGGTAAGTTAGACATTTAAACATGTCAAATAATCATGTTAAACACTTAGTAAATTTGAAGTTAAGTAAGTTAATTAACCGACATTCTTGAATAATGTATAGGAGTGACCTACGGTGGAAACAAATCGAGGCAAGGACCAAGGTATGGTTTTCTTGCAGTCTGTTGCCTACCGGTTTACACCGGCTTGTGTGTTGTATGTTTTTCTGTGTGGTTATGACGTTATAAGATTTAAACATGTAATGAGTTTACAGTTGTTCATATTATTGTGATGTTATGATGTGACTCATTTCCCTTGTGTGTCTAACGTGACTTACCACCTGTTGTGTATTGGTTGTTAAGTTCCACCGTGAACTTCTAACAAGTGTTAACTGGGAAGTGAGGAATCCGGTTGTCCGGTCATGCATGTAAGTTAAGAGTAGATATCTGAATCAGATTCGACTCTTATGTTGTTAAGATTGTTCTCCTTAATTTGGCGTTCGATCTCCCGCTAGCTTCCTCCAGAGCTTACCTATTCTGACTTATGATCGGTTTAGTGGGAACATGTGTTTGTGTGGTGTGTTCGGGTCACTATATCCGAACCATCTGTGACTTAAGTTACTCGTTCGAATAACAGAACGGTAATGAGTGTGTGTAACGAGCTTAACATGAGGGTGAACCATTCTCTAGGCTCTTATGTTGTTTAACCTTCTTGGTTTGTTATTGTGGAAAGAGTATCCACTGTGTATGTGATGTTGTGCTATGCCACATATTATGTTATGTTATGTTATGTATAAATGAATGTCATGTTATCATGACAATTAGTTGCGCGTATCCCGGTAGTCGATGGGCTGCGCGTTAACCATACCAGCCAAGGGTTGCTGACCCCCTCGGGGGCTCCATATTTTTACTGCAGGATGAGGATCGAGGAAGCAGAGTGGCTGTAGGATCTAGGCTGCAGTTGTATTTGGTTTATTTTGGATATTGAGCCCGGGGTGCGCCTGTGCTCCCGTGGCATTATATTTTGATCCCGTTGAAATTTCTATGGCGGTATATTGACAGTTTATAGTGAAGTAATGTAATTAAATACTCGGTATTGTATATGATGTATTTATGGTTTAGTTTTATGCTCGGGAGTCTGATCATCAGACCGGAACACTTGTATTTATTCTGCCTTGTTAACCACGTGGGTGGTTGACGGCGTTGTAGCACCGAAGCGTTTAGTTATTGTTTAGTCGTTTATTTCCGCTGCGATTTCAGTTAGTTGTGAAGTAAGATGTAGGGGTGTTACAAGCCTAATCCACCTCTCAATATCTATTACAAAATACACTCCACTGTCAGTTTCTCTCCCTTGTTACATTTTTCTTCTTCCACAATGCTACAGATTTTTCCTTAAACCTTTACCATTCAATACTCCCTCTACCAATGCTTCTCCTAGCATTCTAAATCCATTAATTTGCCACTCTAGTTCTCCTCATTACCTAGACCCTCTTCAAATCTGTTTTCAAGGTACTAAACTACTCACTTAAACTCTCCAAGTACACCTAGTTACCACCTAGGTTATCCCTTCTTCTTCCACATCTAAGTCCTTCAATTTCCATACAAATTTGGGCAGAGGTCCCCCTATATTTTAACATTGCCCACATGCATTCTCAGCCCACACATTCATTCCAATTCCCATATAAGTACCAACATCAAACAACACTATCTCACACATACATTCCCTGCACAAACATACTCATTATCCAATGTTTTCCCAAGCTTTTAAACATCTTTTAAAACCTCCAAAACTGTCACATTCTCTTCCTCATTATACTACAATATACTTACCATCCACATTAATATACCCATACTCTTCCTACTGTTACGGTGATTTCTAAACCTTGTTACAGCAATGCATTTATACATACACGACATCAAAACTGTACAGAGACTTCTCTTTACCTTGGGTTTCCCTAATTCCTTTTTCTTTCTCTCCTTCTCCTTTCTTGCTCCTCTTTCCTTCTTTGTTTTCTTGATTTATTTAAGCCAAGCTACACCCATGTAACAAGGCACACGCATACACACCAATACTAGTAAATTTTCTATCTCACGTATTAAACCCTAACTTTGTGAGAAACCATTTAAAACACTTAGTAGGTCTCACCTTGAGCTTCTAATGGAGTTTTTGAGTAGAAAAAATGACAAGGCTTCAACTCTCTTTGAGATGCCAAACCGGCTGAGTAAGGAATAGTGGTACTTATGTGAGTTTTGTATTTTTTCAAGGAAAAGATGAAAAGAGTGAAGCTTTGGTCTACTCTTACCTTAGAACATGAGAAGAAGGTAGATCTTGGAATGTGCTCCTGAAGCTCTTAAACGATAATACCCTCAAAAATAAGTTGGAGGTTTTTAGATTTTGAAGGGTAAAATGTTCTCCTAAGCGATACGAATCCAACGGTATAATTTTTGTAGCATTTGGTGATGTTTGAGGTTTCAAAAATGGAGAGAAAGTGGGTCTGTGTAAGGCTCTCAAATCGCCATCGCTGGAATCAGAGAGAGAAGATAAAATAGAGAGAAAGAAGATGCTGTACGTGGAATTTGTGAGTGAGAGGAGAGAGAGTTACTTTTTGACTTTTAATTTTGTTTGTCTTTTGTACATAAGAAAGAATAAGAGAGTGTGAGAGAGAGCACAAAACCGGCTGCACCCACACACACAAACTCTTTCATTTTATTTTAAAGTGGACACACTACTTTGTTTTAATTACACTCTCACCCCACAACTTCCCATTTTGACAGTTTATACTATTTTCTCCTTTATTGATTTTTATTGGTTCTAGACCTTCACTAATATTTATTAATGACTATTTAGTTGACCAAAATTATTACGAGTCTATTTGACCCGCTTAAAGTCACGTTTTCCCGGTTACATCGAAAAACGCGCTTTAATGTTCGTTTGTGTTTTTAATCCATTTTAAGGATTCGTTTCCTTCGGGAGTTGTTCCCATATACTACTTAGGTCTTATTAAGCCCTTAGAATCCATATTATATGCTAACCGAGGTCTCATACCTCCTATGGTTATTTAACGCTTATTTAGCGTTTTTCGCTTTTCAAGCGTTTCTTCATTTCTTTTGGATTTATTTTTCCTTACTAATATTACTTAGGCACCATTAAGCCCTTAAATACGTATTAGATTAATTTTAATCCCTATATTTAAGGTCGGGGTATTTCAGCCAATACAAATACACAATTATTTGGCTCTAAGGCTTACAATTCAAATACTAGCTCATAAATACTCAAACTTCATAAACTTCAATACTAATACAAGATTTTGGGTTCCTTAAATAGTTCACCCACTCCAATTACTCTAATGCATTTAAACTTGGCATTAAGAAGGAGCTCTTACCTTGAGCTTATATTTCCTTCATTCCTTTCCAATTCTCCTCTTCATCTCTTTCTTGCACAAATCGGCTATATGGGGAATGGAGTTGCCAAACTCCATTCCCATCACCCAAAGCACACAAAACAAATACCATTAACATACTAACCCTTAAATTAATGCTAGTTCATAGAAATATTTATAATGAGAATTCTAGGGTTTACCTTTGGAGTGTTTTAAGAGGGGTTTTAGCCCTTGGTTCAAGAAGGTGATTCCATCACCATTGCAAGGTTGAATTGATGCTCAAAACAGAGAGAAAAACAGGGCATTACAAAGTGTAGAAATCGGTTACAATGGAAGATGAAGAAAACATGAGTTTTTCATGTAGATTTTTACCTTAATGGAGAGAGAAGACTCCAAGCTACCCATTGGTGCTATTTTCTCTTTGAATGGGGAAAACCCATGGAGATGAACTTCCTCCTATTTTTGGATTTTGAAAAGAGAGAAGTGTAGAGGATGATGAGAGGAGTAAGAATATGTAATTATTTTTACATTTGGAGCTCACATGTAGGTAGAGCATGGAGGTAAAGTGAGGTAGCCATGGATGGTTGTTGAAGCTCTCAAAAATCACCAGCCATAAGGGGAGAAGGAGAGAGAATCGGCTGGGAAGGGAGGAAGAAGAAAGAGAAAAGAGAAATGAGAGAGTGAGGTGAGAGAATCCCCCCTCACTTTTGTACCTCTTTTACTTTTTGCTTTATTTAGTTAGTGTGTGAGTGTGTGAGAGGGGTTAATTAGATTATAAAAAACCGGACCCCACATGTATTATTGGTTGGAGCATTTTTCGTCTTTTACAGAAAACGCTCGCTATTTTACCCGGTTTCAGTACTATACACTAACCGGGCCTGTTTTCCAGAATTTTCTCATTTCATTAATTTTATTGGTTATTAAGCTTCCATTAATGCTTAATTATTATTATTTAATGATTTATAATTTTTACGGGTTTGTTTGACCACTTAAAGTCACGTTTTCGGGTTTTCTCGAAAAACATGCGCTAAAGCTCTATTTGCGTTTTAATACATTATTTGGATCCGTTTTCTTCGGGAGTTGTTACCATATATTATTTAGGCCTTATTAAGGCTTCAGAATCCATATAATACGCTAACCGAGGTCTCATACCTCCTACGGTCATTTAAAGCTTATTTAGCGTTTTTCACTTTTTAAGTGTTTCTTTATTTCTTTTGGATTTATTTTTCCTTACCAATATTACTTAAGCGCCATTAGGCCCTTAAATACCGATTAAGATAATTTTAATCGTTATATTTAAGTTCGGGGTATTTCAATCTACCCCCCTTAAGAACTTTGTCCTCAAAGTTGTTCGAGGTTATAAGATTGCTATACTTACTCATTTATGCTTGCCTAATACCAAAGCCATACATTCTTCCTTCTTACAATTTCCCAAATCCGTTACTCAAGGTTTCTACATTCCATACCATACCAATGTACAATAATTACTCCAATTCGCATTACGTCCACCATCTTATTCCACATTACAAAATTTATACATACATACAATGCAAAGTTATCCCCAAAGCAATGTGTTACACACAACAATCCCGCAGGCACTCAGGTCATCTAGACACAGGACTCCTCTATGTCCCGCTGCCCTTGGAATAATACACTATGATATACTACTATCTTCTCCGGTATAAGCTTTCAACAATTACTCAGTCTCCAGTCTAAGGAAAATTCTTTCACGCTACTAACTAGAAATTTTTCTAAAACACACAACTCCAAATTCCAATTTATATTCTTTACTTCTATCCTATGTGTGATTCTTGTGACCACTTGAGGGGAGCTTCAAGAATCATTCGACCCTGATGTGATCAGCACCAGTGTTGAACTATCTTTCCACCCTAATTTGTGTTCGGTTTCCCTTGATCTGATCTGGATCAAGTTCGACTTCCCACATCAGTTTCAGACAATCAAATAATTCAATTATTTTCATTTTCTCTCTTTTTACTCTTCCTAGTCATAATTACAAATTCATACATCTCTAAAGGATGGAATTCAGTCCATCAATCATCCTCACTCTACTTCCAAATACTTTACTCCGAGATTCAATACCTAAATTCTCATTTCATCAACTTTCATTACTTTCATCCATTACTCTCCAATATCTCAAATATTCTAACTAAGGAATACTATACTTATGAAATTAAGTTGTCCTCAATTTACTTCCAATAATTTACCTAGGAGTACACTACTCATGGACTTCATTCATCTACTACACTCAATCGTTTCGTACTATTTCTTTAAAGGATGCAATACTTGTGGAGCTCCGTCCACTACTCATTACTCTTCTTTACTAATACTCTTACACCGTGGTTACAAGATGGGTATATTCATCCTATGGTATTTGCATCTCTCGTGCCTAATTACCACAATTATCATATAAATGGATACGTATGTTTATTTAACATAAGTACCAATCATCAAATCATTTCTCATTTGTGCTATGCACATTGGAGTTTAAGTGTTTTATTCATGAAACTTACGTTAAGCGGTTTTCACTCTACCCCCCTTAAAAGGGATTACGCCAACGTAATCTACCATATGTTATTATTGAACATTGGTTTACTAAGTTCGGGCATTCTGAAGCATTTTAGCTTCTCTACGGTCTATTATATAACGTACTCTGGTCAAATGAAATACCCCAAACCTTAATATATTAATGAACTATCTAATTAGGATATACTAAGGTTAGAACGTGCCTTAGAAACATTAGAAGAAGTGTTAAACAATAATTTACACCAAAACATGCTTTAGGAACATATAGAGCAAAAGGTGTTTTAAAGAGCACAAATAAATTAGGGAACTACCAATAAGTTCCCAAGAAGATTTCAAATGTGAAATACCTCTAAGATTAGTAATACACATTAAGCGGAGTTAGCGTTTAAACCGAAAACGCACCTTAGCGCGCAAAAATGTGCTTTAAAGGAAAATGTGCCTTAAGCATTTATACATGGAACTAAAAGGCTAATGAGCCTAAATACCAATAAGTAATAAGGGAACAACAATAAAATGGTCTTAGGAACCATTACGTGTGTGAGCCTCGATTTTAAACCCTATCCTATGTTGATTAAGGCTGATTAAGGTCTAACCGGGTTTTAGGTCCACTTATAACCTAAGATTAATAACTATGTCATATAACAATAGTTATTAAAACCTAAGCTAGCTCACTGGAACCTATTATGAGTCGCCACCTAATTTTAACCTAGATCAAATTAGGAAAGGAGAGTTCGGGTTCGGGGGCTTGGTATTCGACTTATTTAGGGTTCAAATTACTTTCATTACCCTCCCAAGGTCGTTTTTCCTCTACTTGGTTTATTTACGGCTTTATAGAAAGTTGTTTTTAACCTGGGTGCGCACTTCTGTTTTTTTTATTTTTTAACATTTTTTGACAGAAAATTAAAGTGAAATTGAAAGTTACCTAAACTAGGGGTTCGGAGGCAGAATTATGTCAAATTTTTATTTCGTCCGTAGCCGCAGACCTAATGTCCAAGACCACGGACCCTGTCCGTGGCCCCGGACATGTATTGACAGAAACCCTAAAATTTGAAAAATTGAAAAATATAAAATCCCGTTACCGTCTGTGGGTGTCCGTGGTCACGGACAACCCGTCCGTGGTCCCGAACAATGAGTCCGAGGTCACGGACAACCCACGGACAGTGGGTTTTTGATGGTTCCCGAGGGTGTTTTGAGCTCAAATTTTATGGGTGTGTAGCCTGAAAGATTTTAAACACGTTAGTAACTGAAAGAACTCAATTTGACATCAAAATTAATACGAAACTTAGCAAACAAGTAACAAGGCAGTAGCTAAAACAATTAGCGATACAGAAGTGAAAAAGAGTTAGTTTAAGCCCAAATTTTCAGGCAAGACTTATAATGTCATGGAGAGTTAGGAAAGTGGAATTTCTACATGTTTTACCTTCGGGTTCACAACGATTCTTCACACCGGGATTCGTCGAGTGCTCCGTTTGTGGCAGACCCGAAAGGTTTTCGAACCAAGCTTCTGGTGGTTGGTTGTTCTTGCTGTTCTTCACGTTTTGGTGATGTTTTTGTGGGGTTTTGATGATTATTGGTGCTTTGGGGATTGGAAAACGTGTTTAGATGGTGATTTCGGGGGATTTTTGGTATGATTCGGGTGGCTGGGTGTTGGAAAACGTGAGAGAGAGAGAGAGAGGAGGCTGTGCTTTCTATCTTCCTAGGGTTCTTGAGCATATGATATTCTGATTTTATAAAAAAAAACCTATCCTTTATATAGACTTTCTTAAAGATAAAGAAAATCTAGTAAAAGTAAGATTTTTTGATATTTTAATTAAGTAACTTCCCAAAAGAATTTTGCTGTGAAATTTTAACCACATGTCAAGGATGACAATTATGAATTTTCTGAAGTGCAATCGGATTTTTAAATGTTATAATATTTTAAAATTGAATTTCTCGTCAGATTCAGTCAGAAATTGCTAGAATATTATTGGAAATTCGAAAAATCAAAACTCCAACGCCATTATGCTTAGAATGTCATCCTCTATCATGGGTTAAAATATCAAAGCACTTCAAGCTGATTTGGGCATCTTTCGGAGGAGAGAGAAAGCCTATAGGAGGTCTCAGGAGCCTTAAAAATTACGAAAACGCCCCTGACAATGACGAAACTGCTCCTCATGCCATGAGATGCGCCGATCGAGCCGGAATCCCTCATTACTCAATTAAATGCTCCTCATAACACCAAAACCTTGTAGACCCTAACCAGGGGGGTCAAAATTTTGGGTACAACAACGTGTACACACAAAATAAGTATACAAGTCCACACAAAAACCGGTACTAAACTGACGAAAGTCAAGGAGAAACCACTAAACGTCTTGGTTTAAATTGGAATGAGCAACATGCTATTTCACAGACAAAGTATCTAAAGGTTGTAAATTTACTAAGAACACTTTTAAACTCGCCAAAACAAATTGCATAATCAATGTGAACCCGGAAGCACATAAAATGTGTTTTAAGGCATTTTTGGCTATGTAACATACCTAACACATGGTATAAGTCATTATGAACGAGTTTAATACATAAAATGTTACATAAATACAAGGAAAAAGAAGAATCAGGTCAAATGAGACCCTATGCTGCCGACATAAAGGGTGAGTCGCCAAGTGTGATTTGCTTTTAAATTCACTATTTCAACTACTTAGACTTTACTTAATTGCCAAATCATCTTGTCCCCTTGGTGAATCATTAATCAGACTCTTACCTGTCAAATGAGAGCTTCCAAGGTCGTAGCTCATCCTCTCTTTGAAGAAACAACACAAAAAAATTCCAATGTTCTTAGTTTTGAGCCTTAAAGAACACCTTGCCTTGTAGAAATCATAACGTTCTCGTCCTAACTCCAAATCACAAGCTTGATACCTCATTGGAATCCTCTTTTCAAGACATTTACAACCATAGGCCATGAGCCCCCAGATTTACAGGAAAAAACATGAAGAAGTGCCTTTGATTCTCGAGGTAAAACATTGCCTTCTTGAAAACTTCTTGTTCTTTGGTTTTTGTTACAGCCGATTGGCATGGGATACTAACCCATATTATTCTTCATCTTATTCTATATTTTTGGAGCCAATTTCTCTAGCAAATTGAAATACCCCAAACTTAAATGTAGGGATTAAAATTAATCTAATACGTATTTAAGGGCCTAATGACGCCTAAGTAATATTGGTAAGGAAAAATAAATCCAAAAGAAATGAAGAAATGCTTAAAAAGCGAAAAACGCTAAATAAGCGTTAAATAACCATAGGAGGTATGAAACCTCGGTTAGCGTAATATATGGATTCTAAAGGCTTAACAAGGCCTATATAATATATGGGAACAACTCCCAAAGGAAACGGATCCAAATAACGCATTAAAACGCTAATAAAGCTTTGGCGCACGTTTTTCGAGAAAACCCGAAAAACGTGACTTTAAGTGGTCAAACGGACCCGTAAAAATTATGAATCATTAAATAATAATTATTAAGCATTTATGGAAGCTTAATAACTAATAAAAAAATTAAACGAGAAAATTCCGGAAAACGGGCCCGGTTAGTGAATAGTACCAAACCGGGTAAAATAACGAGCGATTTCTGTAAAAGAAGAAAAACGCTCCAACTAGTAATACAGTAGGGGGACCGATTTTTATTAAGTCAAATAACCCCCCACACACACATGTAACTAGCTAATTAATTAAAGGGCCAAAAAGCAAAAGTACAAAAAAAAGTAAAAAGGTATTTACCTTACCTCTCTCCTCTCCCCCTCACATTTCTCCTCTCTCTCGCGTGGGTTCCCCTCACCCAGCGATTTCTCCCTCTTCTTCTCTGTTGGCGATTTTTGGAAGCTCCAAAGAGACAACCATGGCAGCTCACCTTCTCAAGCTTGCCCAAGCCTTATTAAGGCTCCAAATCAAAAACAAATTACATATTTGAACTCCCCTCAACATTCTCTACAACTCTATCTTTTCAAAATTTGAAAAGGAAGAACTTCATCTCCATGGGTTTTCCCCATTCAAAGAGAAAATGGTACCAAAGTAAAGCTTGGTGTCTCCCCTCTCCATTAAGGTAAAAATTTACATTGAAAAACTCATGTTTCCTTCATCTTCTTTTACAACCGATTCCTACCCCCTTGTAATACTCTACTTTCTCCCTCTCGTTTAAGCAAAATTACAACCTTGCAATGGTGGTGGAATCAACTTCTCAAACCAAGGGCTAAAACCCCTCTTAAAACACTCTAAAGGTAAACCCTAGAATTCGTGATTTGAACATCTCAATGCATTAGTGTTAATGTAAGGGTTAGTATGTTAATTACACTTATTTTGTGTGTATTGGGTGATGGGAATGGGGTTTGGCAACTCCATTCCCCATGTAGCCGATTGTGCAAGAAAGAGAGAAAGAGGAGGATTGGAAAAGATAGGAAGGAAATATAAGCTTAAGGTAAGAGCTCCTCCCTAATGTTAAATTTTAATGCATTAGAGTGATGGGGATGAGTAAACCAATTAAAGAAACCCAAATATTGTATTAGTATTGTAGTTTGTGGAAGTTTGAGTATTTATGAGCAAGTATTGGAATTGTAGGCCTTGGGGCCAAATAAATTGTGTATGTGTATTAGTATGGTGGATTGAGGAAGTAATGATGTATTTATTGTAATTGAGGAAGTAATGGTGTATTGAGATTTTGTATGAGTGCTGATAGAACCCTTGTGGTTTGGCTAGAATAGGGATGAATTTGATGAGAAAGGAGATGTGTGGATAAGTAAGAAAAGTAGGTGAACTATGGTGAAATTTTAGTAGAAATTGTGTATTAAGAATGACTTGGTGAATGGGAGAACCAAGGTGTGTATTGGGATTTAGTAGAGATGATTTAGTAACTAAGGAGTAGTAGTTGTGGTGAGAGAATGAAAAGATATAAAATCTGTAGCAAAGAATATTGAAGTGTGTTGGAGAAACGAGGAAGAATTAGTATGTAGGATTTAGTAAAAGAGCATTGTACAGAGTAAGACTTAGGTTGAGTTTAATGCAAATGAGGCAATAGAAGAGCCATAGGAGTATTGGGAAGAAGAAAGGAAAAATCTGTAGCATTTGGAGAAGAACAAAACTGTAACAGGGGAGAAAAATGTAACAGTGGAGTGTGTTTTGTAACAGATTTTGGTAGAGTGGATTGGGCTAGTTTAAAGTGCTTAATCAATGCTAAAATATGTTAGATTATATGTAGGAATATTGGGGAAGAGATTGGTGGAAGTTTGGAGTTGAAACAGAAAAAAAACATATTTGACAATACTGTAACTTGTCCGGGTTTGTAAACTAGTACACAAACCCGGACATGTCAAAAAACACGACAGAATGTATTACAGAATGGATGGTCCGGGTTTGTAAACCAAGACCTAAACCCGGACCACCCCCAAAATACACCCGAGAGGTTTTACACACCCATGGTCCGGGTTTGTAAACTGTGACCTAAACCCGGACCACATAGAAAACATACCCGAGAGAACTACCATTGTATGGTCCGGGTTTGTAAACCCTGCCCTAAACCCGGACCACATACAGAATACACCCGAGAGTTGACCAAATGCATGGGTCTGGGTTTGTATCCCCGGACACAAACCCGGACCACCCTGAAAAGTGCCCAGAATGTATTTTAAAGCTAAACTAAAGTAGGGTAAGGATGGGTAATGATATTATAAGTTAATTAAGACATGATTAATGATGTTTAATGGTCATTAAGGCTATAAACAAGCTTAGAAAATAATTGTAAGTAAGTAACTTAAGTAAATGTATTTAAGTAACAAAGAGTTAGTAAGTATAAACTGGGAATCAGTAAGGGAAGTAATGAGTAAGGTTAGTTATGGATAATTATCCACTCAATTGTATGTATGTCATAGGATTCAAACAGTGAACACCGAAGGGAGTCGGTGAGTCCAAAGTCAACGGTGAAAGGTATGATTTCTTCATGCTTTGTATCCTAACCTGGTTACCCCGATTTGTGTGCTTATGTGATCACCAATAAGATAAATGCACGAATCGGACTTATATTGCACTTAACTGTGTTTGAACTATTTTGTTCTGGTTGTATCTTCTTGAACAATTAGTTTGTATAATTCATGAAATGAATGAATGGAAATGAGAAGTATGTGTAAGTATTGTGTACATGTGTATTGTATGTATGTATGGAAGTGAAGTACTGACTTCTACTAATTCCTAACAACCCAACTCCTAACTTGAGTAATGAGTAAACTGGAATGAGTAGAAGTCCGATATAGTTTCGGCCACGCGTGAGGATAAGGAAACACAAGAGGTTGGATCCGAATCCTGGCTATAATCTCTTCCATGGACCAAATCCCTTGAATGGGTAGCATCCTGGATTAGTGGGCCACCCTAAAGCCCGGTGGTGGGATGTAGTAATCCCTGCCCGGAGGTCGTACCGACTTAACTGGAAGTAAAGTATGTAAGAAGTAAGTATTGCATGTGTATTGGTCTTGACTATTGTAAGTCATTGACCTGGAGCAAAAAGTATTGAACACTCGATTAACCCGGGTGTGTAATGAAGCTAACTAGACCTTCGTATGTATTGGAGAATTGTATCTCCGTATTGCGTATTGAGTATGTAATGAGTATGTATTGTGTATGTGTATTCTGGAAGATGGTAAGTAAGCATTGGTTGACTTGTATTGTCTTCCAAGCATGGGTTGTACGGTGCGTATGTATGTATACCTTGTGTAGTATTGCAGTATCGTGAATGAAAGCATGTAAGTATGTATGTATGTATGCATGTATTGCAAATTGAATTGCATGTATTCGACCAAATGGTCGGCGTACCCTCACTAGTACGCGGGGTATGCGGTTATCATATTCAGCGTAAGCTGACCCCCTAGGGGGAACGTTTTTAGTGTGCAGGTACCCGAAGTAGACCTAGTCACAGAAGAGACCGGTGGACATGCCTAGATTGCTAGAAATGAAGTTAGATTGTAGTAAATGGTATAAGGCTTGTAGCCTTGCCTGTAGAAGTGTACCAAGGGGTACACTATTACGTAAGTTGCAAGTATGTAGTTGTGAGGACGGGTAGTGGATAGACTCTTAATGGGTATGCGTGGAATTGAAGAGGTATCGTATTTGTATTTGGAACTCAGTAAACTCGGTATGTGTAGTGTATTATCGTGTACTGAAGTAAGGAGTATTGTATTGAAGGGAGTATTGTATTGAATGGAGTATTGTATTGAATGGAGTATTGTAGTACTCAGTAAGTAATGGGAGTATGTATTGTATTTGAGTAGTACTCGGATATTCCGGTCCATCAGACCGATGCTGTATGTATTAGTAGCCTTGTTAGTCACGTGGGTGGCTGACGGCATTGTATCACCCGCCGTTGAGTAAGAATGTATCCGCTGCGTGAGTACGAATGTGTATGGAGATTGGACGGTAATGACGGTATTAGCGGTAGGGGTGTTACAAAAAGTGGTATCAGGGCGAAGTATCGCTCTGATGACTGGAAATACCGAGCTTAGGAAATACCGAGTTAGGAATTAGAAGCTTAGGGCTATGGGCTAAGTGATAGCATTAGAGAGATGCTAGTTAGGAACTCCCGGTGAGTACCGGATACCTACAACACCAGTCCCGCCCACCGCAACCCCATTGTATAACTTGGGAAAGGACGCCGGAGAGAAGAAAAGCCTTCTCATACTCGGGGAAAACCCGATCTGGCAGTTGTGAAGCAATCACACAGTAAACAAGAACCGACGTATGGTAGATTCCAAGAGATGGAAGACCCGGAAGTGGATCCCGGTTGAACAACAATAGCCGCACTTAATAGCGGTAGTATAAACACTCCAACCACAAGGAGGCTACAACTTGCAACAGCATGGGGCGACATGCTTAGCAGTCGCAGAACCTAGCTAAACAACCCGCAACAGGAAAAGAAGCACTAACCGTGCAACGAAATGGAAACAGGAGCAGTAATGAAACCCGAGACACAAGTCTACGGGACAACAGTAATAGCCAAGCAACACCACCAACGGTGAGCTAGCTGGCTAAGGACATAGTCGGGAGTGACTGACTCCAAAGCTACAACGCCAAAAAGGTTACAAACCTAGCCAATATAGCTCAGACAGCTACAAGAATATTCACAAGATATAATCTGACGTAACTACAACCGTAGTGCCTAAACCAAATCAGGCTCAGTAACCACAACAAACGTGTGGGAATAAGCAACAAGGAACAACACAACCAAGTCAAAGGGGAAGCTCAAGGATTGGAGAAGTACCCCGTTCAATGACAGCCATGTCAAACTCATTGAGAAGTTACTCAGAAGAGTGATTAACCTAAGTAAATGATCAACAAGATCAAAGGAAGAGTAAGCAAGATTACCAATTATGAGTGGAAACCATACCGTGACCAGTATCGGGTTACACAAAAACCACCAGTACCGCGCACTTGCCACAGCAAGTGCAGTGTGAACAGGAACATGCAGGGGAGCACTAACACACCACAAGTACATAGTAGTGTACTGTGGCCGTAATGGAACAACTACAGGAATAAACACCCCAAAACAAGGGGAATGAAACCATGGAAAGGCCTGACGGCCTGACCACTACATTTAGAACACACCAGTCAGCATGAAGCTAGACTTAGTCAAGACCTCAAGCATGGCTGTGCCATGAGAGATTTCTTTTAACACTGGACCATTGTTTTCAAACCCGAATCCTTCTTTCAAAACCACAACTTCTTTTAAAACCTTGGATTTTAAAACCAAATCAACGAATTACGGTGAGTATCATGGAATGATACAAGAGGAGTTGACAATAGAATACTTCACCTAGGCGTGTGACGAACACTACGAGTGTACCCAATTACGGGATGTGGGACAACTGCACTCCGAAGGAGCTTGCGGGCCTGACATATAGTTGGGTAAGTGGTAACGTATCAACATGGTACCCCACGTATGTATACAGGTAGTGTACGAAACACGGGAAGTAGTCGACTCGTTCTACGGACCATCAGTAAGTTCAAACCAGAACAACTGGACACCTCAGGCAATTAAGCATAAAGGAACTCAGAGAATCCATCTGAAGATAAGGAGTAAGAACTAGGGAGTGCAAAGAGCACATACTAGTAAGTATAGACATTGGATATGTCTCAGGACATCAAGAAAATACACGGCAGCTGGAAAGTATACCCAGCCTAAACACAGTAAGGCAATCGCCTAACGTGGACACCAGAATGCTCAACAAACGGGACAGAGTTCCCAAGAGCAATTACAAGATTACCACAAATATAATCCATTGTCAAAGAGGACATTCAAACCTAGTCTTAAGCACTAGGAGCAAGCATAGACGGTCTACCCAATGACGGGAGACGTTATAACCCAGAGGGAACAGCTTAAATATAATACCACAAGGTGGTATAGTGATAACGTATCATAAACGCTAGCCGGATGTAACGGCATAACCTAACAAACACCCAGGAGCAACCCTCGAAGGGTGTCTGAGTTAACACAATCGAACAAGTGTCATGAAGAGAGCACGACAACCAGAACGGATATTCGGTTAGAATACCGAAGGGATTTCACTTAATAGGAAATACCTCAATTACAAAAGGCACTGGTTAGCACCAGCTTGCCTCAAGGTGAAATACCCCGAACTTAAATATAGGGATTAAAATTAATCTAATATGTATTTAAGGGCCTAATGACACCTAAGTAATATTGGTAAGGAAAAATAAATCCAAAAGAAATAAAGAAACACTTAAAAAGCGTAAAACGCTAAATAAGTGTTAAATAACCATAGGAGGTGTGAGACCTCGGTTATCGTAATATATGGATTCTAAAGGCTTAATTAAGTCTAAATAAATATTAGGGAACAAATCCCGAAGAAAACGGATCCTTAAAATGGATTTAAAACACTAATGAGCATTAAATCGCGTTTTTCGAGGTAACCGGGAAAACGTGACTTTAAGCGGGTCAAATAGACTCGTAACAATTTTGGTCAACTAAATAATCATTAATAAATTTTAGTGAAGCTTTAGAATCAATAAAATCAATAAAATGAGAAAATAGTAAAAACTGTCAAAAACAGGAAGTTGTGGGGTAGAAATAAATAACTCAAACTTATGTGTCCACTTTTAAAATAAAATGTAGAGTTTGTGTGTGTGGGCTGTGTCATCCGATGGCTATCCCCCTCTCTCACACACTTTTAACTTCCTTTTCATTTACAAAAGGCAAAGAATTTAAAAAAAAAACAATAAAGTAAACATTACTTTACTACCTCACTCACTTACTCTCTCTCCTATTCCCTCACTTTCTTCACTCACGTACAGAGCACCCCCCTCCACTCTCTCTGGCTCCTTCTTCTTCTTCCCAAGCGACAACCATGGAGAAAATGAGAAACCACACACAAACTCAACTTCTCTCCTTTTGTTAGGTGACCAAACCTTCTCCAAAAATTACAAAAATTACACCATTGTCTTCCTCTCTCCAAGGGGAACATTTCCCTCTTTTCAAAATCCAAAAAGGAGCATTTTCGTTTTCATGGGTATGGAGCATTTGGAGTTTCAAGACTACCACTAGAACCACCTTCTTCTCCTTGTTATTTTGAGGTAAAAATCTTCTTGAAACCTCATGGTTTTTCTAGCCTTATGGGCAAAACGAAATTTAGACTAAACTCCTGTTTGGTTCCTTTGTACTCTAGCCGATTTTGGCACTCTTGGAGGGTGAGAAATATGGTTCTTGAGCTATTCCAAGCATTACCTACACCCTTGCAAGGTAATGAAATTTCTAAACCCTAAAACTTACATTAAGCTTTAAAGGTTGAAAAGGGTTAGTAGTTTAATTGCATTTGTTTTGTGTGTATTGGGTGATGGGAATGGAGTTTGGCAACTCCATTCCCCACATAACCGATTTTGAGGCAAGAAAGGAAGAAGGATGAAAAATGAGGAAGAAAGAAGGAAGTATAAGCTCAAGGTAAGGGCTCCTTCCTAATGTTAGATTCTATTACAATGGAGTAATGGGAATGGGAAAAATATTTAAAGAACCAAAACCTTGTACTAGTATTGAGGATTGTGAAGTTTGAGTATTTAAGAGCAAGTATTTGAATTGTGGGCTTTGGGGCCAAATGTGATGTATATGCGTATCGGAATTGTGGATTGAGAAAGTATTGAGGAATTTATATTTGAATGTGTGCTGGTAGGACCCTTGTATGGGTGTGGCTAGAATAGGAATGATTTTGGTGATAATGGGAATGTGTGGATAAGTGAGAAGTGTAGGTGAACTATGGCAAAATTTGGTAGGAAATGTACATTTATGGGTGACTTGGTGAATGGGAGAACCAAGGTGAGTATTGGAGCTAGTAGGTATGTTTAGTAGTGATGAAGAGGTAGTAGTAGTATGAGAAATAAGAAGTGCAAAATCTGTAGCAAAGTGTATTGACATGCATTGGAGAAGTTAGGAAAAATTAATGCGCAAGAATGGTAAAAGAGAGTGTTGGACTTGGGTATAGATATTGTAGATGCTTGGAGGTGAATTGGAATGGTAAAATGAAGTTAGAGCAAAGTGCTAAATGCAAAGAGAGGTGTAGGAATGCACAAGTGTGCAAAGTAGGAAAATGTGAATGGAAATTTGTGGAATTTGAGCAAGAAGTTGAGTAGGTATTGGACCATGGATTTAAGGAGTTTTAGTGAGTGTTTAAGTGTGTTTAATTATGTACAAAACATGTGGAAAGATTATGGAATGATTGGAGGTGGATTAAGGGATGATTTGGGGTTGAAAAATCATCCTAGTAGCAGTTTTTAGCAGGGTCCGGGACCTAGGTTATGTACCAAGTCCCGGACCGCACCTAAAATTAATTCGAGAGTCACACCAGCAGGTGGTCCGGGACCTAGGTCCAGGACCAAGTCCCGGACCAATAACAAAAATAGGCCGAGAGTTCATTCTGTGTATGGTCCGGGACCTTGGGTCCGGACCAAGTCCCGGACCAGCCCGAAATTGTTACAGAATGTGATTTTTAAGGTTCTAAACATGGGGAATTGATTAGTAATGGTTTTAGAAGTTGTTAAGGCCTTGTTTGGTGACCTTTAAAGGCCCTAAGAAGTGTAAACAAGTTTGAGAAGTAATTAAGAAAGTTGTAAGTATATGAACATTAAGTTAAACCGAAACGACGGGACAACGGGGTAAGTACGGGAGTAGTAACTATGTATGTATTGTAAAGCTTAGTATTAATTGAACCGTTTGGCATGTAGTCATTGGTTCAAGAATAAGACTCAAGGGACAAGTAAGGACTAAGGAACGAGGAGACACCGGTAAAGTAGATCTCGGGGAAAGGTATGATTTCTTCATGCCCTGTATCCTAATCTGGTTACCCCGATTTGTGTGCTTATTTGATCACCTAATAAGATAAATGCATGAATCGGACTATATTGCACCTACTTGTGCTTGTTTACATTGTTCTTGATATTTGTCTTGAACAATAGTTTGTATAATTCATGAAACATATGATGATGATGAAGTGTATTACTTGTAGTGTACTTGTATATTGTAATGTATTTGTATGTAAGTGTATATGGGTATTGTATTATTGTGGCTTGGATGTTGACTTGTACTAATTCCTAACTATCTAACTCCTAACTTAAGTGAGTAAATTGGAATGAGTACAAGTCCGATATAGCTTCGGCCACGCGTGAGGATGCGGAGTCACAAGAGGTTGGCTGCAATTCCTGACTCTTAAACTGGTCCGCGGCCCAAATCCCTTAAATGGGTAGCATCCCGGATTGGTGAGTCAAGTAAATCCCGGAGGTGGGACGGTGTAGTCCCCAGGGCCGGAGGTCCCGACGACTTAATGAGTAAGAGTAAGAGTAAGTAAGTATGGATCCGTAAGTAAGTATGAGTATGAGTATGTATGTGTATGAAGTAACGAGTAAAAGAGTAATCTCCACCCGATTAACCCGGGTGGACCAATGAAGCTAACAAGAACTGTACTTGTGTATGTACTGAGTATGTGTATTCGGAAAAGGTAAGTACGTATTGGATGGATGTTATTCCCTGTATGCAATGAAGTGTATGTATGTATGCTTGCGTAAGTATTGTATTGTGTATAAGAGCATGTATGCATGTATGTTTGAATGAAACAACCGCATGTATTCGACCAAGTGGTCGGCGTACCCTCACTAGTACGCGGGGTATGCGGTTATCATGCTCGGCGAAAGCTGACCCCTTCGGGGGACATTTTTTAGTGTGCAGGTACCCGAAGCGAATGTGGTCAAGGCACGAGACCGGCGACTACTGGATAGTAGTAGAATGTAGAGGTGTATCAACTAGCACACCCCTTGTAGAAAGTAATGTAGTAGTGAGGAATGGGTAGAAGATTCTTAATGAGTACCTATGAACTTGGAGGAAACATTGATTTGTATAAGACCTAGTAAACTCGGTTAGTATATTGCATGTATGGTATTGTGAGGAGTAACGTGTTGAACGGAATAGTAGTAGTATTGAACTGGAGAAGGGAGTATGTATTGTAGATGTGTAATACTCGGGATTCCGGTCCATCAGACCGATGCTGTATGTAGAAGTAGTAGCCTTGTTAGTCACGTGGGTGACTAACGGCATTGTATCACCCATTGTATGTAAGTATATCCGCTGCGTGTATCTGATATGTAGGAGATTGGACGGTAAGCACTGTATTAATGGTAGGGGTGTTACAAAAAGTGGTATCAGAGCGAAGTGTCGCTCTGATGACTGGAAATACCGAGTTTAGGAATACCGAGTTAGGATTTAGAAGCTTAGGGCTAAGGGCTGAGTGTTAGCATTAGAGATATGCTAGTTTGGAACTACCGGTGAGTACCGGATACCTACAATACCAGACCCGCCCTCCGCAAACCCTATTGTATAACTTGGGAAAGTACGCCAGAGAGAAGGAAAGACCTCTCATACTCGGGAAAACCCGATCTGGCAGTAGTGAGACAATCCCATAAGAGGAAAGAACTTGACACACAGTAGATTCCAAGAATTGGAAGTCCCGGAAATGGAACCCGGTTGAACAACAATACCCGTACTTAATAGCGGTAAGACGAACACTCCAACCACAAGGAGGCTGCAACATGCAACAACATGGGGCGACATGCTTAGCAGTCGCGAAACCTAGCTAACCAACCAGCGGCAGGAAAGAAGCACTAACCGTACAACGAAATGGAAAAGGAGTAGTAATGGAACCCGAGACACAAGTCTACGGGACAGTAATAGCTAAGTAATACCACCAACGGTATGCTAGCTGACTAAGGACATAGTCGGAAGTGGTTAACTCCAAACCTACAACGCCATTAAGGTTGCGATACCTGGCCAATATGGCTCAGACAACTACAAGAACAACCTTGAGACATAACCCGACAGGACTACAAGAGTAGTGCCTAAACAAGCTAAGGCTCAATAACCACGGTAAACCAGTGGGAACGAGCAACAAGGGAAAACATAAAACTAAATAAATGGGGATCTCCAAGGATTGGAGAAGTACCCCGACCAAGACAACCATGTCAAGATCAATGAAAAGCTACTTAAAAGGATCGAGTACCCCAAACATAAATCAATATGATCTAGGGAAGAGTCACAAGACTATTAAAAACAAGTGGGAACCATACCAAGACCGGTATAGGTCTAACCAAAAACCAACAGTACCACGCACTTGCCACGGCAAGTGCAGTAAGAACAGGAATTTGTAAAGGAACTTTAACACACCACAGGTACATAGTAATGTACCGTGACAGCAGTGAAACAACTATAGGATCACAAATCCTGGAAGCTAGAGGAATCAAACCTTGGGAAGGCCTGACGGCCTGACCATTGTATTAAGAACATACCAGTCAGCGGGAAGCTGGACTTGGTCAAGACCACAAACATGGCTATGCCATGTAGAACTTCTTTTAACACCGAACCATTGTTTCAAAACCCAAAATTCTTCTTTCAAAACCATAACTTTTCTTTTAAACCTTGGATTTTTAAACAAAACCAACAGAATTACGGTGAGTATCATAGATTGATACAAGAGGAGTTGACAATAGAATACTTCACCTAGGCGTGTGACGAACACTACGAGTGTACCTAATTACGGGATGTGGGACAACCGCACTCCGAAGGAGCTTGCGGGCTTGACATATAGTTGGGTAAGTGGTAACGTATCAATATGGTACCCCACGTATGTATACATGTAGTGTACACACGGGAAGTAGTCAACTCCGTTCTACGGACCATAAGTAAATTTTAACCAGAACAACTGGACACCACAGACAATCAAGGAGAAGGAAACTCAGTTAAGGAACAAGTATAAGGAACTCAGAGAATCCATCTGAAGATGAGGAATGAGAATTAGGAAGCGCAAGGAGCGCGGACTAATAAGAATAGACATTGGATATGTCTCAAGATGTCAAACAAACACATGACAGCTGGAAGGGATACCCAGCCTGAACACAGTAAGGCAAAAGCCTAACGTGAACACCACAATGCTCAACAAACGGGACAGAGTTCCCAAGAGCAGTCACAAGATTACCATAAAGTATAATCCATCGTTGGACAGGATCTTAAGCCTAGTCTAAAACACTAGGAGGAGTATACAACCTACCCAAGAACGAGAGACGCTATAACCCACAAGGGGATAACTCAAAATGCAATACCATAAGACGGTATAGAGGACAACACACGTTATAAACATTAGCCGGATGTAACGGCATAACTACCAACACCCAGGAGCGATCCTTGAAGGGTGTCTGCGTTAACAACAGTTGAACAAGCATAATGATATGAGCACGGGAGCTAAAACAAACATTCGGTTAAGATACCGAAGGGATTTCACATAACAGGAAATACCCTAGACTACAAAAGGCACTGATTAGCACCAAAATACCTAAAGGACCTCCTATGAACGGAAGCGTGATGTCACGACTTACCATGGAGCCCAGTAATACCCTCAACCTATGGGGTATAGAAGAAGTGGAAATGTGAAGAAGCAGCTTGCAAGGAGCATAGCTCGCAGCAATACGGCTTAAAAGCCATCAACCAACTATGTTAGGTAAACCTTAACGGTTGCATAACCCACACCATTTGATAACAAGACTTGCAAGAGATATTGTCTCATACGACAAGAAATCAACAACTGGACCATCAACTCAAACCCAACATCCCGAGTGGCTTGGAGTGATGGCCAACTCAGTGTCACTGTCACTAGAGCATCAGTCTAGTATACAGTTGACAAGCTTTTAATCACCCTCATGCCTTCTGTAGTAATGGTAGCACAAAGGCATAAGAATCATGATAACGCCAACAATGGCCTAGTCCACACTTGGACACTACGAGAACCCAAGGGAAAGTACCCCTCATTAACCGAAGACCACCAAGGTGGTGAAGATGTGAATCCTTAGAAAGGCTTCCATCTATTATAACAGTAAAGCCTAAGCATATAGATATTGCCAAGGGGCGATGGAATAAGGAATGAGTTTCCAAGCCATTACGTCTTAAAGGAGTAAGTATACTCCATATGCAGTACATAAGCAGGTACTAACATAGTAACCTTGCTAGCAGATGTATGAGTGGCGACAAACCCCTCAACAAGAACTTTCACCTATCAGTGATAAAATACTCTTCAATTAGAGAACGGGACCAGAAAACCCCTAAAGTTTCTTGGAATGTCCAGGTGATATGCATGCAAGTAGAACTACACAGCTAGAGTATAACCAATGCTCAGCACTGGAAGACAATAATTGTCAAAACAATCAACGGGAATGCACATTGCACACCATGAATGACCAGCGCTCAAGAGAGCTTGTAACCCGATAAATTACTTCATCCATTATCAACCAAGATACTGGGTAAATTATATCATAAATGATGATAAAATGTGAGGTAAGCTAACCTACACATAAAACGTAAGTTGAATAAAACATCTCCACATTGGGAAATAATAACATCACGGTATGCTACGACAACCGTCATACACACGAACAGGGGAAACCCTCAGTGTACACACCATAAGGAAATGGTGCCAATGACAATGGCAATAAGTAAAAAGGAACTATCACAGTAACAGAAACAGTAAAAGCGATGTTGTATAATGAGTAAGAATACGGTGCGCAACAAGCGACCGCTATGAGGAAGTAGCAGATAACAACACGGAGTATAAGTACGAGATGACAGGCATAAATATTCTTTCCTATCACATAAGTGACTTACTACCAAGCGTTTACGCCTCTACACTCTGTATGACTGAGTGTTTTGGTATTGCACTTGTGCAGCTAATGATCTAATGGGGTAGCTAGGGATATGGGGAATGTAAACCGTAGTAAACCCTTCTTCTCACCAACAAACATGGCATAAGCCAGCTAAGGAAGCTTAGCAACAGACTGTGCGGCCTGAGGCCAAAGAAGCACGAAGAGTGTGAAACACACTAACAATCACAAGATGTGAATTCCATTGGAATAAAAGGTGAAAGGAGACGTAACAAAGTCACTAGGACCGACGCATAGAAATGCAAGGTCATACAAGTAAAGAACACTTGTACTGAACCAGAAGAACTGGTATGATTCAAAAACTATGGACACCAGAGGAAGTACTACAACTAAGTAGTGACTTAACCTCGCCCGACAATAAGTCGGAGGAGCTTAATGAATAATCGTGGAAGCACGAATAGCATGTGCAGTAGATTACCAGAGAGCTGGTTATAAACCTACAACTCCTTGAGTTCAAACACGGTAAAAGAATACCGCAGTTGTTTAGTAAACCTTATTCCCATAATAGACGGACGAGAAGGTAATGTATAGCACATTAAGGATAACAAGAAGGGTGAATAACCCAAGTTATCAGGGTCGCGCAGCAGAAGCTAGTGGGCCCTAGCTAGGAGATTAATGTACCTAATGAGCATAATACAATGGCTATTAATGTCTTGAAGCCGATTAGGCCAGAATCGAATTAAATATGAGTTAAATAAACTCATATAGGAACTCTTGATGCAAAGACTAAACCATTGGTATGGTTAAGACCCTTTGACCAGAGCATAGTATATTGTATACAGTAGTGAAGCTAAACGCTTCAGTTTGCCCAAACTGATTAAACCAATGTTTAACAATAATACATGGTAGATTACGTGGGCGTAATCCCTTTTAAGGGGGGTAGAGCGAAAACCGCTTAACGTAAGTTTTATGAATAAAACACTTAAACCATAATGTGCATAGCACAAATGAGAACCAAATTGATGATTGATACTATGTTAAACAAACATAAGTACTCACTCACACTGTAATTATGGTAATTAGGCATTAGACATGCAAATACCATATGAGGAGTATACCCATCTTGTAACATCAATGTAAGAGTATTAGTAAAAGAAAAGTAATGAGTAGTGGACGGAGCTCCACAAGTATCGTAACCTTTGAAAAGTAGTACGAAATGAACGAGGATAGTAGATGAATGAAGTTTATGAGTAGCGGAATCGTAAGTAAAATATTTGAAACAATTGTAGTCAACTAAATCTTATAAAGGTAGTATTCCTTAGTTAGAATATATATGATGGGAGTAATGGATGGAAGTAGTGAAGGTTGAGGAAATGAGCATTAGGATTGAACCATGGAGTAAAGCATTTGGGAAATAGAGTGAGTGATTGATGGACTGACTCCATCCTTTGGAGATGTATGAATGACTAGGAAGAGTAAAATAGAAAATGAAAACAACTAAATTATTTGCTTGTTTGAAACTGATGTGGGAAGTCGAACTTGATCCTGATCAGATCAAGGGAAACCGAACACAAATTGGGGTGGAAAGATAGTTCAACACTGATGCTGATCACATCAGGGTCGAATGATTCTTGAAGCTCCCTTAAGTGGTCATAAAAATCACACATAGGATAGAAGTAATGTATATATATTGGACTTTGGAGTTATGTGTTTTAGAAAATTTCTAATTGGTAGTAGTGAAGTATTTCCCTTAGACTGAAGGTTAAGAATTTGTGAGAAGCTTGTACCGGAGAAGATAGTAGTGTAGTATGTGGTATTATTCCAAAGGCAGCGGGACATAGAGGAGTCCTGCGTCGAGATGACCGGAGTGCCTGCGGGATTGTATGTGTATTGCATTGCTTTGGGGATAGCTTTGCACTGTATGTACGTATGAACTTTGTAATGAGGAACCAGATAGTTAGTAGTAGCACGGATTGGAGTAATTATAGTACATTTGTAGGGTATGGAATGTAGAGACTGTGAGTAGTGGATTTGGGAACTGTAAGGAGGAATGTGTGACTTTTGGTATTAGACATGTAAGGATGAGTAAGCATTGTAAACCTATAACCTCGAACAACTTTGAGGACAAAGTTCTTAAGGGGGGTAGATTGAAATACCCCGAACTTAAATATAGGGATTAAAATTAATCTAATATGTATTTAAGGGCCTAATGACGCCTAAGTAATATTGGTAAGGAAAAAATAATCCAAAAGAAATAAAAAACACTTAAAAAGCGTAAAACGCTAAATAAGTGTTAAATAACCATAGGAGGTGTGAGACCTCGGTTATCGTAATATATGGATTCTAAAGGCTTAATTAAGTCTAAATAATATTAGGGAACAAATCCCGGAGAAAACGGATCCTTAAAATGGATTTAAAACACTAATGAGCATTAAATCGCGTTTTTCGAGGTAACCGGGAAAACGTGACTTTAAGCGGGTCAAATAGACTCGTAACAATTTTGGTCAACTAAATAATCATTAATAATTTTAGTGAAGCTTTAGAATCAATAAAATCAATAAAATGAGAAAATAGTAAAAACTGTCAAAAACAGGAAGTTGTGGGGTAGAAACATAAATAACTCAAACTTATGTGTCCACTTTTAAAATAAAATGTAGAGTTTGTGTGTGTGGGCTGTGTCATCCGATGGCTATCCCCTCTCTCACACACTTTTAACTTCCTTTTCATTTACAAAAGGCAAAGAATTTTTTTTAAAAAAACAATAAAGTAAACATTACTTTACTACCTCACTCACTTACTCTCTCTCCTATTCCCTCACTTTCTTCACTCACGTACAGAGCACCCCCCTCCACTCTCTCTGGCTCCTTCTTCTTCTTCCCAAGCGACAACCATGGAGAAAATGAGAAACCACACACAACTCAACTTCTCTCCTTTGTTAGGTGACCAAACCTTCTCCAAAAATTACACCATTGTCTTCCTCTCTCCAAGGGGAACATTTCCCTCTTTTCAAAATCCGAAAAGGAGCATTTTCGTTTTCATGGGTATGGAGCATTTGGAGTTTCAAGACTACCACTAGAACCACCTTCTTCTCCTTGTTATTTTGAGGTAAAAATCTTCTTGAAACCTCATGGTTTTTCTAGCCTTATGGGCAAAACGAAATTTAGACTAAACTCCTGTTTGGTTCCTTTGTACTCTAGCCGATTTTGGCACTCTTGGAGGGTGAGAAATATGGTTCTTGAGCTATTCCAAGCATTACCTACACCCTTGCAAGGTAATGAAATTTCTAAACCCTAAAACTTACATTAAGCTTTAAAGGTTGAAAAGGGTTAGTAGTTTAATTGCATTTGTTTTGTGTGTATTGGGTGATGGGAATGGAGTTTGGCAACTCCATTCCCCACATAACCGATTTTGAGGCAAGAAAGGAAGAAGGATGAAAAATGAGGAAGAAAGAAGGAAGTATAAGCTCAAGGTAAGGGCTCCTTCCTAATGTTAGATTCTATTACAATGGAGTAATGGGAATGGGAAAAATATTTAAAGAACCAAAACCTTGTACTAGTATTGAGGATTGTGAAGTTTGAGTATTTAAGCAAGTATTTGAATTGTGGGCTTTGGGGCCAAATGCGATGTATATGCGTATCGGAATTGTGGATTGAGAAAGTATTAGGAATTTATATTTGAATGTGTGCTGGTAGGACCCTTGTATGGGTGTGGCTAGAATAGGAATGATTTTGGTGATAATGGGAATGTGTGGATAAGTGAGAATTGTAGGTGAACTATGGCAAAATTTGGTAGGAAATGTACATTTATGGGTGACTTGGTGAATGGGAGAACCAAGGTAAGTATTGGAGCTAGTAGGTATGTTTTAGTGATGAAGAGGTAGTAGTATGAGAAATAAGAAGTGCAAAATCTGTAGCAAAGTGTATTAACATGCATTGGAGAAGTTAGGAAAATTAATGCGCAAGAATGGTAAAAGAGAGTGTTGGACTTGGGTATAGATATTGTAGATGCTTGGAGGAATTGGAATGGTAAAATGAAGTTAGAGCAAAGTGCTAAATGCAAAGAGAGGTGTAGGAATGCACAAGTGTGCAAAGTAGGAAAATGTGAATGGAAATTTGTGGAATTTGAGCAAGAAGTTGAGTAGGTATTGGACCATGGATTTAAGGAGTTTTAGTGAGTGTTTAAGTGTGTTTAATTATGTACAAAACATGTGGAAAGATTATGGAATGATTGGAGGTGGATTAAGGGTTGATTTGGGGTTGAAAAATCATCCTAGTAGCAGTTTTTAGCAGGGTCCGGGACCTAGGTTATGTACCAAGTCCCGGACCGCACCTAAAATTAATTCGAGAGTCACACCAGCAGGTGGTCCGGGACCTAGGTCCAGGACCAAGTCCCGGACCAATAACAAAAATAGGCCAGAGTTCATTCTGTGTATGGTCCGGGACCTTGGGTCCGGACCAAGTCCCGGACCAGCCCGAAATTGTTACAGAATGTGATTTTTAAGGTTCTAAACATGGGGAATTGATTAGTAATGGTTTTAGAAGTTGTTAAGGCCTTGTTTGGTGACCTTTAAAGGCCCTAAGAAGTGTAAACAAGTTTGAGAAGTAATTAAGAAAGTTGTAAGTATATGAACATTAAGTTAAACCGAAACGACGGGACAACGGGTAAGTACGGGAGTAGTAACTATGTATGTATTGTAAAGCTTAGTATTAATTGAACCGTTTGGCATGTAGTCATTGGTTCAAGAATAAGACTCAAGGGACAAGTAAGGACTAAGGAACGAGGAGACACCGGTAAAGTAGATCTCGGGGAAAGGTATGATTTCTTCATGCCCTGTATCCTAATCTGGTTACCCCGATTTGTGTGCTTATTTGATCACCTAATAAGATAAATGCATGAATCGGACTATATTGCACCTACTTGTGCTTGTTTACATTGTTCTTGATATTTGTCTTGAACAATAGTTTGTATAATTCATGAAACATATGAACGATGAAGGTATTGTATTTTGTAGTGTACTTGTATATTGTAATGTATTTGTATGTAAGGGTATATGGGTATTGTATTATTGGGCTTGGATGTTGACTTGTCTAATTCCTAACTATCTAACTCCTAACTTAAGTGAGTAAATTGGAATGAGTACAGTCCGATATAGCTTCGGCCACGCGTGAGGATGCGGAGTCACAAGAGGTTGGCTGCAATTCCTGACTCTTAAACTGGTCCGCGGCCCAAATCCCTTAAATGGGTAGCATCCCGGATTGGTGAGTCAAGTAAATCCCGGAGGTGGGACGGTGTAGTCCCCAGGGCCGGAGGTCCCGACGACTTAACTGAGTAAGAGTAAGAGTAAGTAAGTATGGATCCGTAAGTAAGTATGAGTATGATGGTATGTATGTGTATGAGTAACGAGTAAAAGAGTAATCTCCACCCGATTAACCCGGTGGACCAATGAAGCTAACAATGTACTTGTGTATGCACTGAGTGGTAATTCGGAAAAGGTAAGTACGTATTGGATGGTTATTTGTACTTCTGTAGCAATGAAGTGTATGTATGTATGCCTTGTGTAATGTATTGTTGTATGTGTATAAGAGCATGTATGCATGTATGTTTGAATGAAATCAACCGCATGTATTCGACCAAGTGGTCGGCGTACCCTCACTAGTACGCGGGGTATGCGGTTATCATGCTCGGCGAAAGTGACCCTTCGGGGGACATTTTTTAGTGTGCAGGTACCCGAAGCGAATGTGGTCAAGGCACGAGACCGGCGACTACTTTGGATAGTAGTAGTAGAATGTAGAGGTTTCAACTAACACCACCCCTTGTAGTTAGAAAGTATGTGTAGTGAGGAATGGGTAGACATAGATTCATAATGAGTACCTATGAACTTGGAGGAACATTGTATTGTATTGAGAACCTAGTAACTCGGTTAGGTATATTGCATGGTATGGTATTGTGAAGGCGTAACGGTTTGAACGAATATGTAGTATTGAACTGGAAGGGAGTATGTATTGTAGATGTGTAAATACCGGGATTCCGGTCCATCAGACCGTGCTGTATGTAGAAGTAGTAGCCTTGTTAGTCACGTGGGTGACTAACGGCATTGTCACCCTTGTATGTAAGTAAATATCCGCTCGTTTATCTGATATGTTGAGATTGGACGGTAGCACTGGTATTATGGTAGGGGTGTTACACAAGGGCCTCCTAGAACGGAAGCGTGATGTCACGACTTACCATGGCCCAGTAATACCTCCAACCTATGGGTACACAAAGATGGAAACGTGTATCGCAGCTTGCAAAAGCGCTTGCAGCAATAAGGCTTAAAGCACCCAACCAACTACGTGGTGTGAACTCAAACGGTGGCAAAACCCACACCATCGCTAATAGGACTTGCAAGAGATATTGTCCCATATGACAAGAAATCAATAACTGGACCATCAATTCAAATCCAACCTCCTGAGCGGCTTGGAGTAATGGTCAACTCAGTGTCACTGTCACTAGAGCATCAGTCTAGTATACAGTTGACAAGCTTTAATTACCTACATGCCTTCTGTAGCAATGGCAGCACAGAGGCATAAGAATCGTAATATCGCCAACAGTGGCCAAGTCCACACTTGGACACTGCAAGAAACCAGAGGAAAGACACCTCTTGTTGACCAAAGATCACCAATGTTGTAACGATGTGAACCCTCAAAAAGGGCTTTCATCTACCATAACCACAAACTTGTGCATGTAGTTGTTGCCAAGAGACAATCGAACGAGAATACGAGATTTTTGAACCACTACGCCTACAAGAGGCTTTGGACTGTAAGGGCGAGACGCTTAAAGAGCATAGAGACCCGAATGAGTAAGTATACTCCATATGCACCCAAGCATGTGGTGAACCATTGTATAAAGACAACATGGAAACCTTTCCATAAGACTTATGAGTGGTAACTAACCTCTCGACAAGAACCTTCATCTACTAGTGATGAAATACCCTCCAATTAGGGAACGGGACCAGAAAACCATTAAAGTTCTTGGGATGTCCCGGTAATGTACATGCAAAAGTAAAACTGCATAGCCAGAGCCTATAACCAATGCTCAGCACTAAGGAGACAGTAATTATCAGAAACAATTAATGTGAGTGCACATTGGGCACCACGAATGACCGACGCTCAAGAGAGCTGATGACCCGATGAATCACTTCATCCACAGCCAACCAAGACACTTGGTAAATTGCATTATCGATTATGAAATAATGTGAGGTAGGCCAACTGATAAGTGTCCAAATGAGCATGATTTATAGGTGTATTTCATATATAATATTAGCGCTTTTCTTGCTCATTTCTCCACTTCGGTTAGTTTTCCTCTAGTTTATGTTTTATTGTTTATCTCACAAAATTATTGGTTTAACATGAGGAAAACCAAGCTGGGAGTAAAGTAGACAAAGAGACGAACGCATAGACGCAAACGGCTCAGAAAACGGAGTCCAAACGAAGAAACTAGAGCCAGTCAAAGTTGGAAGGAAAATAGGTCAACACAATGCAACCGCCTACAAACGAGGCGGACAGCAAGGCGGTTTTGGAGGCGGACGTGAGTAAAGACTCGCGCGCAAGAGACAGAAGGCAACCGCCTTGTTTAGAGGCGGACTCCCAGGCGGACATAGAGGCGGACAACACACAACCGCCTTGTTTCGAGGCGGACGCAGACGCGGACGCGTGTAAAATTCCAGATCTGAGCCGCGAACAGTTTTCTTCTTCGCGCGCGCCGTCTGCAACTTGCCTTCGTCGACTTCGCCCGTCGACTTCGCCTGTCTGCAACTTATCCATCTACTCTTCACGTTCTGTCCCCTGGTTAATCAATGAGCAAATCTTTCCACCGCCTCAATCATTCTTCCTTCTCCTTCTTTCCTCTTCATTTTCCTTTCTCCTATATAAACACACGTTCCTTCTGTAGAAATGGACGATCCTTACAATCTATCCACGACCCAACTTCACAAACCTCACACCATCTCATCTCTCTCCTTCCGCCTTCTCCATTTTATTTATTTACATTCCACAAAATCCCCTCTAGCCTACGTATACAAAATAGCAGAGCGAGACGGAGTGATTACGGATGATTTCTATCATTCTTGTTTCTGTTATTCTATTTAATATGTTAGGCTAGTTTACCTACGCTCTGGGAATGGCTATTATGTGTGTGTATTAATTATGCTATATTTTTACTGGTTTATTTATATACAGTTTGTTACGCTTTAAAGGTTATCATGCACCTTTTTAATAGATCTCGCGAATTTATTAAATTGCTTTCCTAAGTCTATTTTGATCAGACCGGTGATAAATAGATAGGTTAATTAAAGCGTAAAACTGGAGGAAACTTGTTATGATTTAATAAGTTAGTATTCAGTTGCAAATGTAATTCCTCAATACTCCTCTGCCGTTCGCAGGCTTTTGCTTGAACCTTGATTAGAACCTTGCATTACAGGTGAACGAGTTCTTATGAGGCTATGACTTAGTCCTTAAGATAATTACAGGAACCTTGCCAAATTATTAAACCAGTAGAGATACCTTAATTAATCAGATCATATTAACCTGACCCGGAGTTCCATTTTATTTATCTGTTAACTTAGTTTATTTTATCTTTCTTTTTATTTATTTTACAAGTCAATTAATCCACCCCCCTCTTGTGACACGCTTAGGTACTATAATATATATATTAGTCCCACGGTTCGACATCCGGTTGCTTACATTTACACTATACTACTGCGACCGGATTTATTTGCAGCCCGACGTTATTTTTGGGTTTAATTTCTTCTTCTTTTATTTTAATTACACCACTTAAACCACTCAGATTATAACGTCTGCAAAATGGCGCCGTTGCCGGGGACTAGTTTATTCTAGTCCCTAAGCCCCCGATTATCACTTGTTATATTAAAATATTTTGTTTATATTATTTTGTTTTTATTAATTATCTTTGTTTATATTAATTATCTTTTATATTTTGTATATATTTAGTATGTTGGTTTTCTAATAAGTTTGTTTCAGTAGTGAGTACGTGAAGAAAAAAAAAACGAGGACGAACAGAGTTTTGTCCGCCTCGTGTCCGCCTCATTAAGCCGCGGACGCCCACGCGGTAGCCACGTCCGCCCCCATTTCAGGCGGTTGTCCAAGCGGACGCCACCAGGGTTTCAAAAAAAATCGCGTCTGTTTCTTCCCGAGCTCGAGACTCATTCTATTCCCATATTATTATTTTTATTATTATGTTTGTTTATAATCCTTTTATTTTCTAATCTGTTTCATTAATTTTGTTTTATATACAAAAAAACACAAAAAAAAAAAATCTGTACACGGCAAATGGAAGAAGCGTTTGAATTTTGGCAGGATATATACTGCTCCGAATGTGGGGAGCTCATGATTTTGAGAATTGTCTCATAGTCCAAGAGCAACTCTGGTTAGAAGATCAACCAGACTACCTGGAGAGAATCGCTCAACTACTAGCAATCAATGAGCGAAACAGTTCTTGAGGTAGAACACCCCCTACAGACGAGCCATTCATAGAGACCCCTCCCTCTAAAAATTACCGCTATTTCCATCCTTCTCTATAATATACCCAGACAATGAGGATACTTTCATCCTCGAACATGAAGAGAAGGAATTGCCATCACCTCCCACCAAAATATCCAAACAAAACGCCAATATCACCTTTAAAGAATTAACTTTCTCTGAAGATGATATTGATCAGCGTTCTTTCTATAAGCCTCACCTACCAGAGGAGGATGTTTACATCCTCCAATTGAGGAAGACAAAGCATCACCACCGGGTCTTCTATTAGAACTACGTTCCCGCAGTACCTCCTCAAACACCTGATTTTGTGGAGTATTAATTTTTCTTATTTTATATGCCGAGGTAACGTTTTGTTTGATCCAGGATAACGAAGCAGACGTCTAGCCAAAGACGTTAAAGAAGGGCAGCTTCCCGGGAGGCAACCCGGATGAACTTTTATTTTATTTGCTTTTTTTTGCTGTTTTAATTTTCAGGTTCTCCTTAAATTTTATTTTTGCTAACTTTTAACCCCGTTTATAGTGTGGTTGCTTCTAGTGTCTTATGCAGGTGCAATTCCATGTAGACACCGCAACCAAGCTACGCTACTTGAGGCTGAAGCTCAAGTGTGGGGGAACTCCTTTAACAAATAGCAAAAATAAAATCAGGGAGTACCAGTTTCTTTAATATGCTTTTATTTAAATAAAACTGCAGAGGAGCGTTTATGTGCTTAATTGATTATTTGTGATCTTTGTGTATCTCTATTTATCTACTTACCGAAAAGGTCTTCTGAAACCTTCCCTTATTTTTCTAGTGAACAATGAGGACATTGTTCAATTTAAGTGTGGGGTGTGTGCCCTTTTCAGTGACATTTTGTGCTTAAATGTTTAATCTCTCTCCTTATCATGCGTTTGTCCAATTCAAATATTATGGACCCTTTATATGTGGGTTGTTTCTCTTTAAGAATAAATTTGTTATGAATTGTAGGATAAATGGTACAAATTTTAAAATTTTGATTACTTTTGAGGAGCATTTTATATGCGGTGTGACCAAATAATCTGCAAATGGTTGGATTTTATTGCTCAGGGTTTCTTCTGTCTTCTCTCTTAGGGATTGCTAAGGGGTACTTCTCTGTTAAAAAAGAAAAAAAAATAATAATACAATAATAGGGACTAGCGACACCATTGGTAACAACAAGAGAGTTGAGTGTTCTTAAAATACAAGGGCGTAATGCCTATACTTTTCTCATCTCTTATGCAAAAGTGAAACAAATGCATAAATCTATTTTTCCTTTTGTTTTCTTCTCAATGCCCATTCTTGGAGAAGTTGGCCATGGTAAAAGTTCTCAGAGTCACCTAAAAGAAACATTGAAGTACCTTAGATCATACCCCGAAACTCTATTTTATTTTCACCCTGAGCACACCTATGCCACCAGCAGTTAATTTTTCACACTCCTCAATTAAGTTAAAAAGATCATGTTTATCCTACCCTTCATAATAATATTTGTTAGTATTGAGCATTCCCACTTAGGGTACGTAGTTTTGCTTGAGGACAAGCAAAAGTAAGTGTGGGGGTGTGATAAGTGTCCAAATGAGCATGATTTATAGGTGTATTTCATATAATATTAGCGCTTTTCTTGCTCATTTCTCCACTTCGGTTAGTTTTCCTCTAGTTTATGTTTTATTGTTTATCTCACAAAATTATTGGTTTAACATGAGGAAAACCAAGCTGGGAGTAAAGTAGACAAAGAGACGAACGCATAGACGCAAACGGCTCAGAAAACGGAGTCCAAACGAAGAAACTAGAGCCAGTCAAAGTTGGAAGGAAAAGGTCAACACAATGCAACCGCCTACAAACGAGGCGGACAGCAAGGCGGTTTTGGAGGCGGACATGAGTAAAGGCTCGCGCGCAGAGACAGAAGGCAACCCCTTGCCTTGTTTGAGGCGGACTCCCAGGCGGACATAGAGGCGGACAACACACAACCGCCTTGTTTCGAGCGGACGCAGACGCGGACGCGTTAAAAATTCCAGATCTGAGCCGCGAACAGTTTTTCTTCTTCGCGCGCCGTCTGCAACTTGCCTTCGTTGACTTCGCCCGTCGACTTCGCCTGTCTGCAACTTATCCATCTACTCTTCACGTTCTGTCCCCTGGTTAATCAATGAGCAAATCTTTCCACCGCCTCAATCATTCTTCCTTCTCCTTCTTTCCTCTTCATTTTCCTTTCTCCTATATAAACACACGTTCCTTCTGTAGAAAAGGACGATCCTTACAATCTATCCACGACCCAACTTCACAAACCTCACACCATCTCATCTCTCTCCTTCCGCCTTCTCCATTTTATTTATTTTACATTCCACAAAATCCACCTCTAGCCTACGTATACAAAATAGCAAGCGACGGAGTGATTACGGATGATTTCTATCATTCTTGTTTCTGTTATTCTATTTAATATGTTAGGCTAGTTTACCTACGCTCTGGGAATGGCTATTATGTGTGTGTATTAATTATGCTATTTTTTACTGGTTTATTTATATACAGTTTGTTACGCTTTAAAGGTTATCATGCACCTTTTTATAGATCTCCGAATTTATTAAATTGCTTCCTAAGTCGAGTTTGATCAGACCGGTGATAAATAGATAGGTTAATTAAAGCGTAAAACTGGAGGAAACTTGTTATGATTTAATAAGTTAGTATTCAGTTGCAAATGTAATTCCTCAATACTCCTCTGCCGTTCGCAGGCTTTTGCTTGAACCTTGATTAGAACCTTGCATTACAGGTGAACGAGTTCTTATGAGGCTATGACTTAGTCCTTAAGATAATTACAGGAACCTTGCCAAATTATTAAACCAGTAGAGATAGCTTAATTAATCAGATCATATTAACCTGACCCAGAGTTCCATTTTATTTATCTGTTAACTTAGTTTATTTTATCTTTTCTTTTTATTTATTTTACAAGTCAATTAATCCACCCCCCTCTTGTGACACGCTTAGGTACTATAATATATATATTAGTCCCACGGTTCGACATCCGGTTGCTTACATTTACACTATACTACTGCGACCGGGATTTATTTGCAGCCCGACGTTATTTTTGGGTTTTAATTTCTTCCTTTTATTTTAATTACACCACTTAAACCACTCAGATTATAACGTCTGCAAAATGGCACCGTTGCCGGGGACTAGTTTATTCTAGTCCCTAAGCCCCGGATTATTCACTTGTTATATTAGAATATTTTGTTTATATTATTTTTGTTTTTATTAATTATCTTTGTTTATATTAATTATCTTTTATATTTTGTATATTAATAGTATGTTGGTTTTCTAATAAGTTTGTTTCAGTAGTGAGTACGTGAAGAAAAAAAAACGAGGACGAACAGAGTTTTGTCCGCCTCGTGTCCGCCTCATTAAGCCGCGGACGCCCACGCGGTAGCCACGTCCGCCCCCATTTCAGGCGGTTGTCCAAGCGGACGCCACCAGGGTTTCAAAAAAAAATCGCGTCTGTTTCTTCCCGAGCTCGAGACTCATTCTATTCCCATATTATTATTTTTATTATTATGTTTGTTTATAATCCTTTTATTTTCTAATCTGTTTCATTAATTTTGTTTTATATACAAAAAACACAAAAAAAAAAAATCTGTACACGGCAAATGGAAGAAGCGTTTGAATTTTGGCAGGATATATACTGCTCCGAATGTGGGGGAGCTCATGATTTTGAGAATTGTCTCATAGTCCAAGAGCAACTCTGGTTAGAAGATCAACCAGACTACCTGGAGAGAATCGCTCAACTACTAGAGCAATCAATGAGCGAAGACAGTAAAAACGATGTCATGTAATGAGTAAGAGTATGGTGCGCAATAAGCGACCGCTAGGAGGAAGCAGTAAGACGATGACACAGAGTATAAGTATGAGAAGACAGGCAGAAATATCCATCCCTATCACATAAGTGAATTACTGTCAAGCGTTTACGCCTCTGCACTCTGTATGACTGAGTGTTTTGGTATTGCACTTGTGCAGCTAACGATCCAATGAGATGGCTGCGGATATGGAGAATGTAAACAGTAGTAAATCTTTCTTTTCACCACAAACATGGCATAAGCTAGTCAGGCATTCTTAGCAACAGATCGCACGAAGAGTGTAAAACACACTATCAATCACAAGATGTGAATTTCATTGGAATAAAAAGGTGAAAGAAGATGTAAGAAAGTCACTTGGACCGACGCATTGAGAATGCAAGGTCATACAAGCAAAGAACACTTGTACTGAACCAGAAGAATTGGTATAATTCAGAAGCTAGTGACAACAGAGGGAGCACTACAACTTGGTAGTGACTTAACCTCGCCCGACAACAAGTCGGAGGAACTTAACGAATAATCGTGGAGGCACGAATAGTGAGCGTAATATATTGCCAGAGAGCTGGTTACAATCTAAAACTCATTGAGTTCAAACAGCGGTAAGAGAATACCACACTGTTAGTAAACCTCATTCCCACAATAGAGGAATAAAAAGGTGATGTATAGCACATTAACGATAACATGAAGGGTGAGTAACCCGAGTTATCAGGGTCGCGCAGCAGAAGCTTGTGGGCCCTAGCTAAGAAATGAAATACACCTAGTAAGTATGAAAGAATGGCTATTAATGCCTTGAAGCCTAATAGGCTAGAACCGAATTGGTTATGAGTTAAATGAACTCAATAGGAATTCTTGGTGCAAGGACTAAACCATTGACATGGTTAAGACCCTTTGACCAAAGCATATTGTATAGTATATCGTAGTGAAGCTAAACGCTCCAGATTGCCCAAATCGAGTAAACCAATGTGTAATAGTAACATATGGTATATTACGCGGGCGTAATCCCTTTTAAGGGGGGTAGAGCGAAAACCACTTAATGTAAGTTTCATGAACAAAACACAGAAACTATAATGTGCATAGCACAAATGAGAAATTATTTAATGATTGGTACTTATGTTAAATAAACATACGTATTCAGTCATATTGTAACTGTGGTAATCAGTCACGAGAGATGCGAATACCATAGGTTGAATATACCCATCTTGTAACCCCAGTGTAAAAGTATTAGTAAAGAGGAGTAGAGTAACTCTTGGGGAAATGATAATCCCTGTAGTGGGTGTCTATTTGAAGTTAGACATGGCACTACAATGCAAGAGTCGGTATAAAACCGATGTAGAACCTAGAGGAAATTGAACTCCCTAGGTGATTGTCTTGATACAATCGAGAATGAGTAGTGGACGGATTCGAGGAAGCAGTGTGAATTGATTATGAGTAGTAGAGGAATGTAACCCATGGGTGGTATATTCGTAAGTATGTTATTGGTAGTAATTGAGGATAGCTAAACTTTATAAGTATTGTAATTCTTAGCTAGAATATTTGTAATGATTGAGTGTAATGGACGAAAGTAACGAAGGTTGATGAAATGAGCACTTAGGTATTGAATCTTGAAGTAAAGTATTTGAGAAGTAGAGTGAGGATGATTGATGGATTGAATTCCATCCCTCGGAGTTGTATGAACTTGTAATTATGACTAGGAAGAGTAAATAGAAAGAAAATGGACAAAATCAAATTGTTTGTTTGTGTGAAACTGATGTGGGAAGTCGAACTTGATCCTGATCAGATCAAGGGAAACCGAACACAAATTAGGGTGGAAAGATAGTTCAACACTGGTGCTGATCGCATCAGGTCGAACGATTCTTGAAGCTCCCCTTAAGTGGTCACAAGAATCACGCGTAGGATAGATGTAAGGAATATAAATTGAAATTTGGAGTTGTATGCTTTAGAAGGATTTCTAATTAGCTGTCGGGAAGGATTTTCCTTAGACTGGAGGGTAAGTAATTGTTGGAAGCTTATACCGGAGAACGACAGTAGGTAGCATGTTGTATTATTCCAAGGGCAACAGGACATAGAGGAGTCCTGTGTCTAGATGACCGGAGTGCCTGCGGGATTGTAATGTGTATTGCATTGCTTTGGGGATAGCGTCGCACTGTGTGTATGTATAAAACTTGTAATGAGGAACCGGATGTTGATAGTAATATGGATTGGAGTAACTATTGTACATTGGTATGGTATGGAAAGGAGAATCTTGGAGGAACGAATTTGGGAATTGTAAGGAGGAGGAGTGCATGGCTTTGGTATTAGACAAGTGTAAATGAGTAAGTATAGTAATCCCATAACCTCGAACAACTTTGAGGACAAAGTTATTAAGGGGGGTAGATTGAAATACCCCAAACTTAAATGTAGGGATTAAAATTAATCTAATACGTATTTAAGGGCCTAATGATGCCTAAGTAATATTGGTAAGGAAAAATAAATCCAAAAGAAATGAAGAAATGCTTAAAAAGCAAAAAACGCTAAATAAGCGTTAAATAACCATAGGAGGTATGAAACCTCGGTTAGCGTAATATATGGATTCTAAAGGCTTAACAAGGCCTAAATAATATATGGGAACAACTCCCGAAGGAAACGGATCCAATAATGCATTAAAACGCTAATAAAGCTTTGGCGCACGTTTTTCGAGAAAACCCAAAAAACGTGACTTTAAGTGGTCAAACGGACCTGTAAAAATTATGAATCATTAAATAATAATTATTAAGAATTTATGGAAGCTTAATAACTAATAAAAATAATTAAACGAGAAAATTCTGGAAAACGGGTCCGGTTAGTGAATAGTACCAAACCGGGTAAAATAACGAGCGATTTCTGTAAAAGAAGAAAAACGCTCCAACTAGTAATACAGTAGGGGGGCCGATTTTTATTAAGTCAAATAACCCCACACACACACATGTAACTATCTAATTAATTAAAGGGCCAAAAAGCAAAAGTACAAACAAAAAAGTAAAAAGGTATTTACCTTACCTCTCTCCTCTCCCCCTCACATTTCTCCTCTCTCTTGCGTGGGTTCCCCTCACCCAGCGATTTCTCCATCTTCTTCTTCTCTGTTGGCGATTTTTGGAAGCTCCAAAGAGACAACCATGGCAGCTCACCTTCTCAAGCTTGCCCAAGCCTTATTAAGGCTCCAAATCAAAAACAAATTACATATTTGAACTCCCCTCAACATTCTCTACAACTCTATCTTTTCAAAATTCAAAAAGGAAGAACTTCATCTCCATGGGTTTTCCCTATTCAAAGATAAAATGGTACCAAAGTAAAGCTTGGAGTCTCCCCTCTCCATTAAGGTAAAAATTTACATGAAAAACTCATGTTTCCTTCATCTTCTTTTACAACTGATTCCTACCCCCTTGTAATACTCTACTTTCTCCCTCTCGTTTAAGCAAAATTACAACCTTGCAATGGTGGTGGAATCAACTTCTCAAACCAAGGGCTAAAACCCCTCCTAAAACACTCTAAAGGTAAACCCTAGAATTCGTGATTTGAACATCTCAATGCATTAGTGTTAATGTAAGGGTTAGTATGTTAATTACACTTATTTTGTGTGTATTGGGTGATGGGAATGGGGTTTGGCAACTCCATTCCCCATGTAGCCGATTGTGCAAGAAAGAGAGAAAGAGGAGGATTAGAAAAGAAAGGAAGGAAATATAAGCTTAAGGTAAGAGCTCCTCCCTAATGTTAAATTTTAATGCATTAGAGTGATGGGGATGAGTAAACCAATTAAAGAACCCAAAATTGTATTAGTATTGTAGTTTGTGGAAGTTTGAGTATTTATGAGCAAGTATTGGAATTGTAGGCCTTGGGGCCAAATAAATTGTGTATGTGTATTAGTATGGTGGATTGAGGAAGTAATGATGTATTTATTGTAATTGAGGAAGTAATGGTGTATTGAGATTTTGTATGAGTGCTGATAGAACCCTTGTAGTTTGGCTAGAATAGGGATGAATTTGATGAGAAAGGAAATGTGTGGATAAGTAAGAAAAGTAGGTGAACTATGGTGAAATTTTAGTAGAAATTGTGTATTAAGAATGACTTGGTGAATGGGAGAACCAAGGTGTGTATTGGGATTTAGTAGAGATGATTTAGTAACTAAGGAGTAGTAGTTGTGGTGAGAGAATGAAAAGATATAAAATCTGTAGCAAAGAATATTGAAGTGTGTTGGAGAAACGAGGAAGAATTGGTATGTAGGATTTAGTAAAAGAGCATTGTACAGAGTAAGACTTAGGTTGAGTTTAATGCAAATGAGGCAATAGAAGAGCGATAGGAGTATTGGGAAGAAGAAAGGAAAAATCTGTAGCATTAGGAGAAGAACAAAACTGTAACAGGGGAGAAAAATGTAACAGTGGAGTGTGTTTTGTAACAGATTTTGGTAGAGTGGATTGGGCTAGTTTAAAGTGCTTAATCAATGCTAAAATATGTTAGATTATATGTAGGAATATTGGGGAAGAGATTGGTGGAAGTTTGGAGTTGAAACAGAATAAAAAACATATACATTTGACAATACTGTAACTTGTCCGGGTTTGTAAACTAGTACACAAACCCGGACATGTCAAAAAACACGACAGAATGTATTACAGAATGGATGGTCCGGGTTTGTAAACCAAGACCTAAACCCGGACCACCCCCAAAATACACCCGAGAGGTTTTACACACCCATGGTCCGGGTTTGTAAACTATGACCTAAACCCGGACCACATAGAAAACATACCCGAGAGAACTACCATTGTATGGTCCGGGTTTGTAAACCCTGCCCTAAACCCGGACCACATACAGAATACACCCGAGAGCTGACCAAATGCATGGGTCCGGGTTTGTATCCCCGGACACAAACCCGGACCACCCTGAAAAGTGCCCAGAATGTATTTTAAAGCTAAACTAAAGTAGGGTAAGGATGGGTAATGATATTATAAGTTAATTAAGACATGATTAATGATGTTTAATGGTCATTAAGGCTATAAACAAGCTTAGAAAATAATTGTAAGTAAGTAACTTAAGTAAATGTATTTAAGTAACAAAGAGTTAGTAAGTATAAACTGGGAATCAGTAAGGGAAGTAATGAGTAAGGTTAGTTATGGATAATTAACCACTCAATTGTATGTATGTCATAGGATTCAAATAGTGAACACCGAAGGGAGTCGGTGAGTCCAAAGTCAACGGTGAAAGGTATGATTTCTTCATGCTCTGTATCCTAACCTGGTTACCCCGATTTGTGTGCTTATGTGATCACCAATAAGATAAATGCACGAATCGGACTTATATTGCACTTAACTGTGTTTGAACTATTTTGTTCTGGTTGTATCTTCTTGAACAATTAGTTTGTATAATTCATGAAATGAATGAATGGAAATGAGAAGTATGTGTAAGTATTGTGTACTTGTGTATTGTATGTATGTATGGAAGTGAAGTACTGACTTCTACTAATTCCTAACAACCCAACTCCTAACTTGAGTAATGAGTAAACTGGAATGAGTAGAAGTCCGATATAGTTTCGGCCACGCGTGAGGATAAGGAAACACAAGAGGTTGGATCCGAATCCTGGCTATAATCTCTTCCATGGACCAAATCCCTTGAATGGGTAGCATCCTGGATTAGTGGGCCACCCTAAAGCCCGGTGGTGGGATGTAGTAATCCCTGCCCGGAGGTCGTACCGACTTAACTGGAAGTAAAGTATGTAAGAAGTAAGTATTGCATGTGTATTGGTCTTGACTATTGTAAGTCATTGACCTGGAGCAAAAAGTATTGAACACCCGATTAACCCGGGTGTGTAATGAAGCTAACTGGACCTTCGTATGTATTGGAGAATTGTATCTCCGTATTGCGTATTGAGTATGTATTGTGTATGTGTATTCTGGAAGATGGTAAGTAAGCATTGGTTGACTTGTATTGTCTTCCAAGCATGGGTTGTACGGTGCGTATGTATGTATACCTTGTGTAGTATTGCAGTATCGTGAATGAAAGCATGTAAGTATGTATGTATGTATGCATGTATTGCAAATTGAATTGCATGTATTCGACCAAATGGTCGGCGTACCCTCGCTAGTACGCGGGGTATGCGGTTATCATATTCAGCGTAAGCTGACCCCCTAGGGGGAACGTTTTTAGTGTGCAGGTACCCGAAGCAGACCTAGTCACAGAAGAGACCGGTGGACATGCCTAGATTGCTAGGAATGAAGTTAGATTGTAGTAAATGGTATAAGGCTTGTAGCCTTGCCTGTAGAAGTGTACCAAGGGGTACACTATTACGTAAGTTGCAAGTATGTAGTTGTGAGGACGGGTAGTGGATAGACTCTTAATGGGTATGCGTGGAATTGAAGAGGTATCGTATTTGTATTTGGAACTCAGTAAACTCGGTATGTGTAGTGTATTATCTTGTACTGAAGTAAGGAGTATTGTATTGAAGGGAGTATTGTATTGAATGGAGTATTGTATTGAATGGAGTATTGTAGTACTCAGTAAGTAATGGGAGTATGTATTGTATTTGAGTAGTACTCGGATATTCCGGTCCATCAGACCGATGCTGTATGTATTAGTGGCCTTGTTAGTCACGTGGGTGGCTGACGGCATTGTATCACCCGCCGTTGAGTAAGAATGTATCCGCTGCGTGAGTACGAATGTGTAAGGAGATTGGACGGTAATGACGGTATTAGCGGTAGGGGTGTTACAAAAAGTGGTATCAGGGCGAAGTATCGCTCTGATGACTGGAAATACCGAGCTTAGGAAATACCGAGTTAGGAATTAGAAGCTTAGGGCTATGGGCTAAGTGATAGCATTAGAGAGATGCTAGTTAGGAACTCCCGGTGAGTACCGGATACCTACAACACCAGTCCCGCCCACCGCAACCCCATTGTATAACTTGGGAAAGGACGCCGGAGAGAAGAAAAGCCTTCTCATACTCGGGGAAAACCCGATCTGGTAGTTGTGAAGCAATCACACAGTAAACAAGAACCGACGTATGGTAGATTCCAAGAGATGGAAGACCCGGAAGTGGATCCCGGTTGAACAACAATAGCCGCACTTAATAGCGGTAGTATAAACACTCCAACCACAAGGAGGCTACAACTTGCAACAGCATGGGGCGACATGCTTAGCAGTCGTAGAACCTAGCTAAACAACCCGCAACAGGAAAAGAAGCACTAACCGTGCAACGAAATGGAAACAGGAGCAGTAATGAAACCCGAGACACAAGTCTACGGGACAACAGTAATAGCCAAGCAACACCACCAACGGTGAGCTAGCTGGCTAAGGACATAGTCGGGAGTGACTGACTCCAAAGCTACAATGCCAAAAAGGTTACAAACCTGGCCAACATAGCTCAGACAGCTACAAGAATATTCACAAGATATAATCTGACGTAACTACAACCGTAGTGCCTAAACCAAATCAGGCTCAGTAACCACAACAAACGTGTGGGAATAAGCAACAAGGAACAACACAACCAAGTCAAAGGGGAAGCTCCAAGGATTGGAGAAGTACCCGATCAATGACAGCCATGTCAAACTCACTGAGAAGTTACTCAGAAGAGTGATTAACCTAAGTAAATGATCGACAAGATCAAAGGAAGAGTAAGCAAGATTACCAATTATGAGTGGAAACCATACCGTGACCGGTATCGGGTTACCCAAAAACCACCAGTACCGCGCACTTGCCACAGCAAGTGCAGTGTGAACAGGAACATGCAGGGGAGCACTAACACACCACAAGTACATAGTAGTGTACTGTGGCCGTAATGGAACAACTACAGGAATAAACACCCCAAAACAAGGGGAATGAAACCATGGAAAGGCCTGACGGCCTGACCACTACATTTAGAACACACCAGTCAGCATGAAGCTAGACTTAGTCAAGACCTCAAGCATGGCTGTGCCATGAGAGATTTCTTTTAACACTGGACCATTGTTTTCAAACCCGAATCCTTCTTTCAAAACCACAACTTCTTTTAAAAACCTTGGATTTTAAAACCAAATCAACCGAATTACGGTGAGTATCATGGAATGATACAAGAGAAGTTGACAATAGAATACTTCACCTAGGCGTGTGACGAACACTACGAGTGTACGCAATTACGGGATGTGGGACAACTGCACTCCGAAGGAGCTTGCGGGCCTGACATATAGTTGGGTAAGTGGTAACGTATCAACATGGTACCCCACGTATGTATACAGGTAGTGTACGAAACACGGGAAGTAGTCGACTCCGTTCTACGGACCATCAGTAAGTTCAAACCAGAACAACTGGACACCTCAGGCAATTAAGCATAAAGGAACTCAGAGAATCCATCTGAAGATAAGGAGTAAGAACTAGGGAGTGCAAAGAGCACATACAAGTAAGTATAGACATTGGATATGTCTCAGGACATCAAGAAAATACACGGCAGCTGGAAAGTATACCCAGCCTAAACACAGTAAGGCAATCGCCTAACGTGGACACCAGAATGCTCAACAAACGGGACAGAGTTCCCAAGAGCAATTACAAGATTACCACAAATATAATCCATTGTCAAAGAGGACATTCAAACCTAGTCTTAAGCACTAGGAGCAAGCATAGACGGTCTACCCAATGACGGGAGACGTTATAACCCAGAGGGAACACTTAAATATAATACCACAAGTTGGTATAGTGATAACGTATCATAAACGCTAGCCGGATGTAACGGCATAACCTAACAAACACCCAGGAGCAACCCTCGAAGGGTGTCTGAGTTAACACAATCGAACAAGTGTCATGAAGAGAGCACGACAACCAGAACGGATATTCGGTTAGAATACCGAAGGGATTTCACTTAATAGGAAATACCCTAAATTACAAAAGGCACTGGTTAGCACCAACTTGCCTCAAGGGCCTCCTATGAACGGAAGCGTGATGTCACGACTTACCATGGAGCCCATTAAATACCTCCAACCTATGGGGTACACAAAGAATGGAAACGTGTATAAGCAGCTTGCAAAGAGCATAGCTTGCAGCAATAAGGCTTAAAAGCCACCAACCAACTACGTGGTGTGAACTCAAACGGTGGCAAAACCCACACCATCGCTAATAGGACTTGCAAGAGATATTGTCCTATATGACAAGAAATCAATAACTGGACCATCAATTCAAATCCAACCTCCTGAGCGGCTTGGAGTAATGGTCAACTCAGTGTCACTGTCACTAGAGCATCAGTCTAGTATACAATTGACAAGCTTTAATTACCTACATGCCTTCTGTAGCAATGGCAGCACAAAGGCATAAGAATCGTAATAACGCCAACAGTGGCCTAGTCCACACTTGGACACTGCGAGAAACCAGAGGAAATACACCTCTTGTTGACCGAAGATCACCAATGCTGTAACGATGTGAACCCTCAAAAAGGGCTTTCATCTACCATAACCACAAATTTGTGCATGTAGTTGTTGCCAAGAGACAATCGAACGAGAATACGAGATTTTTGAACCACTACGCCTACAAGAGGCTTTGGACTGTAAGGGCGAGACGCTTAAAGGCATAGAGACCCGAAGGAGTAAGTATACTCCATATGCACCCAAGCATGTGGTGAACCATTGTATAAAGACCAACATGGTAACCTTGCCATAAGACTTATGAGTGGTAACTAACCTCTCGACAAGAACCTTCACCTACCAGTGATGAAATACCCTCCAATTGGGGAACGGGACCAGAAAACCATTAAAGTTCTTGGGATGTCCCGGTAATGTACATGCAAAAGTAAAACTGCATAGCCAGAGCCTATAACCAATGCTCAACACTGAGGAGACAGTAATTATCAGAAACAATTAATGTGAGTGCACATTGGGCACCACAAATGACCGACGCTCAAGAGAGCCGATGACCCGATGAATCACTTCATCCACAGCCAACCAAGACACTTGGTAAATTGCATTATCGATTATGAAATAATGTGAGGTAGGCCAACCCACACATGGAACCTGAATGGAAACGAAACATTCCCGCATTGGGAATATAGTAACATTGCGGTATGCTATGACAACCGCCATACACACGAATAGAGGAAACCCTCAGTATTCATACCATAAGGAAATGGTGCCAATGGCAATGAGTAAGGAGGAACTACCACAGTAACGAAGACAGTAAAAACGATGTCATGTAATGAGTAAGAGTATGGTGCGCAATAAGCGACCGCTAGGAGGAAGCAGTAAGACGATGACACGGAGTATAAGTATGAGAAGATAGGCAGAAATATCCATCCCTATCACATAAGTGAATTACTGTCAAGCGTTTACGCCTCTGCACTCTGTATGACTGAGTGTTTTGGTATTGCACTTGTGCAGCTAACGATCCAATGGGATGGCTGCGGATATGGAGAATGTAAACAGTAGTAAATCTTTCTTTTCACCACAAACATGGCATAAGCTAGTCAGGCATTCTTAGCAACAGATCGCACGAAGAGTGTAAAACACACTATCAATCACAAGATGTGAATTTCATTGGAATAAAAAGGTGAAAGGAGATGTAAGAAAGTCACTTGGACCGACGCATTGAGAATGCAAGGTCATACAAGCAAAGAACACTTGTACTGAACCAGAAGAACTGGTATAATTCAGAAGCTAGTGACAACAGAGGGAGCACTACAACTTGGTAGTGACTTAACCTCGCCCGACAACAAGTCGGAGGAACTTAACGAATAATCGTGGAGGCACGAATAGTGAGCGTAATATATTACCAGAGAGCTGGTTACAATCTAAAACTCATTGAGTTCAAACAGCGGTAAGAGAATACCACACTGTTAGTAAACCTCATTCCCACAATAGAGGAATAAAAAGGTGATGTATAGCACATTAACGATAACATGAAGGGTGAGTAACCCAAGTTATCAGGGTCGCGCAGCAGAAGCTAGTGGGCCCTAGCTAAGAAATGAAATACACCTAGTAAGTATGAAAGAATGGCTATTAATGCCTTGAAGCCTAATAGGCTAGAACCGAATTGGTTATGAGTTAAATGAACTCAATAGGAATTCTTGGTGCAAGGACTAAACCATTGACATGGTTAAGACCCTTTGACCAGAGCATATTGTATAGTATATCGTAGTGAAGCTAAACGCTTCAGATTGCCCAAATCGAGTAAACCAATGTGTAATAGTAACATATGGTAGATTACGCGGGCGTAATCCCTTTTAAGGGGGGTAGAGCGAAAACCACTTAATGTAAGTTTCATGAACAAAACACAGAAACTATAATGTGCATAGCACAAATGAGAAATTATTTAATGATTGGTACTTATGTTAAATAAACATACGTATTCAGTCATATTGTAACTGTGGTAATCAGTCACGAGAGATGCGAATACCATAGGTTGAATATACCCATCTTGTAACCCCAGTGTAAAAGTATTAGTAAAGAGGAGTAGAGTAACTCTTGGGGAAATGATAATCCCTGTAGTGGGTGTCTATTTGAAGTTAGACATGGCACTACAATGCAAGAGTCGGTATAAAACCGATGTAGAACCTAGAGGAAATTGAACTCCCTAGGTGATTGTCTTGATACAATCGAGAATGAGTAGTGGACGGAGCTCCACAAGTATTGTAACCTTCGAGGAAGCAGTGCGAATTGATTATGAGTAGTAGAGGAATGTAACCCATGGGTGGTATATTCGTAAGTATGTTATTGGTAGTAATTGAGGATAGCTAAACTTTATAAGTATTGTAATTCTTAGCTAGAATATTTGTAATGATTGAGAGTAATGGACGAAAGTAACGAAGGTTGATGAAATGAGCACTTAGGTATTGAATCTCGAAGTAAAGTATTTGGGAAGTAGAGTGAGGATGATTGATGGATTGAATTCCATCCCTCGGAGTTGTATGAACTTGTAATTATGACTAGGAAGAGTAAATAGATAGAAAATGGACAAAATCAAATTGTTTGTTTGTTTGAAACTGATGTGGGAAGTCGAACTTGATCCTGATCAGATCAAGGGAAACCGAACACAAATTGGGGTGGAAAGATAGTTCAACACTGGTGCTGATCACATCAGGGTCGAACGATTCTTGAAGCTCCCCTTAAGTGGTCACAAGAATCACGCGTAGGATAGATGTAAGGAATATAAATTGAAATTTGGAGTTGTATGCTTTAGAAGGATTTCTAATTAGCTGTCGGGAAGGATTTTCCTTAGACTGGAGGGTAAGTAATTGTTGGAAGCTTATACCGGAGAATGACAGTAGGTAGCATGTTGTATTATTCCAAGGGCAACAGGACATAGAGGAGTCCTGTGTCTAGATGACCGGAGTGCCTGCGGGATTGTAATGTGTATTGCATTGCTTTGGGGATAGCGTCGCACTGTGTGTATGTATAAAACTTGTAATGAGGAACCGGATGTTGATAGTAATATGGATTGGAGTAACTATTGTACATTGGTATGGTATGGAAAGGAGAAACTTGGAGGAACGAATTTGGGAATTGTAAGGAGGAGAGTGCATGGCTTTGGTATTAGGCAAGTGTAAATGAGTAAGTATAGTAATCCCATAACCTCGAACAACTTTGAGGACAAAGTTCTTAAGGGGGGTAGATTGAAATACCCCGAACTTAAATGTAGGGATTAAAATTAATCTAATACGTATTTAAGGGCCTAATGATGCCTAAGTAATATTGGAAGGAAAAATAAATCCAAAAGAAATGAAGAAATGCTTAAAAAGCGAAAAACGCTAAATAAGCGTTAAATAACCATAGGAGGTATGAAACCTCGGTTAGCGTAATATATGGATTATAAAGGCTTAACAAGGCCTAAATAATATATGGGAACAACTCCCGAAGGAAACGGATCCAAAAAATGCATTAAAACGCTAATAAAGCTTGGGCGCACGTTTTTCGAGAAAACCTGAAAAACGTGACTTTAAGTGGTCAAACGGACCCGTAAAAATTATGAATCATTAAATAATAATTATTAAGCATTTATGGAAGCCTAATAACTAATAAAAATAATTAAACGAGAAAATTCTGGAAAACGGGCCCGGTTAGTGAATAGTACCAAACCGGGTAAAATAACGAGCGATTTCTGTAAAAGAAGAAAAACGCTCCAACTAGTAATACAGTAGGGGGACCGATTTTTATTAAGTCAAATAACCCCACACACACATGTAACTAGCTAATTAATTAAAGGGCCAAAAAGCAAAAGTACCAAAAAAGTAAAAAGGTATTTACCTTACCTCTCTCCTCTCCCCCTCACATTTCTCCTCTCTCTCGCGTGGGTTCCCCTCACCCAGCTATTTCTCCCTCTTCTTCTTCTCTGTTGGCGATTTTTGGAAGCTCCAAAGAGACAACCATGGCAGCTCACCTTCTCAAGCTTGCCCAAGCCTTATTAAGGCTCCAAATCAAAAACAAACTACATATTTGAACTCCCCTCAACATTCTCTACAACTCTATCTTTTCAAAATTCGAAAAGGAAGAACTTCATCTCCATGGGTTTTCCCCATTCAAAGAGAAAATGGTACCAAAGTAAAGCTTGGAGTCTCCCCTCTCCATTAAGGTAAAAATTTACATGAAAAACTCATGTTTCCTTCATCTTCTTTTACAACCGATTCCTACCCCCTTGTAATACTCTACTTTCTCCCTCTTGTTTAAGCAAAATTACAACCTTGCAATGGTGGTGGAATCACCTTCTCAAACCAAGGGCTAAAACCCCTCCTAAAACACTCTAAAGGTAAACCCTAGAATTCGTGATTTGAACATCTCAATGCATTAGTGTTAATGTAAGGGTTAGTATGTTAATTACACTTATTTTGTGTGTATTGGGTGATGGGAATGGGGTTTGGCAACTCCATTCCCCATGTAGCCGATTGTGCAAGAAAGAGAGAAAGAGGAGGATTGGAAAAGAAAGGAAGGAAATATAAGCTTAGGTAAGAGCTCCTCCCTAATGTTAAATTTTAATGCATTAGAGTGATGGGGGTGAGTAAACCGATTAAAGAAACCCAAATATTGTATTAGTATTGTAGTTTGTGGAAGTTTGAGTATTTATGAGCAAGTATTGGAATTGTAGGCCTTGGGGCCAAATAAATTGTGTATGTGTATTAGTATGGTGGATTGAGGAAGTAATGATGTATTTATTGTAATTGAGGAAGTATTGGTGTATTGAGATTTTGTATGAGTGCTGATAGAACCCTTGTGGTTTGGCTAGAATAGGGATGAATTTGATGATGAAAGGAGATGTGTGGATAAGTAAGAAAAGTTGGTGAACTATGGTGAAATTTTAGTAGGAATTGTGTATTAAGAATGACTTGGTGAATGGGAGAACCAAGGTGTGTATTGGGATTTAGTAGAGATGATTTAATAACTAAGGAGTAGTAGTTGTGGTGAGAGAATGAAAAGATATAAAATCTGTAGCAAAGAATATTGAAGTGTGTTGGAGAAACGAGGAAGAATTAGTTTGTAGGATTTAGTAAAAGAGCATTGTACAGAGTAAGACTTAGGTTGAGTATAATGCAAATGAGGCAATGGAAGAGCCATAGGAGTAGTGGGAAGAAGAAAGGAAAAATCTGTTGCATTTGGAGAAGAACAAAACTGTAACAGGGGAGAAAAATGTAACAGTGGAGTGTGTTTTGTAACAGATTTTGGTAGAGTGGATTAGGCTAGTTTAAAGTGCTTAATCAGTGCTAAAATATGTTAGATTATATGTAGGAATATTGGGGAAGAGATTGGTGGAAATTTGGAGTTGAAACAGAATCAAAAACATATACATTTGACAATACTGTAACTTGTCCGGGTTTGTACCTAGTACACAAACCCGGACATGTCAAAAAAACGATAGAATGTATTACAGAATGGATGGTCCGGGTTTGTAAACCAAGACCTAAACCCGGACCACCCCCAAAGTACACCCGAGAGGTTTTACACACCCATGGTCCAGGTTTGTAAACTATGACCTAAACCCGGACCATATAGAAAACATACCCGAGAGAACTACCATTGTATGGTCCGGGTTTGTAAACCCTGCCCTAAACCCGGACCACATACAGAATACACCCGAGAGCTGACCAAATGCATTGGTCCGGGTTTGTATCCCCGGACACAAACCCGGACCACCCTGAAAAGTGCCCAGAATGTATTTTAAAGCTAAACTAAAGTAAGGTAAGGATGGGTAATGATATTATAAGTTAATTAAGACATGATTAATGATGTTTAATGGTCATTAAGGCTATAAACAAGCTTAGAAAATAATTTTAAGTAAGTAACTTAAGTAAATGTATTTAAGTAACAAAGAGTTAGTAAGTATAAACTGGGAATCAGTAAGGGAAGTAATGAGTAAGGTTAGTTATGGATAATTAACCACTCAATTGTATGTATGTCATAGGATCCAAATAGTGAACACCGAAGGGAGTCGGTGAGTCCAAAGTCAACGGTGAAAGGTATGATTTCTTCATGCTCTGTATCCTAACCTGGTTACCCCGATTTGTGTGCTTATGTGATCACCAATAAGATAAATGCACGAATCGGACTTATATTGCACTTAACTGTGTTTGAACTATTTTGTTCTGGTTGTATCTTCTTGAACAATTAGTTTGTATAATTCATGAAATGAATGAATGGAAATGAGAAGTATGTGTAAGTATTGTGTACTTGTGTATTGTATGTATGTATGGAAGTGAAGTACTAACTTCTACTAATTCCAAACAACCCAACTCCTAACTTGAGTAATGAGTAAACTAGAATGAGTAGAAGTCCGATATAGTTTCGGCCACGCGTGAGGATAAGGAAACACAAGAGGTTGGATCTGAATCCTGGCTATAATCTCTTCCATGGACCAAATCCCTTGAATGGGTAGCATCCTGGATTAGTGGGCCACCCTAAAGCCCGGTGGTGGGATGTAGTAATCCCTGCCCGGAGGTCGTACCGACTTAACTGGAAGTAAAGTATGTAAGAAGTATATTGCATGTGTATTGGTCTTGACTATTGTAAGTCATTGACCTGGAGCAAAAAGTATTGAACACCCGATTAACCCGGGTGTGTAATGAAGCTAACTGGACCTTTGTATGTATTGGAGAATTGTATCTCCGTATTGCGTATTGAGTATGTAATGAGTATGTATTGTGTATGTGTATTCTAGATGATAAGTAAGCATTGGTTGACTTGTATTGTCTTCCAAGCATGTGTTGTACTGTGCGTATGTATGTATACCTTGTGTAGTATTGCAGTATCGTGAATGAAAGCATGTAAGTATGTATGTATGTATGCTCGTATTGCAAATTGAATTGCATGTATTCGACCAAATGGTTGGCGTACCCTCGCTAGTACGCGGGGTATGCGGTCATCATATTCAGCGTAAGCTGACCCCCTAGGGGGAACGTTTTTAGTGTGCAGGTACCCGAAGCAGACCTAGTCACAGAAGAGACCGGTGGACATGCCTAGATTGCTAGGAATGAAGTTAGATTGTAGTAAATGGTATGAGGCTTGTAGCATGCCTAGATTGCTAGAATGAAGTTAGATTGTATAAATGGTATAAGGCTTTAGCCTGCCTGTAGAAGTGTACCAAGGGTACACTATTACGTAATTGCAAGTATGTAGTTGTGAGGACGGGTAGTGGATAGACTCTTAATGGGTATGCGTGGAATTGAAGAGGTATCGTATTTGTATTTGGAACTCAGTAAACTCGGTATGTGTAGTGTATTATCTTGTACTGAAGTAAGGAGTATTGTATTGAAGGGAGTATTGTATTGAATGGAGTATTGTATTGAATGGAGTATTGTAGTACTCAGTAAGTAATGGGAGTATGTATTGTATTTGAGTAGTACTCGGATATTCCGGTCCATCAGACCGATGCTGTATGTATTAGTAGCCTTGTTAGTCACGTGGGTGGCTGACGGCATTGTATCACCCGCCGTTGAGTAAGAATGTATCCGCTGCGTGAGTACGAATGTGTAAGGAGATTGGACGGTAATGACGGTATTAGCGGTAGGGGTGTTACAAAAAGTGGTATCAGGGCGAAGTATCGCTCTGATGACTGGAAATACCGAGCTTAGGAAATACCGAGTTAGGAATTAGAAGCTTAGGGCTATGGGCTAAGTGATAGCATTAGAGAGATGCTAGTTAGGAACTCCCGGTGAGTACCGGATACCTACAACACCAGTCCCGCCCACCGCAACCCCATTGTATAACTTGGGAAAGGACGCCGGAGAGAAGAAAAGCCTTCTCATACTCGGGGAAAACCCGATCTGGCAGTTGTGAAGCAATCACACAGTAAACAAGAACCGACGTATGGTAGATTCCAAGAGATGGAAGACCCGGAAGTGGATCCCGGTTGAACAACAATAGCCGCACTTAATAGCGGTAGTATAAACACTCCAACCACAAGGAGGCTACAACTTGCAACAGCAGGGGCGACATGCTTAGCAGTCGCAGAACCTAGCTAAACAACCGCAACAGGAAAAGAAGCACTAACCGTGCAACGAAATGGAAACAGGAGCAGTAATGAAACCCGAGACACAAGTCTACGGGACAACAGTAATAGCCAAGCAACACCACCAACGGTGAGCTAGCTGGCTAAGGACATAGTCGGGAGTGACTGACTCCAAAGCTACAACGCCAAAAAGGTTACAAACCTGGCCAACATAGCTCAGACAGCTACAAGAATATTCACAAGATATAATCTGACGTAACTACAACCGTAGTGCCTAAACCAAATCAGGCTCAGTAACCACAACAAACGTGTGGGAATAAGCAACAAGGAACAACACAACCAAGTCAAAGGGGAAGCTCCAAGGATTGGAGAAGTACCCCGATCAATGACAGCCATGTCAAACTCACTGAGAAGTTACTCAGAAGAGTGATTAACCTAAGTAAATGATCAACAAGATCAAAGGAAGAGTAAGCAAGATTACCAATTATGAGTGGAAACCATACCGTGACCGGTATCGGGTTACCCAAAAACCACCAGTACCGCGCACTTGCCACAGCAAGTGCAGTGTGAACAGGAACATGCAGGGAGCACTAACACACCACAAGTACATAGTAGTGTACTGTGGCCGTAATGGAACAACTACAGGAATAAACACCCCAAAACAAGGGGAATGAAACCATGGAAAGGCCTGACGGCCTGACCACTACATTTAGAACACACCAGTCAGCATGAAGCTAGACTTAGTCAAGACCTCAAGCATGGCTGTGCCATGAGAGATTTCTTTTAACACTGGACCATTGTTTTCAAACCCGAATCCTTCTTTCAAAACCACAACTTCTTTTAAAAACCTTGGATTTTAAAACCAAATCAACCGAATTACGGTGAGTATCATGGAATGATACAAGAGGAGTTGACAATAGAATACTTCACCTAGGCGTGTGACGAACACTACGAGTGTACCCAATTACGGGATGTGGGACAACTGCACTCCGAAGGAGCTTGCGGGCCTGACATATAGTTGGGTAAGTGGTAACGTATCAACATGGTACCCCACGTATGTATACAGGTAGTGTACGAAACACGGGAAGTAGTCGACTCCGTTCTACGGACCATCAGTAAGTTCAAACCAGAACAACTGGACACCTCAGGCAATTAAGCATAAAGGAACTCAGAGAATCCATCTGAAGATAAGGAGTAAGAACTAGGGAGTGCAAAGAGCACATACTAGTAAGTATAGACATTGGATATGTCTCAGGACATCAAGAAAATACACGGCAGCTGGAAAGTATACCAGCCTAAACACAGTAAGGCAATCGCCTAACGTGGACACCAGAATGCTCAACAAACGGGACAGAGTTCCCAAGAGCAATTACAAGATTACCACAAATATAATCCATTGTCAAAGAGGACATTCAAACCTAGTCTTAAGCACTAGGAGCAAGCATAGACGGTCTACCCAATGACGGGAGACGTTATAACCCAGAGGGAACAGCTTAAATATAATACCACAAGGTGGTATAGTGATAACGTATCATAAACGCTAGCCGGATGTAACGGCATAACCTAACAAACACCCAGGAGCAACCCTCGAAGGGTGTCTGAGTTAACACAATCGAACAAGTGTCATGAAGAGAGCACGACAACCAGAACGGATATTCGGTTAGAATACCGAAGGGATTTCACTTAATAGGAAATACCCTAAATTACAAAAGGCACTGGTTAGCACCAACTTGCCTCAAGGGCCTCCTATGAGGAAGCGTGATTTCACGACTTACCATGGAGCCCAGTAAATACCTCAACCTATGGGGTACACAAGAATGGAAACGTGTATAAGCAGCCGCTTGGAGTAATGGTCACAGTGTCACTGTCACTAGAGCATCAGTCTAGTATACAGTTGACAAGCTTTAATTACCTACATGCCTTCTGTAGCAATGGCAGCACAGAGGCATAAGAATCGTAATAACGCCAACAGTGGCCTAGTCCACACTTGGACACTGCGAGAAACCAGAGGAAAGACACCTCTTGTTGACCAAAGATCACCAATGCTGTAACGATGTGAACCCTCAAAAAGGGCTTTCATCTACCATAACCACAAATTTGTGCATGTAGTTGTTGCCAAGAGACAATCGAACGAGAATACGAGATTTTTGAACCACTACGCCTACAAGAGGCTTTGGACTGTAAGGGCGAGACGCTTAAAGAGCATAGAGACCCGAAGGAGTAAGTATACTCCATATGCACCCAAGCATGTGGTGAACCATTGTATAAAGACCAACATGGTAACCTTGCCATAAGACTTATGAGTGGTAACTAACCTCTCGACAAGAACCTTCACCTACCAGTGATGAAATACCCTCCAATTGGGGAACGGGACCAGAAAACCATTAAAGTTCTTGGGATGTCCCGGTAATGTACATGCAAAAGTAAAACTGCATAGCCAGAGCCTATAACCAATGCTCAGCACTGAGGAGACAGTAATTATCAGAAACAATTAATGTGAGTGCACATTGGGCACCACGAATGACCGACGCTCAAGAGAGCCGATGACCCGATGAATCACTTCATCCACAGCCAACCAAGACACTTGGTAAATTGCATTATCGATTATGAAATAATGTGAGGTAGGCCAACCACACATGGAACCTGAATGGAAACGAAACATTCCCGCATTGGGAATATAGTAACATTGCGGTATGCTATGACAACCGCCATACACACGAACAGAGGAAACCCTCAGTATTCATACCATAAGAAATGGTGCCAATGGCAATGACAATGGCAATGAGTAAGGAGGAACTACCACAGTAACGAAGACAGTAAAAACGATGTCATGTAATGAGTAAGAGTATGGTGCGCAATAAGCGACCGCTAGGAGGAAGCAGTAAGACGATGACACGGAGTATAAGTATGAGAAGACAGGCAGAAATATCCATCCCTATCACATAAGTGAATTACTGTCAAGCGTTTACGCCTCTGCACTCTGTATGACTGAGTGTTTTGGTATTGCACTTGTGCAGCTAACGATCCAATGGGATGGCTGCGGATATGGAGAATGTAAACAGTAGTAAATCTTTCTTTTCACCACAAACATGGCATAAGCTAGTCAGGCATTCTTACCAACAGATCGCACGAAGAGTGTAAAACACACTATCAATCACAAGATGTGAATTTCATTGGAATAAAAAGGTGAAAGGAGATGTAAGAAAGTCACTTGGACCGACGCATTGAGAATGCAAGGTCATACAAGCAAAGAACACTTGTACTGAACCAGAAGAACTGGTATAATTCAGAAGCTAGTGACAACAGAGGGAGCACTACAACTTGGTAGTGACTTAACCTCGCCCGACAACAAGTCGGAGGAACTTAACGAATAATCGTGAGGCACGAATAGTGAGCGTAAATATTACCAGAGAGCTGGTTACAATCTAAAACTCATTGAGTTCAAACAGCGGTAAGAGAATACCACACTGTTAGTAAACCTCATTCCCACAATAGAGGAATAAAAAGGTGATGTATAGCACATTAACGATAACATGAAGGGTGAGTAACCCAAGTTATCAGGGTCGCGCAGCAGAAGCTAGTGGGCCCTAGCTAAGAAATGAAATACACCTAGTAAGTATGAAAGAATGGCTATTAATGCCTTGAAGCCTAATAGGCTAGAACCGAATTGGTTATGAGTTAAATGAACTCAATAGGAATTCTTGGTGCAAGGACTAAACCATTGACATGGTTAAGACCCTTTGACCAGAGCATATTGTATAGTATATATCGTAGTGAAGCTAAACGCTTCAGATTGCCCAAATCGAGTAAACCAATGTGTAATAGTAACATATGGTAGATTACGCGGGCGTAATCCCTTTTAAGGGGGGTAGAGCGAAAACCACTTAATGTAAGTTTCATGAACAAAACACAGAAACTATAATGTGCATAGCACAAATGAGAAATTATTTAATGATTGGTACTTATGTTAAATAAACATACGTATTCAGTCATATTGTAACTGTGGTAATCAGTACGAGAGATGCGAATACCATAGGTTGAATATACCCATCTTGTAACCCCAGTGTAAAAGTATTAGTAAAGAGGAGTAGAGTAACTCTTGGGGAAATGATAATCCCTGTAGTGGGTGTCTATTTGAAGTTAGACATGGCACTACAATGCAAGAGTCGGTATAAAACCGATGTAGAACCTAGAGGAAATTGAACTCCCTAGGTGATTGTCTTGATACAATCGAGAATGAGTAGTGGACGGAGCTCCACAAGTATTGTAACCTTCGAGGAAGCAGTGCGAATTGATTATGAGTAGTAGAGGAATGTAACCCATGGGTGGTATATTCGTAAGTATGTTATTGGTAGTAATTGAGGATAGCTAAACTTTATAAGTATTGTAATTCTTAGCTAGAATATTTGTAATGATTGAGAGTAATGGACGAAAGTAACGAAGGTTGATGAAATGAGCACTTAGGTATTGAATCTCGAAGTAAAGTATTTGGGAAGTAGAGTGAGGATGATTGATGGATTGAATTCCATCCCTCGGAGTTGTATGAACTTGTAATTATGACTAGGAAGAGTAAATAGATAGAAAATGGACAAAATCAAATTGTTTGTTTGTTTGAAACTGATGTGGGAAGTCGAACTTGATCCTGATCAGATCAAGGGAAACCGAACACAAATTGGGGTGGAAAGATAGTTCAACACTGGTGCTGATCGCATCAGGGTCGAACGATTCTTGAAGCTCCCCTTAAGTGGTCACAAGAATCACGCGTAGGATAGATGTAAGGAATATAATTGAAATTTGGAGTTGTATGCTTTAGAAGGATTTCTAATTAGCTGTCGGGAAGGATTTTCCTTAGACTGGAGGGTAAGTAATTGTTGGAAGCTTATACCGGAGAACGACAGTAGGTAGCATGTTGTATTATTCCAAGGGCAACAGGACATAGAGGAGTCCTGTGTCTAGATGACCGGAGTGCCTGCGGGATTGTAATGTGTATTGCATTGCTTTGGGGATAGCGTCGCACTGTGTGTATGTATAAAACTTGTAATGAGGAACCGGATGTTGATAGTAATATGGATTGGAGTAACTATTGTACATTGGTATGGTATGGAAAGGAGAATCTTGGAGGAACGAATTTGGGAATTGTAAGGAGGAGAAGTGCATGGCTTTGGTATTAGGCAAGTGTAAATGAGTAAGTATAGTAATCCCATAACCTCGAACAACTTTGAGGACAAAGTTCTTAAGGGGGGTAGATTGAAATACCCCGAACTTAAATGTAGGGATTAAAATTAATCTAATACGTATTTAAGGGACTAATGACGCCTAAGTAATATTGGTAAGGAAAAATAAATCTAATAGAAATGAAGAAATGCTTAAAAAGCGAAAAAACGCTAAATAAGCGTTAAATAACCATAGGAGGTATGAAACCTCGGTTAGCGTAATATATGGATTCTAAAGGCTTAACAAGGCCTAAATAATATATGGGAACAACTCCCGAAGGAAACGGATCCAAATAATGCATTAAAACGCTAATAAAGCTTTGGCGCACGTTTTTCGAGAAACCCGAAAAACGTGACTTTAAGTGGTCAAACGGACCCGTAAAAATTATGAATCATTAAATAATAATATTAAGCATTTATGGAAGCTTAATAACTAATAAAAATAATTAAACGAGAAAATTCCGAAAACGGGCCCGGTTAGTGAATAGTACCAAACCGGGTAAAATAACGAGCGATTTCTGTAAAAGAAGAAAAACGCTCCAACTAGTAATACAGTAGGGGGACCGATTTTTATTAAGTCAAATAACCCCACACACACACATGTAACTAGCTAATTAATTAAAGGGCCAAAAAGCAAAAGTACAAAAAAAAGTAAAAAGGTATTTACCTTACCTCTCTCTCTCTCCCCCTCACATTTCTCCTCTCTCTCGCGTGGGTTCCCCTCACCCAGCGATTTCTCCCTCTTCTTCTTCTCTGTTGGCGATTTTTGGAAGCTCCAAAGAGACAACCATGGCAGCTCACCTTCTCAAGCTTGCCCAAGCCTTATTAAGGCTCCAAATCAAAAACAAATTACATATTTGAACTCCCCTCAACATTCTCTACAACTCTATCTTTTCAAAATTCAAAAAGGAAGAACTTCATCTCCATGGGTTTTCCCTATTCAAAGAGAAAATGGTACCAAAGTAAAGCTTGGAGTCTCCCCTCTCCATTAAGGTAAAAATTTACATGAAAAACTCATGTTTCCTTCATCATCTCTTTTACAACTGATTCCTACCCCCTTGTAATACTCTACTTTCTCCCTCTCGTTTAAGCAAAATTACAACCTTGCAATGGTGGTGGAATCAACTTCTCAAACCAAGGGCTAAAACCCCTCCTAAAACACTCTAAAGGTAAACCCTAGAATTCGTGATTTGAACATCTCAATGCATTAGTGTTAATGTAAGGGTTAGTATGTTAATTACACTTATTTTGTGTGTATTGGGTGATGGGAATGGGGTTTGGCAACTCCATTCCCCATGTAGCCGATTGTGCAAGAAAGAGAGAAAGAGGAGGATTGGAAAAGAAAGGAAGGAAATATAAGCTTAAGGTAAGAGCTCCTCCCTAATGTTAAATTTTAATGCATTAGAGTGATGGGGATGAGTAAACCGATTAAAGAAACCCAAATATTGTATTAGTATTGTAGTTTGTGGAAGTTTGAGTATTTATGAGCAAGTATTGGAATTGTAGGCCTTGGGGCCAAATAAATTGTGTATGTGTATTAGTATGGTGGATTGAGGAAGTAATGATGTATTTATTGTAATTGAGGAAGTAATGGTGTATTGAGATTTTGTATGAGTGCTGATAGAACCCTTGTGGTTTGGCTAGAATAGGGATGAATTGATGAGAAAGGAGATGTGTGGATAAGTAAGAAAAGTAGGTGAACTATGGTGAAATTTTAGTAGAATTGTGTATTAAGAATGACTTGGTGAATGGGAGAACCAAGGTGTGTATTGGGATTTAGTAGAGATGATTTAGTAACTAAGGAGTAGTAGTTGTGGTGAGAGAATGAAAAGATATAAAATCTGTAGCAAAGAATATTGAAGTGTGTTGGAGAAACGAGGAAGAATTAGTATGTAGGATTTAGTAAAAGAGCATTGTACAGAGTAAGACTTAGGTTGAGTATAATGCAAATGAGGCAATGGAAGAGCCATAGGAGTAGTGGGAAGAAGAAAGGAAAAATCTGTAGCATTTGGAGAAGAACAAAACTGTAACAGGGGAGAAAAATGTAACAGTGGAGTGTGTTTTGTAACAGATTTTGGTAGAGTGGATTGGGCTAGTTTAAAGTGCTTAATCAATGCTAAAATATGTAGATTATATGTAGGAATATTGGGGAAGAGATTGGTGGAAGTTTGGAGTTGAAACAGAATAAAAAACATATACATTTGACAATACTGTAACTTGTCCGGGTTTGTAAACTAGTACACAAACCCGGACATGTCAAAAAACACGACAGAATGTATTACAGAATGGATGGTCCGGGTTTGTAAACCAAGACCTAAACCCGGACCACCACCAAAATACACCCGAGAGGTTTTACACACCCATGGTCCGGTTTGTAAACTATGACCTAAACCCGGACCACATAGAAAACATACCCGAGAGAACTACCATTGTATGGTCCGGGTTTGTAAACCCTGCCCTAAACCCGGACCACATACAGAATACACCCGAGAGCTGACCAAATGCATGGGTCCGGTTTGTATCCCCGGACACAAACCCGGACCACCCTGAAAAGTGCCCAAATGTATTTTAAAGCTAAACTAAAGTAGGGTAAGGATGGGTAATGATATTATAAGTTAATTAAGACATGATTAATGATGTTTAATGGTCATTAAGGCTATAAACAAGCTTAGAAAATAATTGTAAGTAAGTAACTTAAGTAAATGTATTTAAGTAACAAAGAGTTAGTAAGTATAAACTGGGAATCAGTAAGGGAAGTAATGAGTAAGGTTAGTTATGGATAATTAACCACTCAATTGTATGTATGTCATAGGATTCAAATAGTGAACACCGAAGGGAGTCGGTGAGTCCAAAGTCAACGGTGAAAGGTATGATTTCTTCATGCTCTGTATCCTAACCTGGTTACCCCGATTTGTGTGCTTATGTGATCACCAATAAGATAAATGCACGAATCGGACTTATATTGCACTTAACTGTGTTTGAACTATTTTGTTCTGGTTGTATCTTCTTGAACAATTAGTTTGTATAATTCATGAAATGAATGAATGGAAATGAGAAGTATGTGTAAGTATTGTGTACTTGTGTATTGTATGTATGTATGGAAGTGAAGTACTGACTTCTACTAATTCCTAACAACCCAACTCCTAACTTGAGTAATGAGTAAACTGGAATGAGTAGAAGTCCGATATAGTTTCGGCCACGCGTGAGGATAAGGAAACACAAGAGGTTGGATCCGAATCCTGGCTATAATCTCTTCCATGGACCAAATCCCTTCTATGGGTAGCATCCTGGATTAGTGGGCCACCCTAAAGCCCGGTGGTGGGATGTAGTAATCCCTGCCCGGAGGTCGTACCGACTTAACTGGAAGTAAAGTATGTAAGAAGTAAGTATTGCATGTGTATTGGTCTTGACTATTGTAAGTCATTGACCTGGGCAAAAAGTATTGAACACCCGATTAACCCGGGTGTGTAATGAAGCTAACTGGACCTTCGTATGTATTGGAGAATTGTATCTCCGTATTGCGTATTGAGTATGTAATTGTGTATGTTTATTTTGGAAGATTGGTAAGTAAGCATTGGGTTGACTTGTATTGTCTTCCAAGCATTGTGGGTTGTACGGTGCGTATATGTATACCTTGTGTAGTATTGCAGTATCGTGAATGAAAGCATGTAAGTATGTATGTATGTATGCATGTATTGCAAATTGAATTGCATGTATTTGACCAAATGGTCGGCATGCCCTCGCTAGTACGCGGGGTATGCGGTTATCATATTCAGCGTAAGCTGACCCCCTAGGGGGAACGTTTTTAGTGTGCAGGTACCCGAAGCAGACCTAGTCACAGAAGAGACCGGTGGACATGCCTAGATTGCTAGGAATGAAGTTAGATTGTAGTAAATGGTATAAGGCTTGTAGCCTTGCCTGTAGAAGTGTACCAAGGGGTACACTATTACGTAAATTGCAAGTATGTAGTTGTGAGGACGGGTAGTGGATAGACTCTTAATGGGTATGCGTGGAATTGAAGAGGTATCGTATTTGTATTTGGAACTCAGTAAACTCGGTATGTGTAGTGTATTATCTTGTACTGAAGTAAGGAGTATTGTATTGAAGGGAGTATTGTATTGAATGGAGTATTGTATTGAATGGAGTATTGTAGTACTCAGTAGTAATGGGAGTATGTATTGTATTTGAGTAGTACTCGGATATTCCGGTCCATCAGACCGATGCTGTATGTATTAGTAGCCTTGTTTGTCACGTGGGTGGCTGACGACATTGTATCACCCGCCGTTGAGTAAGAATGTATCCGCTGCGTGAGTACGAATGTGTAAGGAGATTGGACAGTAATGACGGTATTAGCGGTAGGGGTGTTACACAAATTGATGTCAAAATTTCTAAGGAAATCAATTAAATATTAAGCTAATGGTTAATATACAAGGTAAATCCTACAACTACCTAATTCAAGGTTCTAATTGTTGATCTATATATATGATCTAACATATTGTTCATCTTAATATTTATTGCCGAAATTTTGGTGATTAATGTTCAGTTTTTAGCTTATTAAAAGTTAATGTTTATTAAATCTAAGAATAGATTTATACTCCTTATGATATAAGCTTTAATAAAAGCTATCATAATATACAAGAAAAATTCATATACTATAATTTATATGGTGGCCGAAAATTAAGGGTATTAATTGAGTTAGAAAAAAATATTTAACTTAGTTAAATTAATGGAATTAGTATAATTAGGAGTAATATGTAAAATTTAAGAAGTTTTAGTACCTAATGGTGATTACCGATAATTGTAGAATTAAGTTTACAATTTATAAAGAGTTTATAAGTGTTATAAGGAATTTATAAGGTTTTGGTATATTTAAGGTTAATAAAAGATGGTATATATATACTATAACATTAGATAATTAAATCTGGTGATTTAGAGATGTTTAAAAGGATTTTTGATGTTCAAAAATCTGTAGGAAAATTAATTACGAAAATTAGAAATTAATTAGAGTTAAATTGGTTAATAAATGAGTTAGGATAAAAGAAAAGACCACAAGGGTAAAATGGTAATTTCCCTGGTCAAATGTGGTCAAACATGGTCAATGACAGTTTATAAAATGTTTAGAGGAGCTAGAATAAAATTGGTAGCAAAAGATTAGATATAAAAGGATAAAGGAATAAAAAGTTAAGTGAAATTAACTTTAGGGGTAATTTTGTAAATTATGGAAAGTTAGGGGGTTTGACCATAAAAGACTGGTCAAACTTGGGTATATTTTGGTAATTGACCAAAAGTGTAAAGAAATTAATTAAGTAAGACTTTGGAAGAAATTAGAAATATAAATAACAAGTTTAGAACTTATTATGAGTAAAATAGAAATTAAAGGAAAACTATGGGAAAGGAATGTAAATAACACATTTTATGTGTTTAGAAGGTTAGGGAAATTAAATAAAGAATTTAGAAACAAGTTGTAAAAGAAACAGAGTTAAGACAGGGTTAAACGAGACCCGTATATAACTTAAGGTATACGAGGGGTATACCCGTAATTTAATAAGTATAGGAGAAATCAATACTTAGAGTATTTCTAATAAAAGTACAAGTTATATTGGAAAAAGAAATAAATACGTATGATACGGAGTATCATACGGACTTATACGAAAAATTTTAGTGTACATGAATAGTACTTGTATATGTGAATAGTATACGTATACATGAATAGTAAATACTTATACATGAATAGTAAATACGTAGACATGAATAGTAAATACGTATACATGAATAGGAAATGCGTATACATGAATAGTAACTGCGTATATATGAATAGTCAAATACGAGACGTATACGTTAATAGTAAAATACGTATACGTGAATAGTGAAATACGGTGAATAGTAAAATACGAGGCCGTATAAATAAATAGTGGAATACGAGACCGTATAAATGAATAGTGAAATACGGATGAATAGTGAAAAATACTAAAACCTAATACAAGGTCCGTATAAGTCTAAAGTTGCTAACTGTGCAACTAAATAACTGCTAACGACGTTAGTATGTTAATGAATTAGAGTTGAGCTTGAAAACGCTCCTAAATGAACGAACCCATTTAACAGTATACTATTATGCCCGGGTTAACCTAGGAAGGTTTAAGTTGAAAAGAGAACCAAACTAGTTCTAAGACACATGATACTAATACTAGTTCTGATTACAGATCTACATAGTCAGAGGCGTTCGGCAGAATAGGCGAACGTGGGAGTAGAGCTAGCCAATCTCCGGTGTACGGTATGGGATTCTTGTAGCTCGTTTGCTAACGTGGTCTACCTCGGTTTGTGTGCTATGTGTTATTGTGATACAACTAAACAGGATTAAGCATGAAACCGATTTATTGTATTGTTATTGTGTGTCCATTGCACACTAACACGAATTGATTCATAGCTTGTTCATTAACTATGTTTTGAAAAACAATTGTATAAGGTAATAAATACTCCCTGTTATTAGTCGGTTAATACCAAGAGAGGTTTAACTAACAAATTGTCAATGAGACTTCAGCTAACTGGAACTTGGGAGAAGAGGAATCCGGGACTGACTCCGGTCATGCATGTTCAGGTTAAGAGGTTGGCATCTGTATCAGATCTGTCTTCCGCCTAGGGTCGACAAACTGACCCAACCATCTCGAGTGAACAGTTCGAGATGGGAGGCAAATTTAGGAGGCCCAGGAGGGTCAAGCCTACACCCCTCATAACTTAAGAATTAATGTTTATTAACCCAATGGAGCTAATAACTCATTGGCTAGGGTTACCTTGACCCGACAAAAATAAACAATTCAGTTAGAGAACAACCAATTCTATTAAGAGAACGGTTGACACTTATAAGGTATGATCAAACACGAGAACTAAACAATTCTCAGGCCTCAGGAGTTAGAAATCTAACTTACATCATTAATGGGCGTCCATTACGACGTTCGCTTTATTTGAGCTGTGAATGTATCACATAAATGTGCTGTTTGTTATCGTACTTCTTATTATTATTTGTATTAATAAACAATTGCATGTATACAACAAAGTAGTCGGGTGTAACCCTGCTAGCTTGTGGGCTGCACGTTTTCTGTACCAGCCATGTGCTGAGCCCCTCGGGCCCTGTGATTTAAACTTTGCAGGTAGGTACCAGACGAGGACTCAACCTGAGAATGGGAGCGGGTAGAGTACTTCGGGTTGCTTTTAAATTTATTACACGAGTTGTGCTTGTACACTCGTTTAGTATATTGATGAGATGTTAGTATGATGTAATAGGATATGAGATACTCGGTATAAGTTGTGGTTTATGAATTGTAATGTTTTAGATGCTTGAGTAATTATCCGGTTAGTCAGACCGTGACTTGTTAAGAGAATAGGCCTAGTTAGTCACGTGGGTGACTAACGGCGGTAACACCAATTTAGTAGAACTTTTCCGCTGCGTTGTTAATGTACGAGATGGACTTAGGGCGACGATCATTGTATTTAGAGATGGGGTGTTACATCAAAGGGTCCTAACCATACTAATGGTTTATTCCTTGCACCAAGAATTGCTATATGAGTTTATTTAACTCATAATTAATTCGGTTCTAGCCTATCAGGCTTCAAGGCATTGATAGATATTTTATTACACTTACTAGGTACATTATCTTCTAGTTAGGGCCCACTAGCTTCTGCTGCGTGACCCTGATAACTTGGGTTATTCACCCTTCTTGTTATCCTTAATATGCTACACATTACCTTTTATCCCTCTATGGTGGAAATAAGGTTTACTAAACAAGTGTGGTATTCTTTTACCGTGTTTGAACTCAATGAGTTTAGATTTATAACCAGCTCTCTGGCAATCTATTATACATGCTATTCGTACTCCCACGATTATTCATTAAGTTCCTCCGACTTATTGTCAGGCGTGGTTAAGTCACTACTTGGTTGTAGTGCTTTCTCTGTTGTCAATAGCTTTTGAATTATACCAGTTCTTCTGGTTCAGTACAAGTGTTTTTTACTTGTATGACCTTGCATTTTTCTATGCGTCGGTTCTAGTGACTTCTCAAGTCCTCCTTTACCTTTTATTCCAATGGAATTCACATCTTGTGATTGTTGGTGTGTTTTACACTCTTCGTGCCTCTTTGGCCTTAGGCCGCACGGTTTGTTGCTAAGCTTGGTTAACTGGGTTATGTCGTGTTCGTTGGTGGAAAGAAGGGTTTACTACTATTTACGTTCTCCATATTCCTCGCTATCCCACTAGATCATTAGCTGCACAAATGCAATACCAAAACACTCAGTCATACAGAGTGCAGAGGCGTAAACACTTGGTAGTAAGTCACTTATGTGATAGGAACAAATATGTTTGTGTATCTTCTCATACTTATACTCCGTGTGATTGACTAACTACTTCCTCATAGTGGTCGCTTGTTGCGCACCGTATTCTTACTCGTTATACAACATCATTCTTACGGTCTCCATTACTGTAGTAGCTTATCTTTACTCATTGCCATTGTCGTTGGCACCATTTCCTTATGGTGTGAATACACCGAGGGTTTCCTATGTTCGTGTGTATGACGGTTGCCGTAGCATTCCGCAATGTTAATATCTTCCCAATGTGGAGACGTTCTATTTCCAATTAGGTTTCATGTGTGGGTTAACTTACCTCACATTATTTCATCATTTATGATGCAATTTACCAAGTGTCTTGGTTGACAATGGATGAAGTAGTTTATCGGTACAAGCTCTGTTGAGCGTTGGTCATTCATGGTGTGCAATGTGCACTCACATTGATTGTTTTGACAATTACCGTCTCCAGTGCTGGGCATTGGTTTTAGGCTCTTGTTATGTAGTTTACTTTGTATCGTACATCACTGGGACATCCCCAAGAAACTTCAAGGGTTTTCTGGTCCCGTTCTCCAATTGAAGAGTATTCTATCACTGATAAATGAAAGTTCTTGTTGAGAGATTTGTCTCCACTCATAGGTCTCATGACGAGGTTTGCTATGTTAGTATTTATACAATGGTTCCACACATGCTTGAGTGCATATGGAGTATACTTACTCCTTTAAGTTTTAATGGTTTGGAAATCTCTTTTCCTTGTTCGATCGCCTCTTGGCAATATCTACATGCACAAGCTTTGTTGTCAAGGTGGATGGAAGCCTTTTCTAAGGGTTCACATCTTCACCACGTTGGTGGTCTTCGGTTACAAGAGGTATCTTTCCTCGAGTTTCTCGTAGTGTCTAAGTATGTACTAGGCCATTGTTGGCATTATTACGATTCTTGTGCCTCTATGCTACCATTGCTACAGAAGGCATGAAGCGGGAATTAAAAGTTTTGTCAACTGTATACTAGACTGATGCTCTAGTGACAGTGACACTAAGATAGCCATACCACTCATTATGTTGAGTTCAAATTGGATGGCATAATTGTCGCTCTGTTCATCGTATGAATTAATATCTCTTCCCTTATAAGGCCATTTTCGGCAAGTCTTGCTATTAAATAGTGTGGGTTTTGCAACCGTTAAATTTACACAACATAGTTGGTTTATGGCTTTTAAGCCTTATTGCTGCAAGCTATGCTCTTTGCAAGCTGCTTATACAAGTTTCCACTCCTCGTATACCCCATAGGTTGGAGGTATTACTGGGCTCTATGGCAAGTCGTGACATCATGCTTCCGTTCAAAGGAGGCCCTTTTTGGCATTCTGATGTTACTCAGTGCCTTTTGTGATTTAGGGTATTTCCTGTTATTCGAAATCCCTTCGGTGTCTTAACCGAGTGTTTGTTCCAGCTCTCGTGCTCTTATCATGATGCTTTGTTCGACTGTTGTTAACTTAGACACCCTTCAAGGATTGCTCCTGGGTGTTGTTGGTTATGCCGTTACATCCGGCTAGTGTTTATGGTATGTTGTGTCTACTATACCACCTTGTGGTATTGTATTTTGAGTTATCCCTTTTGGGTTATAATGTCTCCCGTCCTTGGGTAGACCGTTTATACTCTCTCATAGTGCTTAAGTCTAGGTTCAATATCAACTTCAATGATGGATTATACTTTGTGGTAATCTTGTGATCGCTCATGGGAACTCCGTCCCGTCTGTTGAGCATTGTTGTGTCCACATTAGGCACTTCCCTTATAGTGTTTAGGCTGGGTATCCCTTCCAGTTGTCACGTATTTGCTTGAAGTCTTTGGGACATATCCAATGTCTATGTTTACTAGTTTGTGCTCTTTGCACTTCCTAGTCCTCATTCCTTATCTTCAGGTGGATTCTCCGAGTTCCTTATTACTTATTACTTAGGTGAGTTTCTTCTTCTTGATCGTCTGGAGTGTCCAACTGTTCTGGTTTGATCTTACTCATGGTCCGTAGAATGGAGTTGACTACTTCTCGTGTTTTGTGCACTACATGTATACATACGTGGGGTACCTTGTTGAGACGTTACCACTTACCCGACTATCTGCCAGGCCCGCATGCTCCTTCGGAGTGCGGTTGTCCCACATCCCATATTTGGGTACACTCGTAGTGTTTGTCACACGCATAGGTGAAGTGTTCTATTGTCAACTCTTCTTGTATCATGTTATGATACTCACCATAATTCTGTTTGGTTTGGTTTTAAAAATCGGGGTTTAAAGGAAAGGTTGTGGTTTTGAAAGAAAAATTGGGTTTTGAAATAACAGTGCGGTGTTAAAAGAAGTTCTACATGGCATAGCCATGTTTGTGGTCTTGACCAAGTCCAGCTTCTCGCTGACTGGTATGTCCTTGATACTATGGTCAGGCACTTAGGCCTTTCCAAGATTCCACACTTCCAGTTTTTAGGATGTGTGATCCCGTAGTTGCTTCATTGCAGTCACGGTACATTACTATGTACCTGTGGTGTGTTAGCGTTCCTCTGCATGTTCCTGTTCTTACTGCACTTGTAACAGCCCAGTCTTAACCCACATGTGTGATATTGTCCGCTTTGGGCCGCAGCCCGCACGGTTTTGTTCTCGGGGTACCATCCCCAAAAGGCCTCACACAAGGGAAGAGTATCCCCACACCTATAAGGCATGGTTCATGCTCTTTCCCGATCGATGTGGGAGGTGACCCCTACTCTAGGTATCATACTCTCGCTCTGATGATTAGACTACCAAGTGTAGTGATTACCGAGTTAGGATTTCAACCGTTTTAAAACGGATACTTAGAAACCTAGCTAGGAACCACCGTGTTAACAACGGATATTGCTTGACACGGATTTCAATGCAAGACGATACCATTGTTTGAATCAAGACCGTAGGGTCACAGTATCTAATGTAATCCACACTTGTTCAGATGTCAGGACGAGGTTCAGGCCGAACCAGAGGAGGGGCCAACGATGGACCGGGCGCGCAGACGATAACTGAGATCATCGCCGCCACGGTAGCACAGATGCTACCAACAATAATTAACGCTATACAACAAACACAGCAAAACCAACAGCAGCAACAGCAGCAGCCCGACCCGCCTCAACCCGTGAAACAAATTGGGTAAAGGCCGTCGCCGACCTTCGACCTCCATACTTTAGAGGCGAGAGCGACCCTGCCAAGCTCGAGGCCTATCTCTCCGAGATGGATACGGCATTCGAGACACTTGAGACTCCCGCTGGAGTTTGAGTGAGGATAGCTGCGTATTACCTCAAGGATGCGGCTATGGATTGGTGGAAGCTCATCAAGGCCGAGCACGTAGTCGACCCCGCATTCAGATGGGAAGCATTCACCTCTCTCCTCCGATCTAAGTACTATCTCGAGCATGTCAAGACCAAGAAACGGTTTGAGCTTAATGCCCTAAAGATGACGGTTGATGAATATTACCGCACCTTCACCTCTCTTCTCAGACTCCTACCCGACCTTGGGTATACCGGCCAAGTCTTGGTCGACCGCTTCTACGGCGGATTGAGCCATTGACTCCGGTATGGCATGGATCCGCACGGTTTACCTCCCTTCAGGTAAACAACGTTGAACCCTCAAAAGCCATGAACAATACGAATTAGTATTCCCGTATGTAAATGTGTAACCTAATGCCCAAGTAATTTAGGAGTGTTACCACACTACGTTGAGTTGAGATCACCTGCCAGCTAAGAGATGAGAAGCAAGCGCTGAAGCGCAAGGTGAGCAACAAGGGTAACACCTCCGACGACCAGCACCAAACCAAACCATGGAAAAAGAAAAAAGGGGAAGTACTCTCCACCAGAAGAACACCTCTGGAGATGGCGGTGCCCATGCTGAGAAGGGTAGGCAGCTGAGCCGTTACAGATTGCCTACACCGCACCAGTGGCGCAAAGCCACTGAGGTCGCAGCCCTACAAAGGGTAAGAACCCAAATGACACTTGTGAATTAGTATGTATGTGGAGTATTGTGAGTATACCTAACCTCGCTAACTTGGAAGCTATAGGTTCTGGATTTGGCCATGGCAAGAGCCAAAATGATGGCCGCAGCTATGTGTGCCGAAACTGCAACAAGGATCATCCGACACCAATTGCCCAGGAAGGGAGAACCGCTGCTACAATTGCCAGAAACCATGGCACCGTGCTAATGCATGCCCAGAGAACTCTAAGCCCAAGGGAAACTATCAGGGCTACAAGCAGCGTGAAGGCAAGGAGGTGCATCTGGCGATGCTCATGCCCATCACACCTCACAGGGACGGGGTCCCGGGGTCCGCAGAAGGGCGCACCGCAGAGGCAGCCGGCCTTGCACATCATTAACCGTGACGGGGCCGGGACTAAGTCAGGCCCAGGTATTAACCGTAACCTTTAATCCTTGAAGAGTATGTCTAAGTATTGAAATACTTATGAAGGATGCATGAATGCGTAAGTACTTGAAGTATGAAATAGAGCATGATCTAAGTAAATGGGAGTGTGTAATGAGCATGAATGTATTAGTGCCGAACTCACAGTAGATAAATTTACCACCTTAGAATTCCTATCTGTTACCCAATACTTTAAACCCACTTGAAGGGCCGACATCAACTCACTTCACCACGAGCATGTAGGTATCCGCCCAGGTATATCTTATTAACAGTTACTACATGAAGCATCATTCGATACCCGACGATGCAATGAACTAGGTCAGATTTTATACACCGAATTCCCCTAAGCTCGACCAAGTGCTCACATCAAGACCCTTGATAGTACCGACCAGGATGTCAAGGACATGAGTCTCACCAAGGTACTTATCCCTGAAAAGGATACCTTAAAGAGTACCCAAACACACATCATGACCGACCCGAACACAGCCTCATACCAGAATCTACGACAATGCAGCTGATCAGGAATAGTTACCATCATCCCATGGAGTACTATAGAATCCATGCAAACTTTGCACCTGGACATGAAGTGCAATCGATCACCGCATAACACAAAACATCAAACCATCACGGAGACAGATGGATAACAACAACTCCATCAGAGATACCCAGTGCTACAATGAAGCTGAAATGATCTTGGGAAAGGATTGGAACCCTTATACCAAGACATACCAAACGACACGAGCAGGAGACGGAGCAACACCTCCATCAATACCCACTGAATATCAAACGCTTGTCACTCAAGCTGTAGAATTGCACACAATGTGAAGATGAACCAATCCCTGCACTTGTACCAGACCTGTGTATCGTCAACTTCTATGAGAAAGAAGGACGACTTGCTTACACCAAGATAAGGACGAGATGACGGAATCTCTTGAACTAGGAGTGCCCGTAGTGTCTCGGTGTAACACCCCCTCTCAAATTGACACGTAATAGTCACTCATGATAACAGATAAATAAAGCGTCTTACAGCGGAGAAATGATAATAACAGAAATACTTACTCGGGTATCACCTGCCGTTACTCGCCCATGCGAGTACGAAGCAGAACTAAATCCAACAACCAAAATACACATCACTACTAAACCGCTGTGACAACGAGATATCCCTATACATCATACTAAGTCCACATCCATAACAGTCGAAGAGTGAGCATCTACTCAAATCCTAGTTAAATACAACTTTACTATCATACATCCACAGACTAATATCGTTATACAATAAATTCCTTACGCAATAATTAAAATAATCCTATCTACCCTGTTCCCGCACTTCGGCTTCAACGAAGATCAACAACCTGCACAATAAGTGTAGTCTCAGTGATAGACGCTGAGTATGCCGAGTCTGGACCCTATTGGTCACTTGCCATTTTTAACCATCTTGATATTAGATTGATTTCATGCTTTACCATTTACAGATGTAATAAGTACTGTAACAACATGCATGATTATATAACCATTCATCCAATCCAAACAGTCATTTATAATACACACAACACAGTCACACATTATACAATACGATAGCATTGGTAACTCATACGTCGTATGTTAACAGCATCACGTATTTCACCATTCGGCCCCCCGGGCCCTCACATATCATTTGATTTGGTTAGCACTGTTGGGCGTCAATTAGGACAACCCGAAATACACTCACTGGGACAGTAGTCCCACGTACACACAAGGTGCTCACTGCCCTGATCATCTGAAGACTCTGGGACTATTTCATTTTGCCTTTGTAAAGGCGTCCATTTAGGTTGCCAAGGGCCTGGTGCCAACGGTAGCACACTCCGCCTAACGATCTATCTAGGTTCGTTCAGGATTCACTACGGTAAACCCGATACGGGATAACCCAAGAGATCTCTACGCGCGACCAGCAGCCAGTGACTGTCTGGATTAAGGTACATCATCACATTCATTCACACTCCACTGTTAACTTCATTAGTTAGGTAGTCAGTTACAGTTTTAACTATGGAGTACATCACTTATTTTGTTAGCTGCCCTGTGGGTCTTACGCATGCCTAGAATGATTCTAGGTAGTATTTATGTTTGAGTTGAAGCTCTAGGGACCGACAATGTCGTGTCCCGTCCCTAAGTGTTTTACTTAGGTTATAACTACATACTTGTAATACTTAGCGTATTAGGTCAGGCAACGTTAATTCTAATCACACGTCTCGCATATGTAGTTTTATATAAGTCGATCTATAGTCGACGTAGTATTAGTCCCGTAGGACGTTCGTGCATAAATTATAATGCAGTAACACAGATATCCATCACACACATAATCACATACATACATCCACACAAGTTTTTATCAACAAATCCGAGCCCGAGGAATTCCTCAGGACAACTCGGATCAAACCCTTTACATATCGTACACCGTGTCAAGGTCGCGCAGTGTAGACCACTAAGTTTTCTCGAGCACGCACACGTCTGACAGGCGATCTAACAATACGAAGAACGCTATATGTCAATCCACATGACAGTATGATTCGGTATTTCCGAATACGTCTGAAATCCCGGTACTACGCCCCGGATTTTTCAACTGTTACTAATTAACGTATAGTTATCTTAAAATTCCTTACTCGTAGAACTTTATAAGTGTTGCGTTTTATATACCTCCGCTCGTTCTCGTATATTTAAATCAACTGTTATATTGTATGCATAAGTATTGTTATAACATATTGCTGCATGCATGGTTACATTTTATAACCTATAGTCGTATGCATTCCATGCAACGTTAGTTTATATGACATAGTATATTACTATTCTTTAATATACTTTATATTATACAACTTCCCAATTATGTAGCAAATTGTATTTATTTAAACCTTATGACTTTGTAGTATATAATTACACTAACAAGTCAATATTCATTATTTATCATTATATGGTTTGTAAACCATAATATATATGCATGTTATTTGCGCCGGTTTGCATATATGTATATATGTACATTGATTCTTAATGAAATATGAAACCTTACACTATGTACATGTTATTCCTTATTCAAGGTTTATTTTTCATGCTCAAAATCATATGGTACCCATAGTATTTATGTCATTGTATACTATAGTTTAATAATCACTCCTTGCATGATATTCATGCGGTAATAGTATATAGTTTTATAAACTATGTTTTAACCACATACATTTATACGATGTTACACTCATATCTTATATTATATAACATGATACTTTATATTTCATTCAACATTACAATGTATAGTTTTTAATATATATATATATATATTGCCGCAAGGCATACATGTTATACAATTATTAATTCATCATTCCCCATATTTTTCATTAATTACAATTTAACCACACAATATTATACCATGTTATAAGCATCATATTTTATAACATTAAAACCTTATAACAAAACATAACTTAAAGTTTTATAAATTCTTTATAATTGCCGAGAAGGCATATAATTTATATTTCATTCATTTTTCAATTCCCACACTTTCTATTTATTACAATTTCCACCACATATTTTATAACATGTCATTTTAACCTTACATTTTATCATTTGAACATTATGATAATTATATCATATAGTTTCATTATTTTCGGTAATTGCACTCAGACCCTAGGTCTGTTCTGAACTCTCATTTCCAACCCTCTTATTCCTTATAATTACAATCATTACACATTATTATATATTTTACACATACTATACATTATATCATTATTCTATTAATTCATTACAACATATGGTTTATATATATATGCTGTTTTGGTTTATTTCTTTCCAGCACCATATATTTTCTATATTTGCACATAACCACATACATTATAACAAGTAATACACTTAGGTTATATAATATGGTTTTAATATTTATGGTTGATATAACCTATAGTTTCTTGCTACTTATTTCCACACAGCCCCCATGTTTTTTTTAAATTCTCTTTCCGCCCACATTTTCTTCTTATTCACATATTGACCCAAATTTATATTATATACTCTTATATGTCACAAAAAATCATATATTATACTCTCTTATCATTATACCCACTTATATAACTCCAAAATTCTCAAATTTATACTTAGGATATAAATCGCTATATTAACCAAACTACACCTAGACTTTTTGGTAATTACATTGTATACCCCAAAATTTTCATAAATTCCACATTACACTTATAACGTTAATATAAGTTCATAAATTAATTATTTATGACATTAAATTTGATCATACCCCTTAATATGGTCTATATTGACCTATTTATTTGTAGTTTGACCAGAAGTTTGTATAATTACAGTTTGACCCCTATAACTTCCACAAATTTCACTTTGGTCCCAAAAAGTTATTAAATTTTATAGAATTCCTAAAATAAGGTTTTAAAGCCTAATTTTCGGCTAATGCTTATAGTTGCCCCAAAATTTATTTAAATTACAATTAAACCCCAAACTTACTACGATAATTTTTATTTTTGTTCTAAATTCATTTTAAATCCATTTTTAACTTAACATAACAATTAAGTTAAATGGCCCAAAATGCTTGGCCTTATTACAATAATTAATATAGAATATAATCACTCATAAATGTCATAAAAACTATATTGTTTACGGTTTAGTATATAGTTTTTCTTTTATGTTTCCTAAAATCATTTAATTAATTCCTATGACATTATATGTCATCTAAACCTTATATTATCATTTAATTAATTCCTATAAAACATTATAATACATAGTTTAGTCATTTAAGACCATGTTTGTTCTCGGCTTTCATCACCCATACTCTATTATTTTTACAAATTATGTTTTTGACCCATAATTAATTTCCTTGACCGTATAGGTCATTAATATATCAAACTAACCAAGCAAAAGATGTCATCAAACATTTTAATACATAATTAAATTATGCCACCTCATGTAGACCCACGGCTGTTACATATATGTGACAAAATTTCATGAAAATTGATATTATACATGGTTAGTATGCTTACTTGATTTTCCAAGCACTTAGTTTAGCCAAACTCCACCTCCAGCTCTCGGCTGAGTTCATAAAATTTTTAGATCAGTTCCAACATGGACCAACACATTAGCTTAGTATATATACTTCTTTAGGAGCAAAATACTCACATTAGTATGTTTGTTCTTGGATCGGTTTGCGCACTTTTATGCAGCGCATTCCCATTTTTTCCAGGGGTATTTCGGCAGCATTTCATGCAAGGGAAAAGCATGTATTAGACACATATATTATCTAGCTAATTAAGTGATGTGGTCAAGCCTAACAAGGCATGACTTTTACCTGATAAGAGGCTGTCTTTCTTGGCTATTCACGCCTGGTTTTCAAGAGCAGAGCAAGGGGTTAGCAACCTTCTACATCAGTGTATATATTACCGGTAACAAAGAGGGAAAACAGTGGGGTTTTTCCTCACCGAAAGCATGGTTAAACCAAGGTGGTTTTGTTGGGACTTTGCTACTGCATGTACCGAGATGTTCCCCCTCTGATTTTGCATGGAGAAACCAAAATTTTAAGGTTGGAAACTGGGAGTATAGCTGCGGTGGAACAAGGGGAGTACACAAGAAGAAACCTTACCGAGAGCATGTTGCAGTAAGGTCGTTTGCATGCATTGTGTCCTTCTCAGAGTTAGTTATTCCCTTTTACGTGAAGAAAACAGAAGGAATGAGCTCATGAGGAACTAAACATGTTACCGGCAAGACATAGAAGGAAAGAGTGGATGGAGCGCACCAAAGTGGTCAAGAAGGAAGGCTTCAAGCTTGGATCCTCTCCTTCACAAAGTTCTGGGCATCTTTTTCTCTAGTTTTCCCACGTAAAGAAAACAGGGAAGAGCTTAGTAACTCTAGGGATATTACCGAAATGGAGGAGGAAGATCAGGTTGGGTTATGCAGATTTCACCTTGAGAAAAACAAGGAAGTTTGCTTCCCTCCTCCTCTGTTTTTTAACCGAAGATCTTCACTACTTTAGCTCCTAACTTAGTCCGGGTTGCTGGGTGAGAATGAGCATGGTTTAGCTCTTTGGAGAGAGGAGAATAAGAGGAGAAAGATGGATATTTTCTTGAACCAAAACACTTATCTACAGCAGTAGTACAGTCGGAGTCATGGAGTTGGGTATGCTCACGTCTTTTGTTGAAGAAGTAGGAGAGTTTGGATCTTCACGTTGAAGGTTGCAGAAAGGTACGAGAAGGATGAAGATGGGGCTATAACTTGGGTATTGCTACTGTATGTGATAGGATGATTCTCCTCTCTGTTTTGTACGTGAGAAGCAAGGAGGGGCTTGGAAATAGTCTCGGTTTCCCTCTCTTGAACAACCAACGAAAGAAGAAAAAAAAACTAGGATGTTCCGTGCTTCTGGAATGATAGGAGAAAAGTGCAGGAATATCCTGATTACAGTGGGGAAGGAGGACGGTGGAAGAGGTAAGGGAACCGGCTCTATGCCTTGGAGCAGCAACCACGTAGACTGGAAGATGCTCTCGGTTCTGAAGCAGAGCATGGATGAGTTTGGTTCTCTGTTGAACAAGAGGAGCAGGTACCAAGTTGAAAGAAGAAGCATGCAAAAAGAAGAAAGGAGTTCAGCTGTGAGAGTGGTAGTAGGTGAGGGTTGGTACATGGTCAAAGTTGGGAATTCCCCATGTCTAGATAAACGCCTGAGCTTGCAGGGTTGTCGGTTCAATTGGTGAGAGGTAGGCATGGGTAGTGAGCTTGATTACTTATTATATATATTACATGAGTAGATTTATGTCATTGAGCTCATATGTACCTTTTTTTTTTACGTTCTGTGGTCCTGCAAGTGGGTAAGGCTAAAGACTTAAACAACAAGCAGCAATGGTAGGCCAGGTTTGGTAGGTGGCTAGCTAGCTTTTGTATTATATACTACATGTTTATTCATGCTCATATCTGATGTGTTTGTTCGGTGATTTGCAGGTACCGAAAAAAATAAGGTGGGCTAAAGGGATGGGCGGTAATGAGTGTACAAGATCGGATGGGATTGGAAGAATAGATAGCTTAGTTAATATTATACAAAGAGACGTACTCACATTTCCTTAATTGACATAGTACTAGTTTTGATTCGTTGGAAAAAGTTACCGAATTTGAGCACAGCTCATCCGGTTAAAGCGTTCAGGAGGTATACGAGAGGTACGGGGTTCGAACCTCGGCGGGAGCGTGATTGCTCCCCGTTTTTATTGGAAAAGCTATATACATGCTTAGTTATATATATGTGAGACCATATAATACATCGCGTTATTAGTTAGATACGCGACCAGTTAATTTTGTTACGTTGTATATATATACGACCCTTTTATTTTGTCGCGATTTAGTTATACATAACTATGCGACGTTATTATTTGTTATATACGACGTTGTCATGTTTTCAAACACGTATATGCCCGTACTAAATTTAATTGTTCGTTTGTTCACAAGTTGTTACATGCTCATAATAATGTAACACATTCCCCTTAATTTAAACCTTACGCCATAAGGTTTTATATGCTTAATTGTTTAGGCCATAATTTAATTGATTATATGTTCAATTCATATTTAATTAAGTAGGGGTATTTCAATCTACCCCCCTTAAAAACTTCGTCCCGAAGTCGCCTTATTCAAATAGGTGTCTTAACAACTACCCATATGATCCCAAAATGTCTATCTATATGATATATCATTTACACACATCGTGTTATGCTAATACCGCACATAGCCGTCATTTGTGGCGTTAGTTCAAACATATGGATGTAGGCGATCCATCAGCACCATCATTTCCTATCGGTTCAACCAAAACTGACAACCTCCCCGAGGTGTCTATACCATGCCATCATTCCACATTCCGTATCTAATGATTCATTTCGTATCTAGGTGATACCATATGTAATCAATCTACAAGATAGTATAAATATATATATATATATATATATATATATTATATATATATATATACACATTATCATACAGAAAAGTACTACATACATGGATGTAAACACATCATTCCAAACAAGTATTTCATAAGATACATACAAACAAGTGCACATCACACGCAAACAATCAACAACGTACGCTCCGCGTACCAAACAACACCCACAAAACAACCAAACAACAACAACAAATAATGTATGCCCCGCATACCATCAAACATATCAACCAACCACAGTATGCCACATATACGAAACAACAAATTCAGTGTAACATGTGCGCAGCCAAGAGGCTCTACCCCCCTTAAAAAGGGTTACGCCCCCGTACCCCACAAGTATTCAAAAGCCGCTCGACAAGGAGCGCTGGATACTTGGCTCTCATAGAGTTCTCTAACTCTCATGTGGTGTTTTCACCTTTGGAGTAGATTATTCTCATATCAGAGAGACGGGTATGACTCTAGCCCCTCCGGGCTCCAAAACATATAAGGGTGAGGCACGTGTTTGTGCTCCCCCCCGAATTCGTTCTAATGGGCCCACTCGCTCCGTACAGAGGTGTAGGACCCATGAACATAGTCTCAGTTTGATTCCTTGTATTTTCAATATCCCATCGTTAGAATTACTAGCATCTTCGCGTATCTTCTCTCATTGACTTTCAGCTTTAGTTGTCATATGACATTGGTTATTATTAGTACTTAGTGCTCTTTGCACTTTTCTTGGTAATACCGAGACGTACTAGCCTTCATGTACTTAGATAAAGGTTGTCATCCATGTTTCCTGGTGGTTTTGTTCTGGAGTAACACATGGTTCGTGTTGATATATATTATAGCAACAACGTTCGTATGGTTCTTCTTGCTTTCTGCCAGGGAAATCCATATGTTGAGCTCGTATTAGAGTTCTGCAACTTCATCTTCCATTTCACATTATTCTCTGTGAATTTTACTCGTCTAAGTTCGCCCACGTATTTTTATTGATAGCTATTTGTGTTTGTCGCTTCTGCGCGCATCGTATTTCAGTCGATTCGACGGTTTGTTAGTTATTATAACTTTATGTTCTTGTTAAAGCATCTGTTAGTATACTATCTTTGTTTTCCATTATTTCGTAGTCACGCGTTTAAGTTCACTTCTTTTGGTAGGTTCCTCTAGATTGCAAGAACTTGCATGATTCTTATGAGGGTTATGCGTATTATTCGTCTATACATTGGGTTTCCTATTCCTGTTATCAGTGTTTCATCTTCGAAGGGTTTCCTTGTTTTAACTGTGTATCGTCTGTACTCTGTGTTGTAGGTTTCTGGTTCCTCTAGCCTGTTGGTTAACTGCCGCTCTTCTCGTCCATCTTTGATGTGATTTGCATCATTGTCCGTAGTACGGGGTTGACTACTTCTCGTGTTCCTAACACTACTTGTCTACATGCAATGGGGTACCGTACTGATACATTACTACTTACCTGACTAACTTATAAATAAGTCTGTCAGGCCCACATGCTTCTATTGGAGTGCGGTCGTCCCATGTCTCATTTAGTAAACTGGTAGCGTCCGTCACACGGCTATTGTGAAGTATTCTATTGTCAATCTCCCTTTGATGGATGTCCTTGTTGTAGTTCGATGTTAATTGGTCCACGTTGTCGGTTATTTTGTCATAGGTGTTAATGTTCTAGTAAGTGGTTGAAGACAATTTTTTTGCTCTTTGGACTCACATCTTTCCAGTAATATATTGTGTATGGCACTTCTTTTGAACGGTAGTACGTGGTTATTAATCAGTATAACGTTAAATGTTGGTTCATCTGTATGGCTGCAACCGATCAATGTAATGTTCGTGCTGAGCTAGTAATGTCAGTTCTCCTATCTCGATCTCCATCAGTACTATACATATTCTTTTCCACCAGGTTTAATCATTATTACATCTTACCTATACTTCCCGTTACGGCGTAGGGTAAGTTCTCATACTTGGGTATTCATATTTGTCCCTTGTTCCGTTTAATTGGGTGTATTATAGATTGTATGATTGTTTGAGCAACTCAGTTCTTCACTTTCTGACCATTCTCATTGGTGGTATTGCATTGACAAGGGGTATGCCAGTTCTCTTCAGATTATGTTTGTCCGTTAGGACTAAACGTTTTTCACTATTAGTGTTTAGCATTGACTGCTGGAATATACTTCTGGTATCGGCTAGTAAGCAATGTCTTTGTTGTTGCTTATTGTTTGGTGCTAGTTATTTGTAACTGCGGTTATTTATATTTCAAGTGCGCAATTTGGCGCCTGTTAGTTAATTATCATTGTTATTCATATTGCTTAGGGTATGTACCGTAGTTCCCTTACTTCATTATATTAACTTAGACATTGTTGTGCTAGTAATATACCTCGAAAGGTAATCGGAGTCGGTGTTCCCGTTCTCCTGAGCTCACACCCTTTATTTGTACATTAGGTACTCGCTTATTTGCGCTATTTAGCGTTCAGTTTGAGTGTCTTGTAATATCGATTTAGGTGTTTGTTATTGATTTAATTTACACATTCATTCATCACTGACAGTCGTCGCAGTAGTAAACGACATGTCTTTAACCCTATTAATTCTTATCATTTTTACATGGTAGAACGTCAATGGCAGTAGCCATCCTTCTACCTAGAACTTGTCTCACAATCCGTATGATCTTGATAATTCACATAAATCTTAATCTTGACGTTTGTTCGTCTTTACTTGTACATAACCGTACATAGCACTCCTTGGTAAAGGTATTGGTCAGGGGTGGTAATTATTCATGTGTTAATTCTGATTCGCGTTTGTTGTTAATGGTATGTTGAGTTGTGGTAGTTATGTTGTTTGTAGTGTTATTCTGATATCGTATCGTATAGTGCATTACATTATATTCCACTTCTGGTCCATCTATGGGCTGATATGCTTTCCTAATTCCCTGGTGTTCACCACCAGTTGTGTATACTGGTAGTGTGTTTTGTCGGTATTGATTGTTATACGATCGTATTCTCTCCACAATTTTATTTTGTATGATTTAACATATATAACATAAATTGTTAGTCACAAGTTTCCATATTTAATATCTTATTGCTAAATTGTTGTCAGTCGTTTGTAACTAGTATACTGCAGTTTTGTCTATTCTGACTGTGATTAATTGTGGCAACTTGTGAAGAGTTTCAGGCGTCATCCGACCCTGGTGTGATCAGCACCAGTGTTGAACTACCTTCCACCCCAATTTGTGGTTGGTTTCCTTGATCCCCGGGAATCAGGTTTCACTGTCCACTTCCAATTCAACCATTGAATGGTTTGATAATTAAATTATTATTATCTTGGCTCTTAAGCCAGTGTTATTTGATTCGTTCTCGCTTAGTAGTTATAATTTGTTATGGGCTGGTGTGCCCTTTTATTGCATTAGTCGGACTCGTCGGTCCCTTCAGAGGTTGTAGGCCTCGTATCTTAGTGGTTTATTGCAACAATTGTAGTTCTGTAGTTTATATTAGAGGTGTACAATTGTTTGGTGATTATTGGTAGCCATGGTGTTGTACCATAGGTCCACACAGTTTACGGAATTCGTTTGTAATGATAATATCAGCGGTAGCTGCAGTCGTAGTTGTTTGCAGCACTTGCAGTAGCAAGTGCGCGGGGTAGACAAAATTACTGGTACATTGTTTAAATCAGCGCTTGCAGTAGTAGGCGCGCCATGCAAGTAGAGTTGTCGGTTCCCGACTTGTTTGTCTCACTGCTGCATTGGTTGCTTAAGTACTGTTAGAATGATTGTTTACGAAAAAGACGATATTTGGGTGGAAAGTTTCCTACCCGTATTGTCATTAGACTAACCAAGTCCTCCCTCACATTAGACTCCCAGTAGCGTAAACGCTCGGATATGTTTCTCCACATGTGTCGTCATGACAAGGTTCAAGTGTCACTGTACTATGTGTACACTAGATTTAGTTTTGGACCTTGAGCATAACAGGACGGTATACTTACAAGATTTTTCCACGTTTTCAATATAATTTCATTTTACAGTTTGGTGTTACGATACAATAGTATGGTGGTTAAAGGTCCCATTAACGGGCGACGGTCTCGCGGAGCTCATGGTCCATCCCGGTCCACTTGCCCTAATGTCTTGGGTGATCCTTTCCTCGGCGTTATGGTAGTAGTCGTACTCGTCTCTGGTGGTGTCCATTGCTACAACGCTTGGTCGTTAAGGGTGGTATGGTATTGAGTTTATATTCTTGTTACAGGAGTAGGAATTATTCATTCAGTGTGAGAGCGTTTAGACGGTCCTGTTGGGCTGGGTAATCCTCTTCCCTATATTCGGGGTTCTGTTCAGTTTATTCTACTCATGGGTTTGTTATGGCGGGAGGGGTACTGTCGACGGTGGTCCGTACTGGACTTCCACATGAAAATAGACCATCGCCAATGTACTCATGACATTCGTGTCTCCTCCTGGCTGAGCTCTCAGCTGGTCCTTAACGGGAGTAATATTCCCGGGCCTTTATGCCCTTGGCCAGCTTCCTGGCTCACACCACCACTAGACTTCAGTATTACCGTTCGTCTTCTCGATATCACATCACATCACAATCAACTCATTTGTGCGCCTCAAGGCTAAAACTTGCAAGCCAAAGGCTTTCCTAACATATAATTCCACTAAAGCAAAGACGTTTCGTACCTCACAAACGTTTCCCGTGTTTCCCAAGTCCTAAGCTCATTGTCTTAACCAAGTATCTCGTCATCAGAGCGGTACTCCGCTCTGATACCACTTTTGTAACACCCCTCTCAAATTGACACATAATAGTCACTCACGTTAACAGATAAATAAAGCGTCTTACAGCGGAAGAAATGATAATAACAGAAATACTCACTCGGGTGTCACCTGTCGTTACTCGCCCATGCGAGTAAAGAAGCAGAACTAAATCCAACAACCAAAATACACATCACTACTAAACCGCTGTGACAACGAGATATCCCTATACATCATACTAAGTCCACATCCATAACAGTCGACAAGTGAGCATCTACTCAAATCCCAGTTAAATACAACTTTACTATCACACATCCACAGACTAATATCGTTATACAATAAATTCCTTACGCAATAATTAAAATAATCCTATCTACCTTGTTCCCACACTTCGGCTTCAACGAAGATCAACAACCTACACAATAAGTGTAGTCTCAGCGATAGACGCTGAGTATGCCGAGTCTGGACCCTATTGGTCACTTGCCATTTTTAACCATCTTGATATTAGATTGATTTCATGCTTTACCATTTTACAGATGTAATAAGTACTGTAACAACATGCATGATTATATAACCATTCATCCAATCCAAACAGTCATTTATAATACACACAACACAGTCACACATTATACAATACGTTAGCATTGGTAACTCATACGTCGTATGTTAACATCATCATGTATTTCAACATTCGGCCCCTCGGGCCCTCACATATCATTTGATTTGGTTAGCACTGTCGGGCGTCAATTAGGACAACCCGAAATACACTCACTTGGACAGTAGTCCCACGTACACACAAGGTGCTCACTGCCCTGATCATCCGAAGACTCTAGGACTATTTCACTTTGCCTTTGTAAAGGCGTCCATTTGGGTGGCCAAGGGCCTGGTGCCAACGGTAGCACACTCCGCCTGACGATCTATCTAGGTTCGTTCAGGATTAACTAGGGTAAACCCGATACGGGATAACCCAAGAGATCTCTACGCGCGACCAACAGCCAGTGACTGTCTGGATTAAGGTACATCATCACATTCATTCACACTCCACTGTTAACTTCATTAGTTAGGTAGTCAGTTACTGTTTTAACTATGGAGTACATCACTTATTTTGTTAGTTGCCCTGTGGGTCTTACGCATGCCTAGAATGATTCTAGGTAGTATTTATGTTTGAGTTGAAGCTCTAGGGACCGACAATGTCATGTCCCGTCCCTAAGTGTTTACTTAGGTTATAACTACATACTTGTAATACTTAGCGTATTAGGTCAGGCAACGTTAATTCTAATCACACGTCTCGCATATGTAGTTTTATATAAGTCGATCTATAGTCGACGTAGTATTAGTCCCGTAGGATGTTCGTGCATAAATTAATAATGCAGTAACACAGATATCCATCACACACATAATCACATACATACATCCACACAAGTTATTTATCAAACAAATCCGAGCCCGAGGAATTCCTCAGGACAACTCGGATCAAACCCCTTTACATACCGTACACCGTGTCAAGGTCGCGCAGTGTAGACCACTAAGTTTTCTCGAGCACGCACACCTCTAACAGGCGATCTAACAATACGAAGAACGCTATATGTCAATCCACATGACAGTATGATTCGGTATTTGCGAATACGTCTGAAATCCCGGTCCCCCGGATTTTTACTACCCCCGGATTTTCAACTACAATTAACGTATAGTTATCTTAAAATTCCTTACTCGTAGTACTTTATAAGCGTTGCGTTTTATATACCTCCGCTCGTTCTCGTATATTTAAATCAACTGTTATATTGTATGCATAAGTATTGTTATAACATATTGCTGCATGCATGGTTACATTTTATAACCTATAGTCGTATGCATTCCATGCAACGTTAGTTTATATGACATAGTATATTACTTCTCTTAATATACTTATATATAAACTTCCCATTATGTAGCAAATTGAATTTATTTAAAACCTTATGACTTTGTAGTATATAATTACACTAACAAGTCAATATTCATTATTTATCATTATATGGTTTGTAAACCATAATATATATGCATGTTATTTGCGCCGGTTTGCATATATGTATATATGTACATTGATTCTTAATGAAATATGAAACCTTACATTATGTACATGTTATTCCTTATTCAAGGTTTATTTTTCATGCTCAAAATCATATGGTACCCATAGTGTTATACCCAAAATTTCAACCCCCTCAGAGTAGTCTCAAAGGCATACGTGTTACAAAAGGCAAAATGGTCAAGTGCACCAATGCAAAATTTTCCAAGGACATTCTCGGGATTTTCTATTTTCATATGACTTGTTCAACATCTCCAAACAATTCCAAATATCATAGTCATTATGAAAGGTATTTCATGATTTTTTGATAATGTTTATTATGGAAATTAAGCTTTTAATAAGCTAGTTTCTTTAATAATTAACACATGAAATAGCCTCAAAAAAGAAATAAAAGGGTTTTCAAAATTAAAATAAAATTGTCACATGGTTAGCATGACTACATACAGTCATAAACCTGAAATTATTTTATTTGGAACCTTATCCCAAAATTTAAAAGAGAAATTCAATCATTTTTGCAATTTGCTCTCTCCTCTGGAAAATACCGAAATTAAAACAAAATGTCATGACATTTTAACACAAGATAGAGGATGATTTTTAGAGACTAATTCCGTTGGAATTTCGTTATTTCGACTTTCCAATAATTAGTTATGAATTATGGGATATTCTAGATTGTGGGATTTTTATCTAATCGGTTATTGATAAGTGTCCAAATGAGCATGATTTATAGGTGTATTTCATATATAATATTAGCACTTTTCTTGCTCATTTCTCCACTTCGGTTAGTTTTCCTCTAGTTTTTGTTTTATTGTTTATCTCACAGATTTATTGTTTAAACATGAGGAAAACCAAGCTGGGAGTAAAGTAGACAAAGAGACGAACACATACACGCAAACGGCTCAGAAAACGGGGTCCAAACGAAGAATCTAGAGCCGATCAAAGTTAGAAGTCAACAACTCGTCTCCACCTAGGCACCGCCTAATAATCAGGCGGACGTGAGTGTGGTCTGGGAGGCGGACGCCTCAACATTGCAACCGCCTAAAAAGACTGGCGGACTCATGGGCGGTTTTGGAGGCGGACAACAGAGGGGGTAACCGCCCCTTAACCAGGCGGACGTGACCATGAAGAATCGCATGCGGACGTGAACAGAGGCGCAGGCGGACGTGAGGCAAGCACGCATGTAAATGTCCCAAATTAGCGCGAGCTTATCTTCTTCGCCCGTAGTCGTCTGCAACTTACCTCCGTCTGCAACTCGCCCAACTCGCATCTGCCTTATCCATCTACTCTGCACGCTCTGTCCCCTGCAATTAATGAGGAGCAATCAATGAGCAATCAACTGGCACCTCCCTTATCTTCAGCGTGTGATCCAGCCTTTCTTCTTCTCCTTCCTCCTCTCTTCCTCTTGTTCTTTCCTTTATATAAACCCACGAGTCATCGATCAATAATCAAACGATCCACCACCCATACAATCCACGACCACTTCACAAACCTCACACCATCTCATTTCTCTTCTCCCGTCTTCTCCATTTTATTTATTTTACAGTCCACCAAATCCACCTCTAGCCCTACGTATACAAAATAGCAGAGTGAGCCGGAGTGATTACGGATGATTTCTATTACTCTTGTCTCTGTCTATCTATTTAATATGTTAGGCTAGTTTACGTATACTCTGGGAATGGTGTATTATGTGTTTGTATTATTATGCATTATTTTTACTGGTTTAAATTATATTAGTTTGTTACGTTATAAAGGTTATCTCGCACCTTTTTAATAAATGTCATGAGTTTATTAAATTGCTTTCCTAAGTCTATTTTGATCAGATCCGGTGATAAATAGATAGGTTAATTAAGACGTAAAACTGACTGAGAGGAAACTTGTTATGATTTAATAAGTTAGTATTCAGTTGCAAATGTAATTCCTCAATACTCCTCTACCGTTCGCAGGCTTTTGCTTGAACCTTGATTAGAACCTTGCATTACAGGTGAACGAGTCTTATGAGGCTATGACTTAGTCCTTAAGATAATTACAGGAACCTTGCCAAATTATTAAACCAGTAGAGATAGCTTAATTATGCAGATTATATTAACCTGACCCAGCAGTATCCTGTTTAATTTTTATTTGTACTGTTATTATCTTCATTACCATTTACAAGTCAATTAATCCACCCCCTTTTGTGACACGCTTAGGTACTATTATATGTACATTAGTCCCACGGTTCGACATCCGGTTGCTTATATTTCACTATACTACTGCGACCGGGATTTGTTTGCAGCCCGACGTTTTATTTTGAATTTTGAATTTCTTTTCTTTTAATTTTACACCAGTTTAACCACACTCACTTTATAACATCTGCAAAATGGCGCCGTTGCCGGGGAAGTTTATTCTAGTCCCTAAGCCCCGGATTATTCACTTGTTATATTAGAATATTTGTATATATTATATGTTTGTTGGGGATATTAATTATCTTCTTATATTTGGTTTATATTGATAGAGGGAGTAGTTAGTTTCTAATGTTGTTTACGTGAAGAAGAAGAAGAAGAAAAAAAAAAAGGGAACAGAGGTTCGTCCGCCCACATCCCATGCGGACGCCCAGGCGGTCCGCCCCAGCCACGTCCGCCTCCTTACCGCCCTAAGTCCAAGCGGACGTCCCATACAGAAGAAAACAAAAACGCTTCGTTTCTTCATTCCTGTTCACTAGTTTCCTTATATTTTGTTTATATATTATTATGTTTGTTTCTAATTATTTTATTTTCTAATCTATTTTAGTAGTTTTGTTTTTATTTACAAAAACACAAAAAAAAAATCTATACGTGCAAATGGAACAGGTGTTCGAAGAAGAGTTTTGTTATTTATATACTCCGTATGTGGGGGCGAGCTCATGATTATGAGGATTGTCTCATATTCCAAGAACAACTTGGTTAGAAGATCAACCAGATTACCTGGAGAGACTCGCTCAACCAGAAACAGCACCAAAGAGCGAAATAATTCATGAGGTAGAAAACCCACTACGGACGTAAGTTATGCTCTTCTCTCTATAGTCACCTACCGCCAGTTTCCATCCTCTAACTGCTCTACCCAGGGAAATGAGGATATTTATATCCTCGCAAAAATGAAGAGAAGGAATTGCCATCACCTCCCTCCAAAATATCCAAACAAAACTCCAATATCACCTTTAAAGAATTAAACTTTCTCTGAAGATGATTTAATCAGCGTTCTTTCTATGAACCTCACCTACAAGAGGAGGATGTTTACATCCTCAAAATTGAGGAAGAAAAATCATCATCGCCGGGTATTCTGTTAGAACTACGTTCCCGGCATACGTACCTCCTCAAACACCAGATTTTGTGGAGTATAATTTTCTTCTTTATATTGCCGAGGCTAACGTTTTGTTTTGATCCAGGATAACAAAGCAAGCGTCTAGCCAAGAGACGTTAAAGAAGGGCAGCTTCCTGGGAGGCAACCCGGGTGTATTTTTATTTGCTTTTATGCTCTTTTAATTTTCAGGTTCTCTTTAAATTTTATTTTTGCTAACTTTTAACCCCATTTTTAGTATGGATGCTTCTAGTGTCTTATGCAGGTGCACCTCCATGTGGACACCGCAACCAAGCTACGCTACTTGAGGCTGAAGCTCAAGTGTGGGGGAACTCCTTTAACAACTAGCAAAATAATATCAGGGGAGTACCAGTTTCTTTAATTATACTTTTATTTAAATAAAAACTGCAGAGGAGTTTATGTGCTTAAATGTTTATTTGTGATCTTTGTGTTATCTCTATTTTATCTACTTACCGAAAAGGTCTTCTGAAAGCTTCCCTTGTTTTTCTGGTGAACAATGAGGACATTGTTCAAATTAAGTTTGGGGGAGTGTGCCCTTTTCGGTAACATTTTGTGCTTAAATGTTTAATCTCTCTCCTTATCATGCGTTTGTCCAATTCAAATATTATGGACCCTTTATATGTGGGTTGTTCTCTTTAAGAATAAATATTGTTATGAATTGTAGGATAAATGGTACAAAATTTTTAAATTTTGATTACTTTTGAGTAGCATTTTATATGCGGTGTGACCAAATAATCTGCAAATGGTTGGATTTTATTGCTCAGGGTTTCTTTCTGTCTTCTCTCTTAGGGATTGCTAAGGGGTGCTTCTCTGTTAAAAAAAAAGAGAAAGAAAAATAATAAGGGACTTGTGAGACACCATTGGTAACCAACAAAGAGAGTTGAGTTTTCTTAAATACAAAGGCGTTATGCCTACATTTTCTCATCCCTTATGCAAAAGTGAAACAAATGCATGAATCTATTTTTCCTTTTGTTTTCTCCTCAGTGCCCATTCTTGAGAGAAGTTGGCCATGGTAAAAGTTCTCAGAGTCACCTAAAAGAAACATTGAAGTACCTTAGATCATACCCCAAGAACTCTATATTATTTTTACCTTGAGCACACCTATGCCACCAGCAGTTAATTTTTCACACTCCTCAATAAGTTTAAAAGATCATGTTTATCCTACCCTTCATAATAATATTTGTTAGTATTGAGCATTCCCTACTTACTTGGGTATGTGACTTTGCTTGAGGACAAGCAAAAAGATAAGTGTGAGGGTGTGATAAGTGTCCAAATGAGCATGATTTATAGGTGTATTTCATATATAATATTAGCACTTTTCTTGCTCATTTCTCCACTTCGGTTAGTTTTCCTCTAGTTTGTGTTTTATTGTTTATCTCACAGATTTATTGTTTAAACATGAGGAAAACCAAGCTGGGAGTAAAGTAGACAAAGAGACGAACACATAGACGCAAACGGCTCAGAAAACGGGGTCCAAACGAAGAATCTAGAGCCGATCAAAGTTAGAAGTCAACAACTCGTCTCCACCTAGGCAACCGCCTAATAATCAGGCGGACGTGAGTGTGGTCTGGGAGGCGGACGCCTCAACATTGCAACCGCCTAAAAGACTGGCGGACTCATGGGCGGTTTTGGAGGCGGACAACAGAGGGGGTAACCGCCCCTTAACCAGGCGGACGTGACCATGAAGAATCGCATGCGGATGAACAGAGGCGCAGGCGGACGTGAGGCAAGCACGCGTGTAAATGTTCCCAAATTAGCGCGAGCTTATCTTCTTCGCCCGTAGTCGTCTGCAACTTACCTCCGTCTGCAACTCGCCCAACTCGCATATGCCTTATCCATCTACTCTGCACGCTCTGTCCCCTGCAATTAATGAGGAGCAATCAATGAGCAATCAACTGGCACCTCCCTTATCTTCACACGCGTGATCCAGCCTTTCTTCTCCTTCTCCTTCCTTCCTCTTGTTCTTTTCCTCTATATAAACCCACGAGTCATCGATCAATAATCAAACGATCCACCACCCATACAATCCACGACCACTTCACAAACCTCACACCATCTCATTTCTCTTCTCCCGTCTTCTCCATTTTATTTATTTTACAGTCCACCAAATCCACCTCTAGCCCTACGTATACAAAATAGCAGAGTGAGCCGGAGTGATTACGGATGATTTCTATTACTCTTGTCTCTGTCTATCTATTTAATATGTTAGGCTAGTTTACGTATACTCTGGGAATGGTTATTATGTGTTTGTATTAATTATGCATTATTTTTACTGGTTTAAATTATATATAGTTTGTTACGTTTTAAAGGTTATCTCGCACCTTTTTAATAAATGTCATGAGTTTATTAAATTGCTTTCCTAAGTCTATTTTGATCAGACCGGTGATAAATAGATAGGTTAATTAAGACGTAAAACTGGAGGAAACTTGTTATGATTTAATAAGTTAGTATTCAGTTGCAAATGTAATTCCTCAATACTCCTCTGCCGTTCGCAGGCTTTTGCTTGAACCTTGATTAGAACCTTGCATTACAGGTGAACGAGTTCTTATGAGGCTATGACTTAGTCCTTAAGATAATTACAGGAACCTTGCCAAATTATTAAACCAGTAGAGATAGCTTAATTATGCAGATTATATTAACCTGACCCAGAGTTCCATTTAATTATTCTGTTAACTTAGTTTATTTTATCTGTCCTTTTTATTCATTTACAAGTCAATTAATCCACCCCCTTTTGTGACACGCTTAGGTACTATTATATGTACATTAGTCCCACGGTTCGACATCCGGTTGCTTACATTTTCACTATACTACTGCGACCGGGATTTGTTTGCAGCCCGACGTTTATTTTGAATTTTTAATTTCTTTTCTTTTAATTTTACACCAGTTTAACCACTCACTTTATAACGTCTGCAGTTATTTATCAAACTAACCCGATTCCAACTCTTAAAATTCTTAAAACTCATCCTTTACCTTCAGTTAAAATTTCATAATTTTTCTCAGCCTGGAGCATATTCTAAAAAAATCAGATTCTCTTAGAGCACAAAATCAGGATTTTAGATAAAATTTTGTTCTATCGACATGGCCTTGCTCTCTCTATAAAAGGACCTTCCAAAAATGACCTATGGCAGAGGAGAACACTTCCAAAGTCAGAAGACACAGCCACAAACCTTCTCCCCACGTTTTTACACTTCCAAGCCTCAAATCAATACCGAAACACTGCAGAAATCACCCCGAAATCACCAAAAACTCATACTTTCTTCCCCCATTGAACTTCCAAGCACCAAAAACAAACACACAAAACCACCACAAAACAGAAGAGAAACTTCCTTAGAAGAATAAAGAAGAAGGAGTCAGAAGCTAAATTCGAAGTCAATCCATAACCGGCATCAACGAAGCACCAAAAGATCCCCGATGTGAAGAGTCTCATTAAAACGGTGTTTTTAGAATCTTCAGGCTACCTACCCATAAAAAAAAAATTTGAGCAGGAAAAACCGCCGGGAGCCACCAAAACGCCGCCGTCCGAGGGCGGGTCCACACCCACGGACGCTATGTCCGGGGTCCCGGACGCTCTGTCCGAAAGCCGGACGCCCCCGACGGTGGCGGGATATTTTTATTTTCAAAATTTAGGGTTTTATAAAACATGTCCGGGCCCACGAACGTCCTGTCTGTGGCCCCGGACATTTCAAAATTGCGTTTTCTGTTTAATTCGACTTTTATGTTCACATAGGTTAACTAGGGTCTGTGGGTTCGGACACTAGGTCCATAGCCACGGACGGAAACAAAACTTGACCTAATTCTGCCTCCGAAACCCTAGTTTAGGAACCTTTAATTTTATTTTAATTTTCTGTCAAAAAATGTTAAAAAATACAAAAAAATCAGAAGCGCGCACTTAGGTTAAAAAACGACTCGTAATAAGCCGTAATTAAACTAAGTAGAGGAAAAACGACTTCTAGGGGTAATGAAAGTAATTGACCCTAAACAAGTCGTATACCAAGCCCCCGAACCCGAACTCTCCTTTCCTAATTTGATCTAGGTTAAAATTAGGTGGCGACTCATAATAGGTTCTAGTGAGCTAGCTTAGGTTTTAATAATTATTGTTATATGACATAGTTATTAATCTTAGGTTATAAGTGGATCTAAAACCCGATTAGATCCTAATCAACTTAATCCACATAGGATAGGTTTAAAATCGAGGCTCATAGACTGGCGACTCTGCTGGGGACAAAATTCTTAATCTAAACTTGTTTAATTTTAAGAAAGAGGGCTTAACTCGAAAATTGTTTATTTATGGCTTTATTACTTTGTTTATTTACTTTTGTGCGCACTTTAATTTTCTGCACCTTTTGCATCATATGAGAGCGAGGGTACACACAAACCAGTTTCACCTCGGGGCCCATCTAGGGTCCCCTGTCAGGGACTCACACCTTTTAGGTGATGTGAATAAGCGGGGGAAAAGAGGATGGTGTCATCTAACCACACCCCCTTAATACCTGGGCCTTAGCCCCAAGCGTTTTCCTGGCAGTGTCCTTACCAAGCCCAATGTTTGGTCATTCAAAGACCCATCCGTAGACGCACACTTAATAGTGATGTGAAAAAAGTGGGGAAGCACAAAGAGAATAGCGTGCAAGCCCTGCTCCTTTGTGGTGATCTGGGCCCAAGCCCCAAGCCCCTCTCCAGATCGATCCATACCCAGATTGATTTAACCGTCAAGTGAGGACATGTTGAATTTGTGTGGGCCTTGTTTGCTTGGGTGATCGGTCCACTTCCCAGCCTAGAAATTGATTGGAGTTTCCCCTACATCAACTTAGCCCACCCGAATTAGCAGCTCTATTGTTTGTGGCCCAGAGGCCCTGTTTGATTTAATATGTGAGTCATTTGGGCTTCGGCCCAAAAGTTTAGACTTAGGTAATTTCTCTCTTTCGGCCCAATTTGAATTATCAATTTAGTTCTAGGCCCATGAAAAACAAATCCACCTAAAGCAATCCATAAAAATCCATCAGGTCTTTCCATTTCAAGGCCCATTCTAGTCCAGGAAGACTTTTCACTCGGGTTTTGACCCACGATCCTAGACATGGGTATCATTTTCAGGCCCAATCATAATTACTCTCGGCCAAATTCCAATTCACATCCAGAACATGGTTTAGAAGTCACTTCGGCCCATGCGCTTTACTTCTAGCCCAAACACATTCTGACCCAAGCGCCCAATTCTCAAAACATTCCGGCTCAAGAGCCACATTCTTCAAACATTTCAGCTTAGGCACCAGTTCACAACTCATGAATCATTCCGGCCCATGTGCCTCTCTTCCAACTCATTTCGGGCCTCAGTGCCTACCCACAATCTTCAAAACATTCCAGCTCATATGCTTTTCTTGCAGCCCAAACAAGTTTTAGCCTAAAACTTCTTTGTGGCCGAGAATTTTAGCTCAGGTCACTTTTGTTTTCCAACAGATAAGCCCAAATCTCAAGTATGGCAGATGGAGGAAATCCAATCAACATGGATGCCCAGTTAGCCGAAGAATTCAATGAGATGCTGAAAAAGATTGAGCGCATGGAGAGGGCCACTAGGCCAGCCGGTTTTGACTACTTCTCCACTGGATTATATCCCAAGGTTAATCTCCCTCCAAAGTTGAAATTGCCAACACTTCCTCTATACAAAGGTTCCTCCGACCCACAGCTTCATTTGGCAATGTTCGACAGAGAAATATCCTTTCTTTCGCCAAGCGACATGCAGAAGGCCAAGGTATTTGCTCGCTATCTTGATGAAATTCCTCAGCATTGGTACATAACTCAAATGATGAATACCAAGACCTGTGAGGAGGTCTGTGAAGCTTTTCTGCATCATTTCGAGTACGCTAGAAGTTTTGGAGTCACCAGGACTGATCTTGCAAGCACACGACAAACAGAAGGTGAATCAATGACCGACTTCGTCAAGCGTTGGAGGACAAAGGCAGCCGCTATGCCCACAAAGATGGACGAACAGGAGCAAATCCGAATGGTAATCGAGAATATGCAGAAGCAATACAATGACAAGCTGAAATTCACATACTTTCCTAATTTCGACTTGCTGATGGGACAAGTTGGTGTCCTAGAGGAATTGATTAATAAGGGAGAATTAAAGCTTGGGAACTCAGAAAACACCGGGAATGGTTCAAGGACAACAGCTTGCATCCAAAGAGGCATCCAAAAGAGAACCAGGCAGCATGAGGTAAACACCGTTCGACGGCTAAGAGAGTCAGGTTAGGCCATTGGAGCATCAGAGCCACCTAGAAAGAAACTTCGTCAGAGGGGAGAGTTCACAGACATTGGCCAACCATTGAGCGGGCATTTAAAAAGCTCCAGGAGCGAAACATACTACAACCTCTCACCCCCCGGCCTGGGGTCCCTCGGAAAGGAAAGGAATCTAAGTCAGTTTTGCCAGTACCACAATTACCCGGTCACGACACCGATGATTGCACGGCTTTGAGGCACACGATCCAGGATCTCTTTGACCAGGGATTTAAATGCGACGGTATTTAGGAGAATGTTTTTGTTAGAAATCACTTTAAATTCACAGTTCTTAGTTTAGACTTTAGAATATTTCGTTTCCATTATGTTTTCCTTTTAGTATACTTTGAGTAGCTTTTCGATGTATGTACTCAGTATTGTTCAATTTATTTGCCATTAATAAAGCTTCTTCATCCTTCACATCTTTAAGAAAGTCATGTACAAATGTTTCGTAATAAAATGCTTTTTCTCTAACAAAACAAAAAAATGGTTTGAGTATGTCTTCTGATAAAGGCACATGAAACAATCATCTTCTGGCAATAGAACAGGACGAGTCGTCTCTTTTGCTTCCAAAAGGGTGAACATGTCCGTCCAAACACCGTCACAAAACATCCAAAACAATCCACAAAGCGGTCCAAACTCTACATCTGTTTAAGTGTTGTCCTAAACCCTAATCAATACTGGGGGCAATCTGAGCTCGGGATCGTCGCCTTTAATCTTTCGTTTAAGCGTGCGAACTAGTCTCTGAGTGAAATTCACGAGAGTGTCTTGAGCGGAAAAACCATGAGTGAACGAGCGTGTCATTTTTACATGACTCTAGTGAGACCACATTCAAAGGTAAGGTAAACGGCATAACTCCAACCGAAGGAGATATTTTGTAAATTTACGCTTAGACCTTTGAAAAGTAATAAAGAACGGATACACAACTATTAGGGATGACGAAGCACCTAGGTACAGCACCACACAGCCAAAAGCTTGTGAACCCTGACATTAAACCCTAGGCACCCCCGCTGAGCTTTTCGTATACATCATCTTTTACAACATTACAAACTCCAAAACAAGGTAGCCAATGATGAACAACCGACCCAGTGACCAAAGGAAGCAAGGAGCCTGACTTCCGAACAGCAACTTCACAGGTCCAAAGAAGCAACGCCGTTACCAAGACAATGAAATGTTCCACAAATGGTCCCAAAGCAACACAGGATCCCATGAGCTCACATCAAAAAAACAACTCTCAAAGTTCAAACCGGGAAACACAAGAACCCCGAGGAAAAAGAGATTCAAAGAAAGGCAAATCTGGAAAGCCTCGAAGTGATCCAAAATCAAAAGAAAGAGAGAAGGTGCAAGGAACAATTCAAAAGTCCCAAGTTCCAAGCTCACAAGCGAAGTCATCACGAAGTAGCCAAATGACTTCAACACAAAGAAGGAAAGTCCGAGAGAATGTGCAAGTTGCAGCTTTGGTCACCCTTATAGCTCCACATATCCTAAACATTCCTCCATCGTCCCATTGTCTTTCATCACACCCCATAGCCACGTTATAAGCTGAAAAGACTTCTGACTTAGTAGTTGCGTATCCAATCACGTGAAAGTAGCAGGGTTGAACGCGTAAATCTAACAAATGTCTAATTCAATGGTTGGGATGTTTTGACCAAAAGGAGAGCAGGAGTGCAAGCATCAACACTTTGAGTGTAGGATAGAAAGCACCACATCAAGAAATAATCCTTGACCATGTGAGGATAAGACTTGTTTGCATGTTTAATCAAAGAAAATACTGGGGGCAATCGATCGTTCCGATAGATTGCCATGAACTCTAGCTCAGATTGTCTTAAAGGAAAATACTGGGGGCAATTGTTGGTTCCAACAATTTCTATGACAACACCAATCGAAACCCAAACATTAAGCACCACCAACACCATCACACCACGGGCACCTCATAAGCCTTCACCTCCACATAAATTCCATGGCCCTTCATAAGCCTTGATCACCACTCAAGACATCTCCACGTCAAACATCACACCACACCAGTGGCATGTTCATCTCCTAGGAGATAAATTACGAATCTGAAATCTTTAGTCAGGAAACGATAATTTCACTTTCCTTTTCAGTAGATAGAATTTTCTTTAAATATTGCCATGTTTGGCACCTCTTTCAACAACTTCTTGTCCTGGACAATTTTCCATCAAACACTTCGGTTTCATAAATCTCATCATGGCCATGTTTGGCATATTTCTAGCAATTTCTTACTTTGGCAATTTTCAGTCTTTTCAAGCACTTCAATTTCATTTGCAATACCCACGTAAACCTCTTCATTTCCATGTTTGGAACTTTGACAATTTGCTTTTTGCCACAATCATTTGCATAAAACATACTTCACATCTTTGCATCATTAAACATACTGTTCCTCAATTAGCCTAGTTTAAGAGTAGAACGGATCTCGGTCTCCATAAGCAACCGAGTAGAACGGATCTCAGTCTCCATAAGCAACTGAGTTAGACGGATCTCGGTCTCCATAAGCAACCGAGTAGAATGGATCTCAGTCTCCATAAGCAACTGAGTTAGATGGATCTCGGTCTCCATAAGCAACCGAGTAGAACGGGTCTCGGTCTCCATAAGCAGCCGAGCAGAACGGATCTCAGTCTCCATAAGCAACTGAGTTAGATGGATCTCAGTCTCCATAAGCAACTGAGTTAGATGGATCTGAGTCTCCATAAGCAACTGAGTTAGATGGATCTCAGTCTCCATAAGCAACTGAGTTAGATGGATCTCGGTCTCCATAAGCAACCGAGTTAGGTGGGTCTCGGTCTCCATAAGCAACCGAGTTAGGACGGGTTTCACCTTCAAACCTTAGGCACACATAAGTCCTATCACCACAAAAAAAAACCTCAGGCACTCATAAGACCTACCCTACATTCAACCATTTCAGGCACTGAAATACCCCAAACCTAAGTATGCTAAGTAAACATCAAATTATGATGTAGTAAGGCTAGAATATGCCTTAGAAAGATTGGTAGACAATTTAAACCAAGGAAAACACAAGAAAGTGCCTTAAGGGCAATTAGGGCAAAAATGTGCTCTAAGCTTGGAGAGACTTGGGTGAGTACCCAAATATCATGATAAGACCTTAGTAATATTCTAATGGTCATTTTAAATCAATTAGCAAAGAAAACCAAGCTCAAAAACAAGTTAAAACACAAAATGTGCTTTAAGAAGTCTTAAAGCACATTTTTGAGAAATTGTCTTAGAATTGGGTTTTGAGTGGCTAAATGTCCATCATTACTCTTTAATCAACATGTGTACTAATTAGTATCACATTAGGAAGCCTAAATCAATGGGAAACCAAAAATTCCCGAATATGTGCACTAATTAGTGAATAGTGCTCAAATAGTGCTAGTTTTGACTTAAGTCAACTTTAATTAGCCAAATGGCCAAACAAGGCCTTATGTATCTTGTATACCAAGGGGGGACGGTTTTTAATGGTGACTCACCATTAGTAGCCAGCACATTAAAGGAAATGAGAGGAAAAGTAGTAAGTTCACTATTCACCCTTTTATAAGATAAATATCTTCTTTAGCTTACCTCTCTCCTCTCTTCTTCATTTCCCTTCTTCTTCCAAGGTTTCTTCTTATTCTCTCTGTTCTAAACCGTTCCCAAGCAGCCCCATTGTTGCCTCACCTTGCTTTGCCCACCAAATGTTCATTTTAGCTCCAAATCAAAAACTAAGCATAGATTTCTCTTAGTTAGCTCAAGCTCTAGCTTTCTATCATTTCAAATCTTGCAAAGCTCAAGTTTGGTGCCATGAGAAAACTCCATTGATGGAGGAAAATCAAGTTTGAAGAGCTCATTAGCTTCTCCATTCTCTTAAGGTAAAGAAAATGTAAGAAAAACCATGTTTCCATCATTCTTGTACATGGGCGAAAATTCCTTCTCATGGGGCTATGTTTTTATGCCTTGTTCTAGCTTGATTTATTCACCAAGGACTAGTGGAGGTCCTATTTCATTCAATGCCCAAGTCTACTTTGAGACTTCAAGGTAATCATCCACTTTTATGCCTTAGAACACATTTCTAACCTAGGTTTTCATTCCTTGAGGTTAGTGCATTGTTTAGTACTCATATGAGTCATTGAATATTGATTAGAACATTGGCAAGGGGAATTTAAGTGGTGGCCGAGATCTATGCAAGAAGAAGGTCTAAGGAGGAGATTAAGATAAGCTTGAGAAAACAAGGTAAAATGCTTACCTAATGGTGTTTAAGTTTAAGGAATGAGTTTTAGATGGGTACCAATGTAGCCTAGGGCTTACATTAGGTAATGGGTTATGTAACCTAAGAAAAAAAACTTAAATAAGCTTGAGAACTTGTGACTAAGGAGCCAAAGGAAATGAGTTAGTAATATAAGTTTAAGATGAGTTTTAAGAACATTATAACTACTATGAGATTGATGGGTGTATTTGCAGGTTGAAAGCTTATATGTGGGAAATTCAGCGTTTAAATTCATGTCATTTAAGGGCCTAAGAGCCATGTCATTTAAAGGCCTAAGAGCCATGTCATTTAAGAGCCTTAGTGCTATGCAATTTAAGATTATTGCAATATATTGAGTTTGTTGTGAATGAGTTGATTTGGATGAGAAAATATGATGAGAAAAGACTTGATGTATGTGAGATGGTTGAATGAGGAAAACAATGCATTTGGGCATGATAATATGCTAGAGGTGCTATGGCAAAATTTGAGTAGAAAATAAGTGTTTAGGTGATGGTGGTGAATTAATATGACCTAGGATTTACTAGGAGTCATTATGAGGAATTTGAGTGGAGATTAGTTAACTAAGGAGTTCTTGAGGTTTAGAATGACCTAGAGATGTCTAGGAGGAATTAGAGGAATGGTGAGTGTTTTTGAACACACCAAAATCATGAGATGAGGAATGTAAGACTTGTGCATAAGTTTAAGGAGAAGGTGTAATGCTTAAGGTGATTTAGATATGTTCTAAGGGAATTTAATGACTAAGGAAGTACTAGGAAGTCTTAGAGGTTGTCTTGATGAAAAGGGGTGAGATAAAGTGTTGTAATGAGTTATAATGATTTAGGCATTACTTTGAAGGATTTAGGAATCAAGAGATTGTAACTGAGTATTTAGGACTTAGGCAAATGTTGGTAAACAACTAGGAAGGAAATAAGGTGTTGGTGGATGGAAGCTTAAGCTTGTGAAGGAACTTTAAGTAAATGCATAAAAGAATTTTCGATGGTGAAAGATGCTTGGGAGATAATGTTATAGTGGTGAGGAAAACATTTGGCATAGTGGTTACATTAGGTATGAACCACCACCTAGAACCTAGAGGAAAACGTTACAAGTGTTAGCATTGTTACAAGGAAAATGCATAATGACTAAGGTGGATCTTGGTGAATGATTTAATGTGTTTAGAGGAGGGCTTAAGGTGTACTTGAAGTGCCCAAATGATGTTAAAACACATTAGGATATATGAGGAGAAGTTTGGAGTTGAAAGAGAATTTAGAAATAAGGTTCTGGAGCCGACCGACCTTAGGACCGGACTTGCAAGGTCGGTCGAGCTCAGTTTACACTACCGGAGAAAGTTTCTGGAATGGACCGACCTGGGGACCGGACTTACAAGGTCGGTCGGGCATGTATTTTGTACGGTAATAAGTCTCTGGAATCGACCGAACATAGGACCGGACTTGGCAAGTTCGGTCGAGCTTAAATTTCCCTCGGGGAAACTCTCGGGAATGGACCGACCTTGGGGACCGGACTTGCAAGGTCGGTCTGGGTAGAATTTTCAAACGGTGAAGTGTTGTGGAATGGACCGACCTTGGGTAAGGTCGGTCGGAAGTTCGGTCGGACCATAAAAAAAAAAGAGAAAGAAACCTAAGAGAGTTTAGTGGTATTAATGGTACCCCATTAAGGGGGCAATGATGATTAGAGGTATAAAGACCTAAGGGATTAAGTTAAGAATAAACTTGAAAGTTTAAGATTAAGTTGTAAGATTAAGTTGTAAGACTTAAGAGGTGTTAGGTTGGAGTCATTAAGGGTTAAGTAAGTTAAGTAAGTTAAGTAAGTTGAATTAAGTTAAGTGATTAACAACCTAAAACTGAATGAATGTTTTAGGACTTTGGAATTTGGACTCCGGAAGAGAGTAAGCAACCGAACGACCAACGGTGAACGGTACAGTTCTCTTGTGACCTGCTTGCTAACGAGGTGTCCCTCGGCTTGTGTGCTATTTGTTTGTGTGTGCTCACTAAACAAGATAAAGCATGCAACCGGAATATATTATATTTCTTGTATTGTTGTGTGATGTTTGAAAACTAACACAACATACCGTGAGAACTTACTAACCAATGTTTAGTAAGGAATTGAGTGAGACTAAGGAACGCCCCGGATAAGGGACGATATGAACCGAAAGAGGTTAACCAACAAACAGGGTCTTGAGATTACTACTAACTGGAACTTGAGTGAGGAAACCCGGGACCGATCTCCGGTCATGCATGCTAAGGAAAGGGGGTCGTTATCTATAGTAGATTCGACTTCCGATTAAGGACTTGTCTTCGGACTTGTAGCCTAGGGCCGGTTGCCGGCTCAGCTGCCCTGGACTCCCGTCCAGAGTAGGTGGCATTAAGATGGTGCGGTGGGATCACCTAAATCCCAGGTTCGAATTAAGCTACAACCATTCCCTTCCAGGAACGGTTTGTATATTGAGATTAAGTTAAGATTAAGATTAAGGTAAGGTTAAGATGAGTTGCAACCATTCCGTTTTAGAGGATGGTTTGTATTATTAAGATTAAGATTAAGGTAAGGTTAAGATGAGTTGCAACCATTCCGTTTTAGAGGATGGTTTGTATTATTAAGATTAAGATTAAGGTAAGGTTAAGATAAGTTGCAACCATTCTTTTTAAAGGATGGTTTGTAATATTAAGATTAAGATAAGCTACATCCACTCCTTATTAAAGGATGGTTGTTTCTAAGATTAAGATAAGACTAAGATTGAGGTGAGATAAGGATGGACTAAGATTAAGAGGGAACATTACTTAAGGAGTTAAATAATTAACTCTCTAATTAAGAGAACGCATTTAAGTCGTTCATTGTGTGTGAAATTTGATTGTTCATATATGGATTGTTGTTTACAGCATTTACTATTATGTTGTGCATTTAATCAACCTCCATGCTATCGACAATTAGTCGTCGTAGCCACGTTAGCTTGGGGGCCATGAGGGGATCGTACCAGCATTCGTGCTGACCCCTTTGGGGGCTGTTTTTACTACACAGGTACATCAGGAAGCGGCTGTCGCGAGAGTAAGAAGGGGTACAAGTGTTACTGTTAAGTGTGGCCTACGAGTTGTGCATGTACACTCGTATGGCAATTTGAGTTAGTAAGATGTATAGGATGTGAGGGGGTTGTAAGAAGGATATGTAAATGGTTAAGATTGTTGTACTAATGTTCGGTATATTCTGTAGTCAGACCGTGGCAAGGTCTTGGAGTGTAAGAATTCCGCTGTGACATGTATTATATATGTTGTTAAGTTGCGAAACCACATTTGGATTGAGTTGGGGTGTTACAAAAAGTGGTATCAGAGCGTAGTTACGCTCTGAAGACAAGAATTACCGAACTTAGGAGAATACAGAGGTTGAGTTTGAGTTATGGGTTAAGGGTTGAGTGATAGAGTGAGAGGTGCGTTAGTCAGGACTTTCCGGTGTTTACCGGATATCCATAGTACCTAGACCCGCCCTCCACATCCCTAACCCTGAATATGTGGAACAGACGCCAGATAGAAGAAAGCCTTCTCTTACTCGGGGAAACCCGATCTGGCAGTTAGCTAACAGTAAGCAATACGAGAAACAATTTGTTGTACAACAGCTATGGAGAACTTGGAGGTTTGTAATGGAGCGCAATAGAGGAACAGGCGCTACCTATGGAATACTATCAATAGGGGAACGGAAATTACCGGCAACATGGGTCGACATGCTACGCAGTCGAAATAACCCGCAATACCAATGATGAGGAAAGCACTACGGGTGCAATAGAAAGAAAAAGGGAAGTGACATGAGTACCGGACAGTGGTCCGAAGGAGCATAACAGTAGGATAATACCAAGCATGAGGATTGAGACTACTGGAAAGTCCAGTTAGAAACGGGAACTCCAAACCCCATACAATGAGGAAGGTTACAAAACCTGGCCAACATAATGCGGACGACGATAGGAACTCATACAAGTTGTATACCGGAATAGGACTACAATGTAGTGCCTAAAGGAAAACCGTTGCCTAGTAACCACAACAAAACGTGTGGAGACAGGAGCGAGGATTAAGACATAAGAAAATATTAAGGGGTTCCCTCAGAAAGAGGAACACCCTGATAGATGACAGTACTGTCAAACAACAAGGAAACTGCCGGATGGACGGTTATCCAAAATAAGGGATTATTGAGGGAGTCCGAGGACTACCAATTACATGGAAATTAGAAGGGAGTATCACTACCGATGTACCTTGTACCAATAACCCATCCTGCATGGCGCACTTGCCATAGCAAGTGCTACCACGGTTAAGCTACACGAAAAGCCATCAAGGCGAGATAGGAGAACACTACAGTTGTAATACATATTAATACCGGATTGTAAATCCATAAGAACAGAAAAAAAATATATAAGACCTTGGAAGGCCCGACGGCCTGACCATGATGAGGAGAAGAGATGACACACCAGTCTGCTGGGAGCAGAACTTGGACAAAGTATAAAACTGTATAAATATTAGTAACGGTGTAACCCACTACAACAACAACTGACAGTACGGTAAGAACACCAATCTCAGACTCCACGAGGAAAACCTAAGAGATCGCTCGGTGACCCGAGCAAAACACTATATAAGCAATGATATACAAGGGATGTATTATAAGATACTATTGAGACTGTTGAAGCATCGACTTACAACGAAAGCGGGATAAGACTCCCAGAGTGACCATTAAGGATACCAATAACAACATTCTACAATGCAGATGTTGGAAAACCCAGAAAACAAGGATAAAAGAAATATACGTAAGCTATAACCTACTAAGGATTAAAGTCGTACAACCCTGGAAAGGAAAGCTCAGAGGACTACCCCACAGGGCGGGCATAGTCGAGCCGAACAAACTGATGAATGACAGCTAGTACTGTTCGTCTAACTCATTAACACCCAAGTATGATTGATCATCAAAGGGTGGCGTAATCACAGAAGTTGAACGAAGCATTGAGAAGGAAGTGTAAGACGACAGGATGATATCCAACTTGGACACCGTAAGGCAAACGCCTAATACGAACCTATCCTTGACTACTAAAAGACATAAGTTTAGTAAAATGACAGTATTGTCAAAGACATTAAGTAACCTCAGATCACTTGAACAACTTCCCTAGCAGGAAGCAGGATGCAGCAGCAACTTATCATGAAACCCGATACTACATTTAGTATGTAACCTAACGGTGGATAGTGCTCAAAGAATCAAAACCTATCAGGATGACCTACTGATGAGTAGGAATATAAGTAATGAATTGAGACATTAAGCATTAAGAGCCTACGAGCCAAGGATGTTAACCACATCAGAGCCCGAGGCGCAGTAAGTTATAAAGAGAACTTGTTTAAGCCACGAAGGGACTACAATTTGTAGATATGAACGGTTACCAAACCTATAACTTAGATTGGAAGAACATTACCAAGAAAAGGGTACCAATGAGAATATTGAGATAATGCTAAGGACAGGAGCGGAGAACAAACCATGCCTTTTAGGGTGGGGATACCTCTCCTTGTTGTGAGGCCATGAGTGGGAATGAACCCCTCAAAAGGGCTTTCACATATTAGAGATAAAATACACTTTATTTAGAAAATGGAAACTATGAACCATGAGATTACCTTAGAACATACCAGATACACTTGAGTAATAAGGAAGGTTGCACAGATAGACCCCATATCCCAACACCCAGGATGTAAGAATTAGTAATGGGCAGAGATAAACATTGTGACTGCACATTATGGCACGTCAATAAATCAATGCTCAGAAGAGCTTGTGATTCAGTGGATGACTTCTTCAGTAACCAGTTAAACTACATGGTAGATAACATCCCTAAGGATGAAAGAAAGCGAAGATTGGAGCATAACATCTTCATATCAAGAGTCAACTATTTTACAACACGGTACGACAACCGCCAATACCGGAATGAGAGAACTCCCAGTGTGTTTTACACCAGAAGGATTGATTATATAAGGTAAGACATTAGAATAAATGAGTAAGAGGTTGCACCATCAATGGGCAACATGGTAAGAGCCAACTACCACGGTAGTAATGGTCGTGAGTACAATAGTTAGGTAAGTGGATTAAGTCATGGTACGCGGTAAGGCGACCATTATGTATGAGCCGTCAAATATTGACATTGAGGCAATTAGATTTATGAGTTAAGACCAGCATAAGTAAGAAAATAAGATGGTAGACGAACTGAGCATTGATGCCAGTAGTCTGAACCTGGCTAGGTAAGATTTCACAGGAAGCACACTACCCATTCCTCATGGAACTAGAAGTGCATTCCTAGTAGAACAAATATGAGAAACAAGATCAGAGGCTATACGGAAAGAGACCTCAATTTTTAAGAGACCAAATCAGTGCGGAATACAGAAAGGAGCTGGAGCATACCATAATCAAGAACACAGTAAATGGACTTCCCTTGATTAACTTCAAGAAGAACAATAAATGTTATTATGGAACGATGAAAGAGGAGATCGACAACGGAATACTTCATAATTAGCAATAGCTAAACGTGTGACGGACACTATGAGTTTACTAAAATGAGACGTGGGACGACTGCACCCCACAGGGGCTTGCAGGCCTGACACGCTCATTTATGAGTTAGTTGGGTAAGTAGTAATGTACCAGTAAGGTACCCCATGCATGTAGACGAGTAGTGTAAGGAACACGGGAAGTAGTCGACTCCGTACCACCGACAACGACGCAAGATCAGACAAGAGCAGCTACTACCACAAACAGTCGAAGAGAAGAATTCAGTTGAACCAGCAACACAGAGGAACCAGAGAACAGATAATTAAGAACTATGAGGTGCAAAGAGCACGGACTATTAAGTACAGACATTGGGCATGTCTTAAGATGTAAGAGATTAAGACTGTAAAGCGCAATATGCACTAAACAGTAGTTTCAGATTAGGATCATCCTCAGACCAAAGGTCAGTTGGGGAGAACAATTTAGACATTCGAGAGAAAACACTAAGAGTATGAACATAAGATCTTCAAGGAGAATGGATAGACGAGTTACAACTCACTAAGGCCGTGTATATGAAGATAACACGTGTCCATTGAGACAATTAAGCCTAAGATTATCAGAGTCGCGCAGCGGAAGCTAGCAGACCACTACCTTTGAGATTAGACCAAACTAAGTTAAGGAAACGGTATAAGTACCATTAAGAATCCTCGATACAGAGACTAATTCATTTCTGATCGAATTATAAGTAAGATAGATGACGTGGAAGCTAGAATGCTTGGTGAGAATTAGACATCTTAAACTCATGTTCAAAGATGATGTAACGCTGATTACGTGGGCGTAATCCATTTTAAGGGGGGTAGAGCGAAAACCGCTTAGCGTACGTTTGTGTACTGAGTACATAAACTACGGTGTGCATAGCACAAAATAATTTGAGAATATGTTTTACATAAACATTTTAAGATAAATTATGGTTATTGCACACAGAAGATGTGAATACCATACATATTAAGTACCTATCTTGTTAACTCGGTGTGAGTACAAGTTAGGAGTATTAAGGAAGAGGTTTAAGGAGACTTAAGGAATAAGGATATATATGAGGTATGAGTCGATATGAGACTATGAGTGAGATATGAATAAGATGAAACTATGAGATATTATTTGATATGAGTATGAGGAAGGAAATTGTAATTCTATGAGGTATAAGATGGTGAGAATTGGTATGAGACAGTTATAGAACTTAGTAGGAATTTAAGTCTTGAGGTAATTACTAAGAGATGAATCGGGAATGTTTGATGGACTGAGTCCACACTTGGGAGATGTATTGATTATGATTAGGAAGAACTAAAAAGATAGAAAATTGGACATGAGTGAATTATTTGGATGTTTGAAAATGACGTGGGAGGTGGAACTTGATTTTCTAGGGATCAAGGGAAACCGAACACAAATTGGGGTGGAAGGATAGTTCTACACTGATGCTGATCACATCAGGGTTGGATGATTCCTGAAACTCCCTACCAGTGGTCACAATTAAATCACAATAAGGACAGAGGCCTTAGGATAAAATGGAATTGGAGTTGACTGTATTTTTAATTAGAGGAATTATTCCTCACATGACCTCGTAAAAAGGATTACCTTTTTACTGAGTCTCGCCCATGAAGTCGAGGACGCACGAGCCTTTGTCTTCGGACCGGTGACATGGGGAGAGCAGCGTGTTTTGTATTCTGGCCCATGGTGACGAGGACGAATGAGCCATTGTCTACGGACCGGTGACATAGGAGAATACGTTGGAAGTTATGTGAATGTTTTAATCATCAAAAAGGAACAAAAGGAATTTTGAGTGCTACACATGCTTAGGCATGTTGTGTGATATTTAAGTATAAGAATATGGTGGATACAATGATCCAATGAGATTAAGTATACATAAGTATGATCTATATGATCTAAGGAATGAGGTAAGACATGTATTCTAATAAGAAAAGATGCATGGGAACTTTGGGGACAAAGTTCTTTTAAGGGGGGTAGATTGAAATACCCCAAACCTAAGTATGCTAAGTAAACATCAAATATGATGTAGTAAGGCTAGAATATGCCTTAGAAAGATTGGTAGACAATTTAAACCAAGGAAAACACAAGAAAGTGCCTTAAGGGCAATTAGGGCAAAAATGTGCTCTAAGCTTGGAGAGACTTGGGTGAGTACCCAAATATCATGATAAGACCTTAGTAATATTCTAATGGTCATTTTAAATCAATTATCAAAGAAAACCAAGCTCAAAAACAAGTTAAAACACAAAATGTGCTTTAAGAAGTCTTAAAGCACATTTTTGAGAAATTGTCTTAGAATTGGGTTTTGAGTGGCTAAATGTCCATCATTACTCTTTAATCAACATGTGTACTAATTAGTATCACATTAGGAAGCCTAAATCAATGGGAAACCAAAAATTTCCCAAATATGTGCACTAATTAGTGAATAGTGCTCAAATAGTGCTAGTTTTGACTTAAGTCAACTTTAATTAGCCAAATGGCCAAACAAGGCCTTATGTATCTTGTATACCAAGGGGGGGGGGGGACGTTTTTAATGGTGACTCACCATTAGTAGCCAGAACATTAAAGGAAATGAGAGGAAAAGTAGTAAGTTCACTATTCACCTTTTATAAGATAAATATCTTCTTTAGCTTACCTCTCTCCTCTTCTTCATTTCCCTTCTTCTTCCACGTTTCTTCTTATTCTCTCTGTTCTAAAACGTTCCAAAGCAGCCCCATGTGCCTCACCTTGCTTTGCCCACCAAATGTTCATTTTAGCTCCAAATCAAAAACTAAGCATAGATTTCTCTTAGTTAGCTCAAGCTCTAGCTTTCTATCTTTTCAAATCTTGCAAAGCTCAAGTTTGGTGCCATGAGAAAACTCCATTGATGGAGGAGGAAAATCAAGTTTGAAGAGCTCATTAGCTTCTCCATTTCTTAAGGTAAAGAAAATGTAAGAAAAACCATTTCCATCATTTCTTGTACATGGCCGAAAATTCCTTCTCATGGGGCTATGTTTTTATGCCTTGTTCTAGCTTGATTTATTCACCAAGGACTAGTGGAGGTCCTATTTCATTCAATGCCCAAGTCTACTTGAGACTTCAAGGTAATCATCCACTTTTATGCCTTAGAACACATTTCTAACCTAGGTTTTCATTCCTTGAGGTTAGTGCATTGTTTAGTACTCATATGAGTCATTGAATATTGATTAGAACATTGGCAAGGGGAATTTAAGTGGTGGCCGAGATCTATGCAAGAAGAAGGTCTAAGGAGGAGATTAAGATAAGCTTGAGAAAACAAGGTAAAATGCTTACCTAATGGTGTTTTAAGTTTAAGGAATGAGTTTTAGATGGGTACCAATGTAGCCTAGGGCTTACATTAGGTAATGGGTTATGTAACCTAAGAAAAAAGAACTTAAATAAGCTTGAGAACTTGTGACTAAGGAGCCAAAGGAAATGAGTTAGTAATATAAGTTTAAGATGAGTTTTAAGAACATTATAACTACTATGAGATTGATGGGTGTATTTGCAGGTTGAAAGCTTTTATATGTGGGAAATTCAGCGTTTAAATTCATGTCATTTAAGGGCCTAAGAGCCATGTCATTTAAAGGCCTAAGAGCCATGTCATTAAGAGCCTTAGTGCTATGCAATTTAAGATTATTGCATATATTGAGTTTGTTGTGAATGAGTTGATTTGGATGAGAAAATATGATGAGAAAAGACTTGATGTATGTGAGATGGTTGAATGAGGAAAACAATGCATTGGGCATGATAATATGCTAGAGGTGCTATGGCAAATTTGAGTAGAAAATAAGTGTTTAGGTGATGGTGGTGAATTAATATGACCTAGGATTTACTAGGAGTCATTATGAGGAATTTGAGTGGAGATTAGTTAACTAAGGAGTTCTTGAGGTTTAGAATGACCTAGAGATGTCTAGGAGGAATTAGAGGAATGGTGAGTGTTTTTGAACACACCAAAATCATGAGATGAGGAATGTAAGACTTGTGCATAAGTTTAAGGAGAGGTGTAATGCTTAAGGTGATTTAGATGTTCTAAGGGAATTTAATGACTAAGGAAGTACTAGGAAGTCTTAGAGGTTGTCTTGATGAAAAGGGGTGAGATAAAGTGTTGTAATGAGTTATAATGATTTAGGCATTACTTTGAAGGATTTAGGAATCAAGAGATTGTAATTGAGTATTTAGGACTTAGGCAAATGTTGGTAAACAACTAGGAAGGAAATAAGGTGTTGGTGGATGGAAGCTTAAGCTTGTGAAGGAACTTTAAGTAAATGCATAAAAGAATTTTCGATGGTGAAAGATGCTTGGGAGATGATGTTATAGTGGTGAGGAAAACATTTGGCATAGTGGTTACATTAGGTATGAACCACCACCTAGAACCTAGAGGAAAACGTTACAAGTGTTAGCATTGTTACAAGGAAAATGCATAATGACTAAGGTGGATCTTGGTGAATGATTTAATGTGTTTAGAGGAGGGCTTAAGGTGTACTTGAAGTGCCCAAATGATGTTTAAAACAATTAGGATATATGAGGAGAAGTTTGGAGTTGAAAGAGAATTTAGAAATAAGGTTCTGGAGCCGACCGACCTTAGGACCGGACTTGCAAGGTCGGTCGAGCTCAGTTTACACTACCGGAGAAAGTTTCTGGAATGGACCGACCTTGGGGACCGGACTTACAAGGTCGGTCGGGCAGGTATGTATTTTGTACGGTAATAAGTCTCTGGAATCGACCGAACATAGGACCGGACTTGGCAAGTTCGTCGAGCTTAAATTTCCCGGGGAAACTCTCGGGAATGGACCGACCTTGGGGACCGGACTTGCAAGGTCGGTCGGGGTAGAATTTTCAAACGGTGAAGTGTTCTGGAATGGACCGACCTTGGGTAAGGTCGGTCGGAAGTTCGGTCGGACCATAAAAAAAAAAAGAGAAGAAAAAACCCTAAGAGAGTTTAGTGGTATTAATGGTACCCATTAAGGGGGCAATGATGATTAGAGGTATAAAGACCTAAGGGATTAAGTTAAGAATAAACTTAAAAGTTTAAGATTAAGTTTGTAAAATTAAGTTGTAAGACTTAAGAGGTGTTAGGTTGGAGTCATTAAGGGTTAAGTAAAGTAAGTAAGTTGAATTAAGTTAAGTGATTAACAACCTAAAACTGAATGAATGTTTTAGGACTTGGGAATTTGGACTCCGGAAGAGAGTAAGCAACCGAACGACCAACGGTGAACGGTACAGTTCTCTTGTGACCTGCTTGCTAACGAGGTGTCCCTCGGCTTGTGTGCTATTTGTTTTTGTGTGCTCACTAAAACAAGATAAAGCATGCAACCGGAATATATTATATTTCTTGTATTGTTGTGTGATGTTTGAAAACTAACACAACATACCGTGAGAACTTACTAACCAATGTTTAGTAAGGAATTGAGTGAGACTAAGGAACGCCCCTGATAAGGGACGATATGAACCGAAAGAGGTTAACCAACAAACAGGGTCTTGAGATTACTACTAACTGGAACTTGAGTGAGGAAACCCGGGACCGATCTCCGGTCATGCATGCTAAGGAAAGGGGGTCGTTATCTATAGCAGATTCGACTTCCGATTAAGGACTTGTCTTCGGACTTGTAGCCTAGGGCCGGTTGCCGGCTCAGCTGCCTGGACTCCCGTCCAGAGTAGGGGGCATTAAGATGGTGCGGTGGGATCACCTAAATCCCAGGTCGAATTAAGCTACAACCATTCCCTTCCAGGAACGGTTTGTATATGAGATTAAGTTAAGATTAAGATTAAGGTAAGGTTAAGATGAGTTGCAACCATTCCGTTTTAGAGGATGGTTTGTATTATTAAGATTAAGATTAAGGTAAGGTTAAGATGAGTTGCAACCATTCCGTTTTAGAGGATGGTTTGTATTATTAAGATTAAGATTAAGGTAAGGTTAAGATAAGTTGCAACCATTCCTTTTAAAGGATGGTTTGTAATATTAAGATTAAGATAAGCTACATCCACTCCTTATTAAAGGATGGTTGTTTCTAAGATTAAGATAAGACTAAGATTGAGGTGAGATAAGGATGGACTAAGATTAAGAGGGAACATACTTAAGGAGTTAAATAATAACTCTCTAATTAAGAGAACGCATTTAAGTCGTTCATTGTGTGTGAACTTTGATTGTTCATATATGGATTGTTGTTTACAGCATTTACTATTATGTTGTGCATTTAATCAACCTCCATGCTATCGACAATTAGTCGTCGTAGCCACGTTAGCTTGGGGGCCATGAGGGGATCGTACCAGCATTCGTGCTGACCCCCTTTGGGGGCTGTTTTTACTACACAGGTACATCAGGAAGCGGCTGTCGCGAGAGTAAGAAGGGGTACAAGTGTTACTGGTTAAGTGTGGCCTACGAGTTGTGCATGTACACTCGTTATGGCAATTGAGTTAGTAAGATGTATAGGATGTGAGGGGGTTGTAAGAAGGATATGTAAATGGTTAAGATTGTTGGTACTAATGTTCGGTATATTCTGTAGTCAGACCGTGGCAAGGTCCTGGAGTGTAAGAATTCCGCTGTGACATGTATATATATGTTGTTAAGTTGCGAAACCACATTTGGATTGAGTTGGGGTGTTAAGGCACCCATAAGACTCTCCCTTACATTCATTCACTTCAGGCTCGACATAAGACCTAGATCCAACCTTTAGGCTCGTCATAAGACCTAGAATCATCCCTTTAGGCTCGTAGTAAGACCTAGCACCACTCCCTAGTTTACCTGGTTCCATTAAAAACATTGCATCATTTTCACCATTTATAGGTAGTCAACGCCTTAGAATAGCTTGACATCATTTTCACCATTTTTAGGTAGTCAACGCTTTAGAATAGCTTGACATCATTTTCATCACTTTAGATAGTCAACGCTTTAGAATAGCTTGACATCATTTTCATCACTTTAGGTAGTCAACACCTTAGAATAGCTTGACATCATTTTCATCACTTTAGGTAGTCAGCGCCTTAGAATAGCTCGACAATATATCATCATTTCAGGTAGTTGGCGCCTTCGAATAGTTCAACAACATCTCTTTCTCCTTTAGGTAGTCAGCACCTTCGAATAGCTTGACACAACCCACTAGATTTCAAACGGCATACGAGGTCTTTTAAGATAAAAGATTTTGGGGTATCACTCAAGAATCAACTAGTCTTTTCATCTTCATTACAAAGCCTAGTTGACGGGGGGCAATCTGTTATACCCAAAATTTCAACCCCCCAGAGTAGTCTCAAAGGCATACGTGTTACAAAGGGCAAAATGGTCAAAGTGCACCAATGGAGGATTTTCCAAGGACATTCTCGGGATTTTCTATTTTCATATGACTTGTTCATCATCTCCAAACAATTCCAAATATCATAGTCATTATGAAAGGTATTTCATGATTTTTTGATAATGTTTATTATGGAAATTAAGCTTTTAATAAGCTAGTTTCTTTAATAATTAACACATGAAATAGCCTCAAAAAAAATAAAAGGGTTTTCAAAATTAAAATAAAATTGTCACATGGTTAGCATGACTACATACAGTCATAAACCTGAAATTATTTTATTTAGAACACTATCCCAAAATTTAAAAGAGAAATTCAATCATTTTTGCAATTTTCTCTCTCCTCTGGAAAATACCGAAATAAAAACAAAATGTCATGAAATTTTAACACAAGATAGAGGATGATTTTTAGAGACTAATTCTGTTTGAATTTCGTTATTTCGACTTTCCAATAATTAGTTATGAATTATGGGATATTCTAGATTGTGGGATTTTTATCTAATCGGTTATTTATCAAACTAACCCGATTCTAACTCTCAAAATTCTTAAAAATCATCCTTTACCTTCAGTTAAAATTTCATAATTTTTCTCGGCCTGCAGCATATTCTAAAAAATCAGATTCTCTTAGAGCACAAAATCAGGATTTTAGATAAAAATTTTGTTCTATCGACATGGCCTTGCTCTCTCTATAAAAGGACCTTCCAAAAATGACCTATGGCAGAGGAGAACACTTCCAAAGTCAGAAGACACAGCCACAAACCTTCTCCCCACGTTTTTACACTTCCAAGCCTCAAATCAATACCGAAACACTGCAGAAATCACCCCGAAATCACCAAAAACTCATCCTTTCTTCCCCATTGAACTTCCAAGCACCAAAAACACACAAAGCCACCACAAAAACAGAAGAGAAACATCCTTAGAAGCATAAAGAAGAAGGAGTCGGAAGCTAAATTCGAAGTCAATCCATAACCGGCATCAACGAAGCACCAAAAGATCCCCGATGTGAAGAGTCTCATTAAATCCGAAGGTAAAACAGGTTGAAATCATGTTTTTCTGACTTTGTTCAACTTTAACTACTCTGTGTTAAAATTTGGAGTCGAATTGACTTTTCACCGCTTCTGAATTAGCGTTTGTTTTCACTTCTGCCCAATAACTTGTTTGCTAAGTTTCGTGTTTAATTTGATTCAAATTGTAAACTTTCGATCACTAACGTGTTTAGAATCTTTCAGGCTACCTATCCAAAAAATTTGAGCCAGAAACACCACCGGGAGCCACCCAAACGCCGCCGTCCGAGGGCGGTCCGCACCCACGGACGCTATGTCCGGGGTCCCGGACGTTCTGTCCGAAAGCCGGACGCCCCCGGACGGTGGCGGGATATTTTTATTTTCAAAATTTAGGGTTTTATAAAACATGTCCGGCCCCACGGACGTCCTGTCCGTGACCCCGGACTTTTCAAAATTGCGTTTTCTGTTTAATTCGACTTTTATGTTCACATAGGTTAACTAGGGTCTGTGGGTTCGGACACTAGGTCCGTAGCCACGGACGGAAACAAAACTTGACCTAATTCTGCCTCCGAAACCCTAGTTTAGGAACCTTTAATTTTATTTTAATTTTCTGTCAAAAAATGTTAAAAAATACAAAAAATCAGAAGCGCGCACTTAGGTTAAAAAACGACTCGTAATAAGCCGTAATTAAACTAAGTAGAGGAAAAACGACTTCTAGGGGTAATGAAAGTAATTGAACCCTAAACAAGTCGTATACCAAGCCCCCGAACCCGAACACTCCTTTCCTAATTTGATCTAGGTTAAAATTAGGTGGCGACTCATAATAGGTTCCAGTGAGCTAGCTTAGGTTTTAATAATTATTGTTATATGACATAGTTATTAATCTTAGGTTATAAGTGGACCTAAAACCCGATTAGATCCTAATCAACTTAATCCACATAGGATAGGGTTTAAAATCGAGGCTCACACATAGTATTTAGGTCATTGTATACTATAGTTTACAATTTCACTCCTTGCATGATATTCATGCGGCAATAGTATATAGTTTTATAAACTATGTTTTAACCACATACATTTATACGATGTTACACTCATATCTTATATTATATAACATGATACTTTATATTTCATTCAACATTACAATGTATAGTTTTTAAACCATATATATATATATATATTGCTGCAAGGCATACATGTTATATAATTATTAATTCTTCATTCCCCATAGTTTTCATTAATTACAATTTAACCACACAATATTATACCATGTTATAAGCATCATATTTTATAACATTAAAACCTTATAACAAAACATAACTTATAGTTTTAAAAAATTCTTTATAATTGCCGAGAAGGCATATAATTTATATTTCATTCACTTTTCAATTCCCACACTTTCTATTTATTACAATTTTCACACTTTTTTATAACATGTCATTTTAACCTTACATTTTATCATTTGAACATTATGATAATTATATCATATAGTTTCATTATTTTCGGTAATTGCACTCAGACCCTAGGTCTGTTCTGAACTCTCATTTCCAACCCTCTTATTTCCTTATAATTACATTCATTACACATATATTATATAATGTTACACATACTATATATTATATCATTTTATTCTATTAATTCATTACAACATATGGTTTATATATATATATATATACTTACCGAACAACCCTCATGCTGTTTTGGTTTATTTCTTTCCAGCACCATATATTTTCTATATTTGCACATAACCACATACATTATAACAAGTTATACACTTAGGTTATATAATATGGTTTTAATATTTATGGTTGATATAACCTATAGTTTCTTGCTACTTATTTCCACACAGCCCCCATGTTGTTTTTAAATTCTCTTTCCGCCCACATTTTCTTCTTATTCACATATTGACCCAAATTTATATTATCAAATTTATACTTAGGATATAAATCGCTTTATATTACACAAACTACACCTAGACTTTTCGGTAATTACATTGTATACCCCAAAATTTTCATAAATTCCACATTACACTTATAACGTTAATATAAGTTCATAAATTAATTATTTATGACATTAAATTTGATCATACCCCTTAATATGGTCTATATTGACCTATTTATTTTTAGTTTGACCAGAAGTTTGAATAATTACAGTTTGACCCCTATAACTTCCATAAATTTCATTTTTGTCCCAAAACATTATTAAATTTTATAGAATTCATAAAATAAGGTTTTAAAGCCTAATTTTTGGCTAATGCTTATAGTTGCCCCCAAAATTTATTTAAATTACAATTAAACCCCAAACTTACTACGGTAATTTTTATTTTTGTTCTAAATTCATTTTAAATCCATTTTTTAACTTAATATAACAATTAAGTTAAATGGCCCAAAATGCTAGGCCTTATTACAATAATTAATATAGAATATAATCACACATAAATGTCATAAAAACTATATTGTTTACGGTTTAGTATATAGTTTTTCTTTTATGTTTCCTAAAATCATTTAATTAATTCCTATGACATTATATGTCATCTAAACCTTATATTATCAACTAAAAATGTTATAAAACATTATAATACATAGTTTAGTCATTTAAGACCATGTTTGGTCTCGGCTTTCATCACCCATACTCTATTATTTTTACAAATTATGTTTTTGACCCATAATTAATTTCCTTGACCTTATAGGTCATTAATATATCAAACTAACCAAGCAAAAGATGTCATCAAACATTTTAATACATAATTAAATTATGCCACCTCATGTAGACCCACGACGGTTACATATATGTAACAAAATTTCATGAAAATTGATATTATACATGGTTAGTATGCTTACTTGATTTTCCAAGCAATTAGTTTAGCCAAACTCCACCTCCAGCTCTCGGCTGAGTTCATAAAATTTTTAGATCAGTTCCAACATGGACCAACACATTAGCTTAGTATATATACTTCTCTAGGAGCAAAATACTCACATTAGTATGTTTGTTCTTGGATCGGTTTGCGCACTTTTATGCAGAACATTCCCATTTTTTCCAGGGGTATTTCGGCAGCATTTCATGCAAGGGAAAAGCATGTATTAGACACATATATTATCTAGCTAATTAAGTGATGTGGTCAAGCCTAACAAGGCATGGCTTTTACCTTGATAAGAGGTTGTCTTTCTTGGCTATTCACGCCTGGTCTTCAAGAGCAGAGCAAGGTTAGCTACCATCTACATCAGTGTATATATTACCGGTAACAAAGAGGGAAAACAGTGGGGTTTTTCCTCACCGAAAGCATGGTTAAACCAAGGTGGTTTTATTGGGACTTTGCTACTGCATGTACCGAGATGTTCCCCCTCTGATTTTGCATGGAGAAACCAAAATTTTAAGGTTGGAAACTGGGAGTATAGCTGCGGTGGAACAAGGGGGAGTACACAAGAAGAAACCTTACCGAGAGCATGTTGCAGTAAAGTCGTTTGCATGCATTGTGTTCCTTCTCAGAGTTAGTTATTCCCTTTTACGTGAAGAAAACAGAAGGAATGAGCTCATGAGGAACTAAACATGTTACCGGCAAGACATAGAAGGAAAGAGTGGATGGAGCTCACCAAAGTGGTCAAGAAGGAAGGCTTCAAGCTTGGATCCTCTCCTTCACAAAGTTCTGGGCATCTTTTTCTCTAGTTTTCCCACGTAAAGAAAACAGGGAAGAGCTTAGTAACTCTAGGGATATTACCGAAATGGAGGAGGAAGATCAGGTTGGGTTATGCAGATTTCACCTTGAAAAAAGCAAGGAAGTTTGCTTCCCTTCCTCCTCTGTTTTTAACCGAAGATCTTCACTACATTAGATCCTAACTCAGTCTGGGTTACTGGGTGAGAATGAGCTTGGTTTAGCTCTTTGGAGAGAGGAGAATAAGAGGAGAAAGATGGATATTTTCTTGAGCCAAAACACTTATCTACAGCAGTAGTAGCAGTCATGGAAGTTGGGTATGCTCACGTCTTTTGTTGAAGCAGCAGGAGAGTTTGGAGCTTCACGTTGAAGGTTGCAGAAAGGTACGAGAAGGATGAAGATGGGGCTATAAACTTGGGTATTGCTACTGTATGTGATAGGATGATTCTCCTCTCTGTTTTGTACGTGGAGAAGCAAGGAAGAGGCTTGGAAATAGTCTCAGTTTTCCTCTCTGGAACAACCAACGAAAGAAGAAAAAAAAATGGGATGTTCCACGCTTCTGGAATGATAGGAGAAAAGTGCAGGAATATCCTGTTTACAGTGGAGAAGGAGGACGGTGGAAGAGGTAAGGGAACCGGCTCTATGCCTTGGAGCAGCAACCACGTAGACTGGAAGATGCTCTCGGTTCTGAAGCATAGCATGGATGAGTTTGGTTCTCTGTTGAAGAAGAGGAGCAGGTACCGAGTTGAAAGAAGAAGCATGCAGAAAAGAAGAAAGGAGTTCGGCTGTGAGAGTGGTAGTAGGTGAGGGTTGGTACATGGTCAAAGTTGGGAATTCCCCACGTCTAGATAAACGCCTGAGCTTGCAGGGTGTCGGTTCAATTGGTGAGAGGTAGGTATAGGTAGTGAGCTTGATTACTTATTATATATATATTACATGTGTAGATTTATGTCATTGAGCTCATATGTACCTTTTTTTTTGACGTTCTATGGTCCTGCAAGTGGGTAAGGCTAAAGACTTAAACAGCAGGCAGCAATGGTAGGCCAAGTTCGGTAGGTGGCTAGCTAGCTTTTTTTATTATACTACATGTTTATTCATGCTCATATCTGATGTGTTTGTTCGGTGATTTGCAGGTACCGAAAAAAGATAAGGCGGGCTAAAGGGATGGGCGGTAATGAGTGTACAAGATCGGATGGGATTGGAAGAATAGATAGCTTAGTTAATATTATACAAAGATACGTACTCACATTTCCTTAATTGACATAGTACTAGTTTCGATTCATTGGTATAAGTTACCGAATTCGAGCACAGCTCATCCGATTAAAGCGTTCAGAGGTATACGAGAGGTACGGGGTTCGAACCTCGGCGGGAGCATGATTGCTCCCCCTTTTTTTTGGAAAAATCTATATACATGCTTAGTATATATATATGTGAGACCATATAATACATCGCGTTATTAGTTAGATACGCGAACAGTTATTTTTGTTACGTTGTATATATACGACCCTTTTATTTTGTCGCGATTTAGTTATACGTAACTATGCGACGTTATTATTTGTTATATACGACGTTGTCATGTTTTCGGACACGTATATGCCCGTACTAAATTTAATTGTTCGTTTGTTCACAAGTTGTTACATGCTCATAATAATAATGTAACACATTCCCCTTAATTTAAACCTTACGCCATAAGGTTTTATATGCTTAATTGTTTAGGCCATAATTTAATTGATTATATGTTCAATTCATATTTAATTAAGTAGGGGTATTTCACTTGGTCCATTGGTGATGATGCCGTATTCTTGTATAGCGAGCAGAAGCATGTGGACCTCGCAGAGAAGTTGGTATTGAGATCAGGAGACGTCCTAATCATGGGTGGAAAATCAAGGTTGCTGTATCACAGGATCCAGAAGATCAAGTTGAATACGGCACCACCGGCAATAATCAATGCCACACACATTAAACCAGGACGCCTGAACCTTACCTTTAGAAAGTATTAATCTTGTAGTAGCATGTAATCCAGTAGTAACGTGTATTAGAGACACAGTATGTATGATGGTTGGTTTATTCAATAAAAGCAGTGTTGGTTATTAAATTCCACTTGCATTCCACCATCGTTACTTATAATCTTGTGAATCAATAGGTTGTAGACTTGGTACCGAAGGTAACCTGAGTATCTTCACCGAAGAACAAGCTGGCAAAAGCGGCACCATTCTAACGGGAACATTCCCAGTGAATGGCATCGAAGCCTCAGTACTATTCGACTCCGGCGCCTCTCACACCTTTGTATCGCCATCATTTGCGAAGAGGTTGGGGCTAGACGCAGATGAGCTACCAAATTTCTTGGTTACTCTCCTGTCGAAGGAGCGAGTAAAGTGTACTAAGTATTACCACACCGCCACAATCCAAATCATAGGCGAAGCGTTTCCCATCTCCTTCATTGAATTCAACGGGTTGGGATTCGACTTAATAATTGGAATGAACTGGTTGGAGCGGCACAAGGGAAGGATCCTATGCGCAGAGCACCGATTGCTGCTCAAGAGTCCATCTAGGGTCACTGTTTCATACCGCCAGAGGCCGAGAGAGCCTGAAACTACATCTTCTCCGCTAGGCAATGTACCGGAGCTCAGAAAGGGACATGAAGTGTATTTATGCCATGTGCTCGATCTGGAGAGAGATCCAGAATTCAGTAATGACGTAGCAGTTGTCTCAGAATTTCCCGATGTATTTCCGAAAGAGCTACCTGGTATGCCACCACAGAGAGAAGTAGAGTTTGAAATCGACCTTGTACCAGGTACTGGTCCCATTGCTAGGGCACCATACCGTATGGCACCTGCAGATTTGACAGAGCTTAAAGAGCAACTACGTGATTTACTCGACAAAGGGTTTATACGCCCGAGCGTATCACCCTGGGGAGCACCGGTCCTCTTCGTGAAGAAGAAGGACGGTAGTCTTTGCCTCTGCATCGACTACCGCGAATTGAATGTGGTCACTGTAAAGAACAAGTATCCATTGCCACGCATCGATGACCTGTTCGATCAGTTAAAGGGAGCTTCAGTCTTTTCTAAGATTGATCTCTGATCCGGGTATCACCAAATTGCTATCAAGGAGCAAAACATTGAGAAAACAGCATTCCGAACAAGATATGGCCACTACGAATTCACGGTGATGCCATTCGGTTTGTCTAATGCACCAGCCAAATTCATGGACTTAATGAATCGATTATTCAGTGATCAGCTGGACACTTCAGTAGTAGTATTCATCGATGACATCCTTGTATATTCGAAGTCACCAGAAGAGCATGAAAATCATTTGAGAAGAGTACTTGAGACACTGCACGAAAACCAGCTATATGCGAAATTCTCCAAATGCGAGTTTTGGCTAGATCAGGTATCTTTCCTCGGTCATGTCATCTCGAGCGTGGGCATTTCAGTAGATCCATCCAAAATTGAAGCAGTACGATCATGGCCTAGACCTAAGACTGTCACCGACATTCGGAGCTTCTTGGTTTAGCCGGTTATTACCGGAGGTTTGTAATGGACTTCTCAAAAGTCACTAAGCCCATGACGTCATTGATGAAGAAAGATGCACCGTTTGTATGGACAGACGAGTGCGAGGTATCCTTCCAAAGCCTAAAAGACTCATTGACCTCAGCGCCAATTCTCACTCTTCCTGAGGGCACAGAGGGATTTGAGGTGTATTGTGATGCATCGGGCAAGGTAATGAGATGCGTACTCATGCAGCATGGCAAGGTAGTAGCTTACGCCTCCCGCCAGCTGAAAAAGCATGAGGAGAATTACCCGACACATGATCTAGAGTTAGGAGCCATTGTCTTCGCCTTGAAGATATGGCGACACTATCTCTATGGGGTAAGCATCACCATCTACTCCGACCACAAAAGTTCACAGTATGTATTCACACAGAAGGAATTGAATCTAAGACAGAGGAGGTGGATGGAGTTCCTCTCAGATTACGACATCAACCTCCAGTATAAAGAAGGGAAGGAAAACGTTGTAGCCAACGCCCTGAGTCGTCGAGCACACTCGCTCCATTCGCTACTCGCTTCTTCTAGCTTGGTTGACGAGGTGCGAGACGCTCAGTTGAGTGACCCTTACTTCACAGAAATCAGACGGAAAATAACAGAGGGTACGTTCGAGAGCCGGAAGTACGACTTCAAATTGCATGAAGATGGTTTGATCCGATTGAATGGCAGACTATGCGTTCCCCGAAGCAATGTTGAGCTAAGGGATCGCATTCTGCAAGAGTCACATTGTTCGACATTGCATGTCCATCCAGGAGCCTCTAAAATGTACAAAGACATGAAGAGGTACTTCTGGTGGTCAGGAATGAAATCAGACGTGACTGAGTATGTTCTGAGGTGTCTCACATGCCAGAAGGTGAAGTTCGAGCACCGAAGACCGGGAGGAATGGTGCAATCCATGCCCATTCCAGAGTGGAAATTCCACGATATCTCTATGGATTTTGTTGTTGGACTCCCACCTGCTAGGGGAGGACTCAACATGATCTGGGTAGTAGTCGATCGCCTCACCAAGGTTGCCCGATTCATACCGATGAAGGACGCCAGGAAGGTGGCGAAGCTCGCGGAGCTATTCGACAAGGAGATCATCCGACACCACGGAGTCCTGAAAACCATAGTATCTGACCGCGACACCAGATTTCTTTCGAGATACTGGAGAGCAACACGGGAAGCGCTGGGTACTGAGTTGAAGCTTAGCACCGCCTTTCATCCTCAGACCGACGGTCAGACAGAAAGGACCAACCAGACACTAGATGATATGCTTAGGGCATGTGCCTTAGACTTGCAGGGGAGCTGGATTGATAAGCTTCATCTTATCGAGTTTTCGTATAACAATAGTTATCATGCTTCGATTAAGATGTCGCCTTTCCAAGCTTTGTATGGTAGACCTTGCCATACCCCGTTGTGTTGGGATGAGTCAAGTGAAGCGGTCATTATAGGACCAGAGTATTTAGAACAAGTACAAGCCGAAGTTCAGCAAATCCGAGCAGACATGAAGGTAGCCGAAGATAGACAGAAATCCTATGCGGATGTGCGACGACGCGATCGTGATTTCGCCGTGGGCGACCATGTGTTCTTGCGTGTCTCACCTATGAAGGGCGTCTTTCGATTTGGCCAGAAGGAAAGCTGAGCCCAAAATTTGTAGGCCCGTACACGATTACCGAGAGGATTGGAGCCGTAGCTTATAGGCTAGCATTGCCTGAAGAATTGGGGCGTGTTCATGATGTCTTTCATGTATCACAACTCAAGAAATACATAGTCGATCCCTCTCATGTATTAGAACCCGAACATTTATCCCTAGAGCCGACGATGAGATATGTCGAGACTCCATTGCGAATCCTTGATACGAAGACAAGAGACACTCGCCATAAATCTGTACGAATGGTGAAGGTCTTGTGGTCTAACCACGATGTCGAGGAAGCAACGTGGGAATTAGAAGACGCCATGAAGGCGAAGTACCCGAATCTATTTGTAGACTAGATGTCTAGTATCTGTATAGTACGGAGTGTACGGGGCGTACCCCTTTTAAGGGGGGTAGAGCCTTTTTGCTTTTGCATTGCTTCGGGTTATCATTGCATAGTATGTATGTATTGTAATTGAATTTTGATGGCACATGTAGTGCTAGCTGTATTTTATTGGTACAATGTAGTGCTAGTAGTATCTAGTATGTAGTACAATGAGTATGGTATGTGTATGGTACGTGTACAATATGTGTATAATGAGTAATGCATTTGTGTTGTACGGTATATGACATGAATGACAATGTGAAGAGTATGGTGAATAGTATTTTGAAATGTATTGTGGAATGTCTGAATTGGATTGTGCATTGCGTATGGTATTTGAATTGAGTATGGTGTATGATATGTGAATTGAGCACGGTGCATGGTATTGGTCTATGCTTGTAGTGTAAGAACTGTGAACACCTTGTAAGGTGATAGTCGAATGCATTGTGGTAATTGGTTGCCAAATGAGTAGAATGGTAAACCGTAAACCTTGAGCAACTTTGAGGGCAAAGTTCCTTAAGGAGGGGTAGATTGAAATACCCCGTAATTAAAAACAGTGATTAATTAGGCTAATTATATTTTTAAAGGCTTAATTACACGTAAATAAACATGAGGGAACAAATCCCAAAGAAAACAAACCTTTAAAATGGGTTAAAAGCGTAAATGAACCTTAAAGCGTGTTTTCGAGGAAACCGGGAAAATGCGACTTTAAGAGAGTCAAATAGACTCGTAACAATTTTGGTCAACCAAATGGTCATTAACAAAGATTAATAAAGGTTGGGAACCAATAAAATTAATTAAACGAGAAAATTCCGGAAAACGGGTTCCGGTTAGTAAAAACTGTAATAACCGGGAAGTTGTGGGGTGAGAATGCAAATAAACAAAGTTAATGTGTCCACTTTGTAAATAAAAATCAAAAATCTATAGAGGGGTGCATAGGGGGCCGATTTCCCTCTCTCACTCTCACCCTCTTTATTGTTCTCTTATTTGCTAAAAGACAAATAAAGTAAAGAAAAGAAAAGAAACTCTCTCTCCTACCACACTCCCTCTCTCACGCATTGCCCCCCTCCTTCTCTGCATTTTCTTCTTCCTTGGGCGATAGCCATGGAGAAATGAGAGAACTCACTCAACTCCCTCCTTCTCTCCTCTTGTTAACCCCTTAATCCTTCTCCAAAAATTACAAAAGTAGTACCATTGGAATCCCCTTGCAAAGGAGAACACTTTCATCCTTTCAAAAATCCAAAAGCTCAAATTTCGTTTTTATGGGTGGAGGCCATTTGAAGATTTGAGTCCACCATTTGAAGCTCCTCCTTCACCTTAATGTTTTGGGGTAAAAAGAAATTCGAAAATCCATCACTTATAGCCCTTGTTTACATTATAAGAATTTTCAGATTTTGAACTCTTGGTTCTTCATGCTCCAGCCGATTTTGGCTTCTCTTTTGGGCTAGGAATCTTGCTCTCTTGCTAGTCAAGAACCTCATTCATTGGTTAGAAGGTAATACTTTTTCTAAACCCTAAAAAAAACGTCTAAATTCTAGGGTTAGTTAAAATGGATGCTAAGTGTTGTGTGTATTGGTATGGGTTGCTGTAGCATTGCCCATTCCTTGAACAAAAACCGAGAACAAGAAGAAAGAAAGAGGAAAAGAAGAGAAGGAAAGGAAAGAAGGAAAAACTAGCAAGACAAGGTAAATACTCTTACCTTGAGCTAGTTTTGTGTATTGTATTGTAACAGATTTTATGTATCTAAAAATGAGTAATGTATGTAGTATGAGTAGAAGTAATGTAGTAGTGTAATGGAGAAGAGAATCAAACAGTTTTTGAAGTTTTAAATGATGTTAAAAGCTTAGGTAAACCTTGGGTATTGAATGTGTATGTGCAGGAAACTTGGTGTCTTGTAGTGTGTAATGATGTATGGATTAGTATGTGCAAATTGTGAGCTGAGATAATGTGTGGGCAAAGCTAAAAATGTAGGGGAGACCATGTCCAAATTCGTCTAGAAATTGAGGACCTAGTGTGTGTAAGGACAGGTAATGACCTAGACAATAACTAGGTGTGTTTGGAGAGTTTAAAATGAGTAGTTTAGTGTCTTGAAACGGTTTTGGAAGGAGCTTGTTAATGGGATGGAGCTAGGATGCAAAGTAGATGTATATTTAATGCTAGGAGTGGCATTAGTTGAGGAAGTAATGGGAGGTAGAAGGGAGTTTAAAAATCTGTAGCATTAGAGGAGTATAAACTGTTGCAAGTGCTGAAATGAAATGAGGAAAAAATTGTGTGAGTTGAGTAAAAATTGAGTAGCAAGCTTGGTGGATGAATTAAGGTGATTTAGAGCATCTAAATGAGTGGTAAACAGGTAGGGAAGTATTGGTAAAGATTAGAGAAGCAATGGGAAAGTAAAACACCAAAAACAGATTTTTAAACTGAAGTACTGGGCCGGACCGACCTTGGGACCGAACTTGCAAGGTCGGTCGAGCCCAGAATTACAAAGATGGAAACCTTCTGGAATGGACCGACCTTGGGACCGGACTTGCAAGGTCGGTCGGACCAGAAAATTTTCCCCTCTGAAACCTACTGGAATGGACCGACCTTGGGACCGGACTTGCAAGGTCGGTCGGACCAGAAAATTTTCCTGTCTGAAACCTACTGGAATGGACCGACCTTAGGACCGGACTTGCAAGGTCGGTCGGGCCTAAAATTTTCACGTAAGAAACTTACTGGAATGGACCGACCTTGGGACCGGACTTGCAAGGTCGGTCGAGCCTGGAATTTTGCCATAATGAAACATACTGACTTCAACCGACCTTGGGTCCGACCCTGGGTAAGGTCGGTCGAGTCAAAAAAAAAATTGTTTTATTATATGATTATAGTAATCATATGTATATATATATATATATCCCTATATACACATATGCACATATATGTAGTAGTACACTATAAATGAAGTGGTGAAGGTAAGAAGGTAAGTACATGAGTAAGAAAGCAAGAATAAGAAGTAATGGGAAAAGAATGAGTTTAATAATCAAGTATGAATGTAAAGGAGTAGTATGTATACGTTAGGAGTATTAATGAGGGAATAAGTTGGATCAATAATAGATCATTGATCATACAACTTCATGTATGTATAGGAATCAAATAGTTGAACATCGAAGAAACCCGGTGGTACGAATACGACGGTTAAAGGTATGATTTCTTCATGCCCTATATCCTAACTTGGTTGCCCGATTTGTGTGCTTATGTGACCACCAATAAGATAAATGCACGAATCGGACTTTTATTGCACTTAATTATGTTTGAACTATATTGTTCTTGTTGTATTCTCTTGAACATTTAGTTTGTATAATTCATGAAGTGTATGAATGATAATGAAGACTATGAGTAAGTATGTGTAATTGAGCAGTGTATTAATGTATGGTATGGAGTAATGACTTCTACTAATCTTAACAATCTAACTCCTAACTTGAGTAGTGAGTAAAATGGAATGAGTAGATGTCCGATATAGTTTCGGCCACGCGTGAGGATAAGGAAACACAAGAGGTTGGATCCGAATCTTGGCTGTAATATTTTCCATGGACCAAATCCCTTGAATGGGTAGCATCCTAGATTAGTTGGCCACCCTAAAGCCCGGTGGTGGGACGTAGTAATCCCTGCCCGGAGGTCATACCGACTTGACTTGAGTAAAGTAAGTAAGGAGTAAGTATTGTATGTGTATCGGTCTTGACTATTGTAAGTCATTGACCTTGAGTAAAAGAGTATTAAACACCCGATTAACCCGGGTGTGTAATGAAGCTAACAAGACCTTTGTATGAATTGGAGAAGTGTATCTCCGTATTGCGGTGAGAATCTGGTAAGTATGAACGATTGACTTGTAATGTCTTCCTTGCATGTATTGAATGTATGTATGCCTTGTGAAATGATTATGTTGTGTTGTATCGAGCATGTATGTACGAATGAATAAAACAAACCACATGTATTCGACCAAATAGTTGGCATACCCTCACTAGTATGCGGGGTATGCGGTTATCGTATTCAGCGTAAGCTGACCCCCTAGGGGGAATGTTTTTATTCTACAGGTACCCGCGAGGCGTGATGGTCGAGTAAGGACCGGGATGAATTCTTTTGGGGTAGTTAGTAGATTGGAACGGTGTACCGAGTTGTACACGGCTAAGGCCTTTTTGAGTATCCGGTGTACCATGTGGTACACCTTTTTGGATAATGAATTGTGATTGGATAGGGAGGAGTAAATGTATAAACTCTAATTTTGGGAATAGTCAAGAAGTGTAATTCATGTATTTTGGATACTCGGTAATCAAAAGTAAGTAAGCATTTGGCGCTGTAAAGTAAGTGTTATGTATTCGGTATATTCTAATCATCAGACCGTTACTGTAAGTAGTAGTAGCCTTATTAGTCTTGGATGGCTAACGACATTGTATCACCCGTCGGGAGTAAGTAAGTAAGTAAGTAAGTAAATCTCCGCTGCGAGTAAGGTAATTACGAGTATGACGAGGATAATGGAAAGATTAGCGGTTGGGGTGTTACAGCACTTGCCGTGGCAAGTGCGTGGTACTGGTGGTTTTTGGGTAAACCTATACCGATCACGGTATGGTTTCCACTCGTATTGGACAGTCTTGTGGACTCTTCCCTTAATCTTATTGATCTATGATTGGGATACTTGATCTTTTAGGTAGCCTCTCAGTGATCTTGATGTGAGTGCCATAGATCTGGGTACTTTTCCAATCCTTGGAGATTCTTATTTATTTGGTTTTGTGTCAATACGTGTTGCTCAATCCCACACGTATACCGTGGTCACTGAGCCTTAGCTTGTCAGGCACTACTCTTGTAGTCCTGTCGGATTACCTCTCCTGAGTGTTCTCGTAGATGTATAAGCTATGTTGGCCAGGTATTGTAAACTCTTTGGCATTACAGTTTTGGAGTTATCCACTCCCAACTATGTCCTTAGTCAGCTAGCGTACCATTGGTGGTATTACTTAGATATTACCATCCCGTAGACTTGTGTCTCGGGTTGTGTTACTGTTCCTTCTTCCGCTTTGCTGCACGCTCAGTGCTTCTTTTCTGCCGCTGGTTGACTAGCCAGGTTTCACGACTGCTAGGCATGTCACCCCATGCTGTTGTAAGTTGTAGTCTGCTTATGGTTGGAGTGCTCATTCTGTCGCCATTAAGTACGGGTATTGTTGTTCAACCGGGATCCATCTCCGGGCTTCCCATTCTTGGGGTCTACTATATATCGGTTCTTGATTACTGTACGGTGGTTTCACAACTGCCAGATCGGGTTTTCCCGAGTATGAGAGGACTTTCCTTCTCTCTGACATTCTTTCCCAAGTTATACAATGGGTTTGTGGAGGGCGGGTCTGATATTGTAGGTATCCGGTACTCACCGGGAGTTCCTAACTAGCATCTCTCTAATGCTAACACTCAGCCCTTAGCCCTAAGCTTCTAATTCCTAACTCGGTATTTCCAGTCATCAGAGCGATACCTCGCTCTGATACCACTTTTTGTAACACGCCTACCGCTAATACCGTCATTACCGTCCAACCTCCTTATACATCCATACCAACGCTGCGGATACATACTTACACAACGGCGGGTGATACAATGCCGTTAGCCACCCACGTGACTAACAAGGCTACTACTACATACAACATCAGTCTGATGGACCGGAATATCCGAGTACTAAACAATTACAACACATACTCCCATTACATACCAAGTGCTACAATTCTCCATTTCATACAATAATCCATAAATTACATACAACATACCGATTTTACTAAGATCCAATACGAATACAATGCACAAATCCTTTCAGTGTATACATACTCGTTAAGAGTCTACATCTACCCATTCCTCACGAGCTACTTACTTTCTAAGTACAAGGGGTGTACCACTTGGTACACTTCTACATCAAAGGCTACAAGCCTTATTCAATTTACTACTATCTACATTTCATTCTTAGCTATTTAACCATAGCTGCCGATCTCTTACTGTGATCATGTCCGCTACGGGTACCTGCACACTAAAAACGTTGCCCCTAGGGGCTCACCTTACGCTGAATATGACTTCTGCATACCCCGCGTACAAGCAAGGGTACGCCGACCACTTGGTCGAATACATGCGGTTCGTTTTATTCATACATACATGCATACATGCTTTCATTCATCATACTACAGTACTACACAAGAATACACACATACACATCAATACATACACGGATGACAATACAAGTCAACCAATACATACTTACCTTTTCCAAAATTTGCATACTCAATACATACACAATTCATACGCAATACTTGTTAGCTCCAATTGTCCACCCGGGTTAATCGGGTGGAGGTTACTCTTTTACTCGGGGTCAATGACTTACACCAGCCAAGACCATTACTCATACAATACTTTACTTACTTACTTCATACTCAAGTTAAGTCGTCGGGACCTCCGGGCAGGGACTACTCTGTCCCACCACCGGGCTTTACTTGGTTCACTAATCCAGGATACTACCCATTTAAGGGGTTTGGGCCGTGGACCAGCTTAAGAGGTTAGAGACAATGCAACAGTGGAAATTCTCAAGTATGTATCGCGTGTCCTTTATTGAGGGAGTGAACCCCAATTTATAGTGTTTCTCACAGGCCTCCTGGCCTATCACATTGTGCCAGGCTGGCACATAAATATCTTGACAGGCCTACAAAATATCTAATAAATATCTTATCCTGATTCCCCTACTTTTGATTGCTACCTGTGCTTGCCTTGTTCTCCTATCGACCGGTCACAGACGACCGGTCGCTATTAGTATCATACTTAGCGTATTTGGCGACCGGTCGCTTCTTACATTGTATCATGCGTTCCTGTCGTCCGGTCACGAACGACCGGACGTATCGATGCTCTTAGTGACCGGTCACAGGCGCCCGGCCACTTTCTACGTTACGTTATAGGGCCCTCGGTGACCGGTTGAAATCGACTGGTCACTGCTTGTGACCTGTTTGAGCCTAGACAGGGACGCCCGGTTATTACGTTGGCCTTTCTCTTCCTTTCTCTTTTGCTTTACTGGGATATTGCTCTTTCTTTGGGGCTTCTGGGCATATTTTCCCCTCTTCATCAGTCCCACAAGTTATACTTTTGGAGTCTTTAGGGAAGAAAGTAGAACTTAGAACTTGACTCTTCCGGTCCGACTTGGAGAATGAAAAAAATTTGCTTTTGCGTCGGGGCTTGTCTTTTTGTTCCCTGTCTCCCAGTCCCACAAGTTCCACCTTTTTCTTTCTAACAAAAGGATGGGACTTCTTACAGTCCGTTCGATGCGCGTGCCACACTTGTGCCACACTCGTGTCTGTGCCTTACGGAGTGACCGTTGCGGAATTTTTATCGTCTCACGCACGCCAGCCGTCACCGCAGAATGTGCAGAGTCTCTGTACTTTTCCTACAAAAAGCGCTATTTTGTTTGTTTTTTATATTTTAAATATTTCCGAAATTATTTTACCGCTTTTAAAAGGCTTTGGGAGGGCGACACTTTCTCTTTCTTTCGGTTTTTGCGCATCTCTAGTTTTTGAGCTCTCTTTCACTTTGTTACTTCCGCATTCTCTCTCTTTACTCTGCCTCGTCTTCCCTGTTTATCTCGCTTCCGTATCTCCCTGCTTCAATGGCGTCTTCCAACTCTAAATCGTCTCGTACCTCTGCTTTAAACGCCATTGTGGGTTCAAAATTGAGGAGGAAATTCCGCCCGACGCTCTTGAAACCTAAGTCTACTTATTCGAGTAATCGGGAGCCGTTACATAGCATCCTAGATGTTAAAGCTCTCGATTCTCTTCTCGCGAAGGTGGAGGTTCCCACGGGGACTCAGATTTTCCTCCCTTCCGACGATTCGCATCCCCTCAACGATTTCGGTCGTGGGTACGCCATGTACTCTGATTTCTTTCTACGTGGGATGACGGTTCCTCCCCACCCGTTCGTAATGGGGTTTCTGATCCGCTGCTGTTGCACGCTTGCTCAGCTTCACCCGAAGGCGGTGTGTCAACTCCATGCTTATATTGCTCTTTGCGCCGAGGAGGGGGTTACGCTTTCCGCTACGGAGTTCGTCCAGTTCTTTACCAGCAGGGTCAATTTCGGCAACTTGACCATATATGGCTGGTCTGGATATTCGCTTTTCGAGTACAAGAAGCTTGCTCATCGTTGGAATGCGCGGTGGTTTGTCATCGTCCCGCCTACCGGTCGGTACCTCGGGGTTGCTTATTGTCCTTCGATTATCAAGGGCTCCCTACACTACCCTACTTCTCCCAAATCGGAGCTCCCCATGTCCCGGGTTCTGAAGGCGGTGAGCGACCTCCATCCAAGCGTGGAGGACTTTTTCACCAACATGCGCTTGGCCTCACTTGTGCATTCTGAGGGTATAGGTTTTCTCTTCCCTTTCCTGTTTTCTTTTTTGCTTCTGCTTTGCCTCGGCTCCTTGTTACCTACTTCCCTTTTGTCGCAGATTTTCCTTAGCTAGGGGCAAAGGTGGGTCCCTTCCATAGTTGGCAGCTGGTGTCCTTCAAGACTGGGGAAGGGAAGGTGGACTACTACGCCCCCCTGGATGCTGTGGAGAAGTCGGCTTGTCGCGAAAAAGAGGCGGTTATTGCTGGTCGGAAGAGGTCCGGGGATGAAGCTGAACATCCGGCAAAGAAGCAGAGACCGGCGAGGGGTAGAGAAGAGGGGTCTCCTCGGACACCGGAGGCCCGGTCGCCTGACACTTCTAATCAACCAGGTACTTGGTACACTAGTCCAGGTTTCGGCCGTCGGGAATTTCTTCCTCTTACACCTGGGTCAGATCTCAATCTTAGTCCATGGGACGAGAGAGGGTGTGCATGTGCGGTTTCGTTCTTCGCGCTTTATCTGTTCCGGCTTTCGTTGTCTTCTGCTTCGCCTTGGCTGCTACCTGCTCTCTTCTTTTTTGAGGTTATTTACTTGTGCGTGTTTCTCTGTTTGCAGCTCCCGAGGCCGACAAGGCTGGGGCCGGGGAGAGAGCAGGACAATCTGGTGTGGGCGAGGCACCCCGTCAGCCGTCTCTTACTCAGCATCACTAGAAGACCCTTGCTTCGAAGGGTAAGGTGAAGCATATGGCTAAAAAGACGAGGGCCTCTGACATAGTGCACCTTGATGAGTCGGGCGCTTCGAATACAGCTCCACAACGGGAGCTATTGGAGGAGACTGTCCCTTCCGGGCCAGGGGCTTCATTACCCGGGGGAGGCATCTGTGGAGCGGGCGCTACGCCGGGCGCAGCTGAGGGGGTACCCGCGGGCCCGGAGCTTTGCTCGAAGGCGATGAAGGGTACTGATACCGCCACGTCGTCCTCACCTCCTCCGCCCACCAGTGATTCTTTCTGTGGGCCGTCTGAAAAGGATGGATGGTTCTACCACCGCGGCCAGCCCCTTCCTCTGTTGCCCGTGACCGAGTCGTCTTCCTACTTCGAGCTGTGGAAGGAGGCAATTCGCCGGTCTGACTCTCCTGACGGTCTCTTTACTCCTATGAAGACTGTGACTACGGCGAAGGAGAGGTTGAGGATTGGAGGGGGCGGAGCGGATGCCATCATGCGTCACTCTTTCCCTCTAGACGACTCGCTTAACCTTATGTGGTAGGGGATTTACCGGGTGAGTGACTCGCCTTAATGCCGGTGTTGTATGCTTCTCTTAATTTTCTTATGTTCATCGTTTTACTTTGTACAGACGGTGGCTTTTGCTCAAAGTGTGGATGTGCACATATGGACTCTCCGTTCGAAGCTTCGCCTTGAGGAGAGCCTGGCTCGCAACTCCCAGGAGGAGTTAAGGATAGAGAGGTCTTCCAACAACATCTTCGTTGACACCGTTCAAGAGGAGATTTCCAGGTGGGTGCGGGAGCAGACCGCGACCACAAAGAAGGAGCTGGGCGATGCTCGCCGGGCGTGCACAAGGCATAGTGATGAGTACGAGGAGCAGATGAAGAGGCTGCGTGAGGAAAACTTTTCCCTCAAGGGTCAGATCCGGTCGCTGGAGACGGAAGCCGCATCTCTAAAAAAGGTACGAAGTGAGTTTGTTGACGCCCGGTTGCATGCCTTTTCTGACTTGGAGTCCTTGGTGAGGCAGGCCCATGCTTCCTATGATCATGAGGTCAAGAGTCTGCGTGCCGAGAAGGCCACTTTAGCGCAGGAGAAAGCGTTGCTTGCTGAGGATGGGGCCAAGCTTGCGCAGGAGCTTCGTTCCGCGTCTGGGGAATGCTCTTCTAAAGAAGGAGTTGTCATCCTCCGAGGCGAGAACGGCGGAGGTGGCCCGGGCGGGCGAGGTCCTAGCCTCGGAAAAGGAGAAGCTATCTGCCGAGCTTCACAAGCTGTCTGGCGAGCTTGCGGCTTCCACGGAGCAACGACTCTCTTCCGAAGAGAGAATAAGGATGTTGGAGGAGGAGTCAGCTAAGCTGCGGCTAGAAAACTCCGAGCTGGCTGCGAGAGGTGATTCTTTACTTTCCCAATCATTCTTTGTTGCTTTTCTCGTCCCCCCCTTTTGATGAAAGTTTTTCTCTTTATCTCTACTTAACTCTAGGTCTGGGAATCCCCGAAGGGTTAGAGAAATTGAACCTGCGGATCGACGACCTTGAAGAGGAGTTGATTGCCGCAAATGCTAACCGCGACCGGTACCGGGCTTACGCTCATACCCTGGAGCAACAGGTGACCGGTCTCGAGGCTTATTCTCGGAAGGTGCGGGAGGACCTGCAGCAACAGAGCACTAAGCTTGCCCATCTGAAGGAATCCTTCACCTCTCAGTGCGGGACGATGGTTAAATCGTGCCGCCAAATTGTCTCGAGGTTTTTTACGGGCAAGGGGGAGGTCATGGATGACAGTCTTTACCGAGAGTTATCTTTCAAGGAGGTTGCACAAAAGACTTCCTTTCACAAGGTGCTCGAGAAGTTCGGGCGTCTTCCCGGGGAAACGTGCTTTGTTCCTGGCCAGGCGTCTTTACTTCCTCCCGGGAGCACAGTGCATCTGGGTGGTGCAGGTCTCCGTCCTCTGCCGGGAGGTCTGGGTCTTCGGAGAGCGTACAAGGGGCCGCTGCCGTGAACCTCGACACTGTAAAGGAGATTTAGATGGGCCAGAGATAACTTATATTAGCTTTAGTTCTCTTTTTTTTTTGTGTGCCCGCCTTTAAACCGTTAATGGAATTACTTGTCAATTGCTTTGCTAATTGAAGCCATTTTTGTTTCGTGACTGCGTACTACCGATTGTTTTCTCTTAGTCGATTGTCTTTATTTTCCGGGCGCGACCGGTCGCACTCATCGACTGGTCGTTCCGTTCTATTTTAAGGATACAACTCGGCCGTTTTCGATGCCCAGTCGTCCCTATTCTCGCCCGGCCGTAATTAGTGACCGGGCGTTTCTGTTTGTTCTTTCCCTTCTCTTCTTTTTTCCTTTTTTTCCGTTCTTTTGTCCCTTTCCCTTTTCTTTTCCTCGTGTAAGGGAGGAAGAGTTGTGGGGGGGATCCGACCAGGGTACGGTGTGGCGTCCCACACCTAATGATTCACCCATTACAGGCGACCAGAGCTCCCGGGGTTTTCGGAGATGGGTTTTTCATTTTTGTTCTTGTTTGAGTGTGACGACTCATAACAAGGTTTTCAGCGCATTGCATCCTGTAGGGCATGGCCCGGGTGTTTCTTTTCAGGGCATTGCATCCTGTTGGCCTTGGCCAGGGTGTTTCTTTTTCAGGGCATTACATCCTGCTGGCCTTGGCCCGGGTGTTTCTTTTTCAAGGCATTACATCCTGTTGGCCTTGGCCCGGGTGTTTCTTTTAATGCGCGGATCTTTCCAAAAATAATCCCCCTTATTGATGTTGTCAAAGCATTACATCGATTTTTACACATAAAATTTCTTGAGGCATTCTGCGTGCCAGGAATGGGGCAATTCGTCTCCCTTGACATTCTTTAGGTGATATGAAGCTCGTCCAACCTTTTGATGGATAATGTAAGGACCTTCCCACTGGGGGTCGAGTTTCTTGGGCTGCTTAACTTCTCTTAGGACCAGCTCGCCAGGGACAAAGCTTTGTTCCTTGACTTTGCGATTGAAGTACTTTTCTACCTTCCTTTTGTCTTCCGCCATCCGGGCGGCCGCTACAGCTCTTTCTTCTTCGAGCAGGTCTAGGCAATCTTTTATTCCTTCATTGTTGAGCTGCTCGTCATAGGACTCCCAGCGGACTGACAGGATCATGATTTCAGCTGGGACAACTACCTCCAAGCCATAAGTCAATCTGAAGGGTGTTTCTCCGGTTGGTCCTTTTTCCGTCGTTTGGTAGGACCATAGGACTTGGTGTAGAAGTTCGACCCAACCTCCCTTTTTGCTTCCTAACCATCTTTTTAGAGCTTTTATGATCTGCCCGTTTGCGTTCTCGACCTGCCCGTTGGCCTGGGGGTGCACCACCGATGCGAATCTTACCTCTATCTTCCATTGCCCACAAAACTCCCGGAAACTGTCGCAATTGAACTGTGTCCCATTGTCAGTTGTTATGGTCCTTGGCAATCCGAATCTACACACGATGTGCCTCCATACGAACTCATGTGACCTTTTGGCTGTGATGGACACGGTAGGCATTGCCTCGACCCATTTCGTGAAGTAGTCGATGGCTACGTACACGAATTTGAACCTCCCGGGGGATGCTTCTGGGAAGGGGCCGATGATATCCAGCCCCCACATCGCAAACAGTACCGGGGACAGTATGACTTTTTGCATGGCCGGGGGGTTGTGTATCCTGCTGCCGTGTTCCTGGCATCTGGCGCACCTCCGAATGTATTCCTTGCAGTGGTCCTGCATTCTCGGCCAGTAGTAACCGAGCCTCATGATTTTGTGGGTCGTGGCTCTTTCCCCTTGGTGGTTTCCGCAGATCCCTTCGTGCACCTCCTTTATGAGTTCACCTCCCTCTTCATTCGTGATGCATCTGAGGGCGGGCCTTGCGAACGACCTCTTGTAGAGGCTTCCTCCTTCGAGGAAAAATGATGCCGCTCGCCGCTTCACGGTCCTAGCTTCTTTATCCTCCGGTGGAAACTTTTCTTCAAGGATGTACTCCACGATCGGGGTCATCCAAGATTCCTCAGATGCGAGGGGTTCAGTTGTCAGGACCTGGGCTTTGTCCACACTTGGGTTGGTTTTGGTTTCCAACCACACCTTACTTGGTATCCTTTCGGCCATGCTTGCTAATTTCGCTAGCGCGTCAGCTTCGGTGTTCTTTGTCCGGGGAAGGTGCTTCAGCTCTCACCTTGAGAAGCTTGTTTTTAACTCTTGAACTCTGAGTAAGTACTTCCAAAACTTCATATATGTTGTCATGCTGCCGGGTGACCAGCAAGGAGTCTGAGTATATCTCCAGGTCCGTTGCTCCTAGGGCAATGGCAACCTCTAGGCCTTGAATGAGAGCTTCGTATTCGGCCTCGTTGTTAGTTACTTCAAACTCCAACCGGAAGGCGTAGTTGATGTCTCGTCCGTCGGGAGTTTGGACTACAATCCCCGCCCCCGCCCCTGCCTTGCACCGGGCGCCGTCTACCTGAATGATGAAGGGGGTGGGTGGCTTTCCTTCCTCCTGGTCGAAGCTGGTTTCCGTTATAAAGTCCGCCAGGGCCTGAGCTTTGATCGTCATTCGCGGCAGGAAGTGGATTTCGTATTGGGTGAGTTCGACTACTGCGTCCTGACGTGTTTGGATTATTCGTTATTTGCTTCAACGGCCAGTTGGTCCTTACAAGGATTCGTTGTGACTGGAAGTACGGTCGTAGCTTCCGGGATGCCACCACTAGAGCAAGAAAGACCTTTTCAATATATGTGTAGCGTCTTTCTACGGGTGTCAGGATCTTTCCTGTATAGTAAACGGGAATCTCTTTCTTTTCGTCTTCCATGATTAGGACTGCTGCCACCGCCCATGCTGATGCGGATAGGTAGAGGTAGAGGTCTTGACCGGGCGTTAGGACTCCCAACTTGGGTAATTCTCGAAGCATCTCTTTGATTTTCTCAAAGGCTTCTTTGCACTCTTGCCCCCACTGGAACTTGCTGTTCTTTCTCAGCGTGTTAAAAAACGGGATTGCTTTTTCCTGTAATTTTGAACAGAACCTGCTTAGGGCCGTGAGCCTCCCGTTGAGGGCTTGGACGTCTTTGATGCTTCTGGGAGGGCTGAGGTCGAGAATCGCCTGGGTCTTTTCCGAATCCACTTCTATTCCTCGTTGCCCAACGATGAAACCAAGGAACTTTCCTTTGGTGACCCCGAACACGCATTTCTCCGGATTTAACTTGATCTAGAATTTGTCGAGTGTGGTGAATGTCTCCTCCAAGTCTTTCATGTGCTGCTCTTTGGACGGGCTTCTCACGACTATCTCATCCACATAAGCTTCCACATTTCTCAAGAGTTGCTCCCGGAATACTTTGTCGATCATCCTTTTAAAAGTCGCACCAGCGTTCTTTAATCCGAATGGCATCACTTTGTAACAAAAGATTCCTGCTGAGGTGACGAAAGAAGTTTTCTCGGAGTCTTTCTCATTCATCTTTATCTGGTTGTACCCTGAGAATGCATCCAGGAAGCTTAGGTCGGAGCTTTGGGCCGATGAGACGACCAGTCGATCTATTGACGGCAAGGGGTAAAAATCTTTGGGGCATGCCTTGTTTAGGTCGGTGAAATCCACACACATTCTCCACTTCCCATTAGATTTCTTTACCATAACCACGTTCGCCAGCCACTTGGGATATGACACTTCTTTGATAAAACCAACTTGCAGGAGTTTTTGGACTTCTTCTCGCGCGGCTTGGTCTCTTTCTGCCCCGATATCCCTCCTTCTCTGGCGAATTGCCGGGTGCGCTGGGTCTACATTGAGATTATGCTGGATAACGTTTGGGTTTATTCTGGGCATCTCCTCTGTGCTCCAGGCGAACGTGGCCCTTCTTTTTTCTAGGAATCTCGTTAGATGGACTTGCTCTTCTCTGTCAAAGGCATTTCCAATTTTAAAGAATTTGCTGGGGTCAGTTCGTAGAGGTACCTTTTTCGGGAGATCAGCGGGAGCTTCGTACCGCTCTGCTGTCTCGTCGGGGAGGGGGAGCTTTCCCTTGAATTCCTTCTCGGACCCCACGGTTTTGACGGTCCCATCTCCTGGTAGGTTTTCCATGATCCGCACCTCGTATACCCGTGCTACCTTCTGGCTTCCTCTCACTGTAATGAGTTTCCCTGACCTGGTTAAGTATTTTATTTTCAGGTGGTGGGTGCTACAAATGGCTGTGAAGGCGTTTGTCCCTGGTCGTTCGAGGTACATATTGTACCCAGAGAGCCCGGGAAGGATGAAGGCTTTCAATTCTTACGTACGTCTCTCATCCCCTTGCCCTAGGGTAATGGTGAAGTCGACGCTCCCTGTAGACTTAGCCGAGATCCCTACTACGAAACCACCCAGCACAGCTGAGTAGGGTTTGATCCTGTCTTCTGGTATCTCAAGTTTCTTTACCGCCTCGGCCGAAATGACGTTACCGCCCGCTCCGCTGTCGACCACCTGAGCCCTTATGACGAGCGGGTCGTTATGCGGGTATAGGACTCCATCTTCGTCATCCTCGGTGAAGTAGATTGGAGGAAGCTTTTGGTGCTTCGTCTCCTTCTTGTCCGGGAGCTCTTGGTGAACCTCGTGGACGTGTCTTTTCCTTTCGTTGGGGGTCAGGGGTCCCACCTCCGAGAATAGCCCTTTGAACATTCTTAAGGAGAGTTTTATTAGCTTTCTTAAATTGCTTAAGCACTGTTTATTTGTAAGCTTGTGACATGTGAAACTTTATCAGGATGTGAATATTTATATGGTAGAAAAGCTTTAATAAAGTAGTAACGAGCTACAGCCCCCCATGTGGTACAAAGTTGATTCTTCTTTTCTAAAGAGCACCTCACACCCTTTTCTAGAAATTTACCCTAGGCGCTCTACAGACCTGTGATCACCCCAAAAGACTTGCTATGGTCCAACTCCGGGTGGACTTCTTCTTCTGGCTTAGGCCGGGAGGAGTGGCTACTAGAGTGCTGCCTATGCTGGCCTCCCCTTCCTTTCTTCTTGTTCTCCTCAATCATCCTTAGCTCCTTGGCGAGGTTCACGCAATTGATGGTCCTGTGGCTGCGGTGCCCATGATACTCACAGAAGGCTACCGACACCTCTCCTGGGTTGGGCTTTCTCGGTGGGGGCAGGAGTCCCTCCCTTACAGCGGCGGCATATTTTCCTGGGTCTATCTGTACTGTTGGGAAGGTCCTGGAGCTCGAGGCCTGCTGTCCCTGGGGGGCCGAGGTCTTGGGATAGGGCTTGTACCGGCTCCCCCCTTGGTATGAGCTTCCGGTCCCCATTACCCCTCCAGTTTGGCTTCCCTTCTTCTCACTCGCGACAGGAGCTCTAAAGCTGCTGAGGAGTTCCTTGGCCTTGTTCTCCGCGACTTCTGACTTGAGGAAGTCGTGGATCATTTCGGCTAGTTCACCATGCGACTTTGGCGCTTTGGTGGCTATTTTTCCAGCGAGACGGGGGTGGGCCAAGCCGTTACCAAAAGCTTTGATCCGTATCTTCTCATCGATGTCGTCAATTTCAGCCACCTGTTTGTGGAACCGCTCGCTGTACTCCTTTACGGTCTCCCCCTTCATCTGCTTCACATCCATGAGCTCTATCGTTCCCCTTTTCACCTTTTTACTAGTTGTGAAGTATTGTTGGAACTCCTCGGTGAGTTTCTTGAAACTGGAGATCGATTGGGGCGGTCTAGACGAGATCCAGCTCAAGGCTCTCTTGGAGAGTGTTCCGGGGAATAAGTTGCACAAGGCGAGAGAGCTAAACCCCTGGGTGTTCATGGCGAACATGAACTTCTTAATGTGCTGAGCAGGATCTCCAGTACCGTCGTATTTCTCCACTGCCGGGGCGACGAAGTGGGGCGGGAGTTTAGCCTTGCGGATCTTTTCAGAGAAGGGGTATAGGCTCATGTCGATGGCGGCATCCTCTTCCTCCTCGACGATGGTTACGGCCTCTCCACGGGTACCTTTTTTCCCATCATTGCTTCCCGCCATGTCCCGCTCCTTCAGGAGATCTATCGCCTCCGACATTTCTTCCCACTTTCGCTGGAATTCCTCGTCCCTCTGCATCAATTCCTGTTGCAAGAGCTCGTTCCCTTCCACGATCTTCTCGTCGATGGATCTGGTGAGGCACGTCAGCATGTTCTCTAGATCTTTTTTGGAAATGGAGTCGTGGCTCGTCTCGGGTCCAGTGCTTCCGTCGTTGGTCTGTAGGTTCTTCCTTGTTCTGGGTGCCATTTTCGTATGTTCTCAAAAATTATTATTCTCATTGGTGGACTCGTGGTTGCTAGATCTGAGTTGTTCACTTCCCACAGACGGCGCCAAATGAAATGGTATCAATCCCTAAGTTCCCAAACCAACTTCTCGAGCAATCCACTAGTCGGAATCCTAATCTACCATCAAGTACTTCAAGTTCTATCGAGTTACCTCGTTACCAAATAAGGGGAGCACTAGAAGGAGAGAAAGAGGTTAGAGACAATGCAACAGTGGAAATTCTCAAGTATGTATCGCGTGTCCTTTATTGAGGGAGTGAACCCCTATTTATAGTGTTTCTCATAGGCCTCCTGGCCTATAACATTGTGCCAGGCTGGCACATAAATATCTTGACAGGCCTACAAAATATCTAATAAATATCTTATCCTGATTCCCTTACTTTCGATTGCTACCTGTGCTTGTCTTGTTCTCCTATCGACCGGTCGCTATTCGTGCCATACTTAGCGTATTTGGCGACCGGTCACAAGCGACCGGTCACAGGCGACCGGTCGCTTCTTACATTGTATCCTGCGTTCCTGTCGTCCTGTCACGAACCACCGGACGTATCAATGCTCTTAGTGACCGGTCACAGGCGACCGGCCACTTTCTACGTTACGTTCTAGGGCCCTCGGCGACCGGTTGAAATCGACCGGTCACTGCTTGTGACCTGTTTGGGCCTAGACAGGGACGCCCGGTTGTTACGTTGGCCATTCTCTTCCTTTCTCTTTTGCTTTACTGGGCTATTGCTCTTTCTTTGGGGCTTCTAGGCATATTTTCCCCTCTTCAAGGCCTTATTAAGCCTTCAAAATCCATATAATACGCTAATCGAGGTCTCATATCTCCTATGGTCATCTAAAGCTTATTTAGCGTTTTTAGCTTTTTAAGCGTTTCTTTATTTCTTTTGGATTTATTTTTCCTTACCAATATTACTTAGGCACCATTAGGCCCTTAAATACCTATTAAGATAATTTTAATCGTTATATTTAAGTTTGGGGTATTTCAATCTACCCCCCCTTAAGAACTTTGTCCGCAAAGTTGTTCGAGGTTATAAGATTGCTATACTTACTAATATATGCTTGCCTAATACCAAAGCCATACATTCTTCCTCCTTACAATTTCCCAAATCCGTTACTCAAGGTTTCTACATTCCATACCATACCAATGTACAATAATTACTCCAATCCACATTACGTCCACCATCTGATTCCACATTACAAAATTTATACATACATACAATGCAAAGCTATCCCCAAAGCAATGTGTTACACACAACAATCCTGCAGGCACTCAGGTCATCTAGACACAGGACTCCTCTATGTCCTGCTGCCCTTGGAATAATACACTATGATATGCTACTATCTTCCCCGGTATAAGCTTTCAACAATTACTCAGTCTCCAGTCTAAGGAAAATTCTTTCACGCTACTAACTAGAAATTTATCTAAAACACACAACTACAAATTCCAATTTATATTCATTACTTATATCCTATGTGTGATTCTTGTGACCACTTGAGGGGAGCTTCAAGAATCATTCGACCCTGATGTGGTCAGCACCATTGTTGAACTATCTTTCCACCCCAATTTGTGTTCGGTTTCCCTTGATCTGATCAGGATCAAGTTCGACTTCCCACATCAGTTTCAGACAATCAAATAATTCAATTATTTTCATTTTCTCTGTTTTTACACTTCCTAGTCATAATTACAAATTCATACATCTCCAAAGGATGGAATTCAGTCCATCAATCATCCTCACTCTACTTCCAAATACTTTACTCCGAGATTCAATACCTAAATGCTCATTTCATCAACTTTCATTACTTTCATCCATTACTCTCTAATATCTCAAATATTCTAACTAAGGAATACTATACTTATGAAATTCAGTCGTCCTCAATTTACTTCCAATAATTTACCTAGGAGTACACTACTCATGGACTTCATTCATCTACTACACTCAATCGTTTCGTACTATTTCTTTAAAGGATGCAATACTTGTGGAGATCCGTCCACTACTCATTACCCTTCTTTACTAATACTCTTACAAAGTGGTTACAAGATGGGTATATTCATCCTATGGTATTTGCATCTCTCGTGCCTAATTACCACAATTACCATATGAATGGATACGTATGTTTATTTAACATAAGTACCAATCATCAAATCATTTCTCATTTGTGCTATGCACATTGTAGTTTAAGTGTTTTATTCATGAAACTTACGTTAAGCGGTTTTCGCTCTACCCCCCTTAAAAAGGATTACGCCCACGTAATCTACCATATGTTATTATTGAACATTGGTTTACTAAGTTCGGGCATTCTGAAGCATTTTAGCTTCTCTACGGTCTATTATATAACGTACTCTGGTCAAATGAAATACCCCAAACCTTAATATATTAATGAACTATCTAATTAGGATATACTAAGGCTAGAACGTGCCTTAGAAACATTAGAAGAAATGTTAAACAATAATTTACACCAAAACATGCTTTAGGAACAATTAGAGCAAAAGGTGTTTTAAAGAGCACAAATAAATTAGGGAACTACCAATAAGTTACCAAGAAGATTTAAAATGTGAAATACCTCTAAGATTAGTAATTCACATTAAGCGGAGTTAGCGTTTAAACCGAAAACGCACCTTAGCGCTCAAAAATGTGCTTTAAAGGAAAATGTGCCTTTAGCATTTATACATAGAACTAAAAGGCTAATGAGCCTAAATACCAATAAGGAATAAGGGAACAACAATAAAATGGTCTTAGGAACCATTACGTGTACACACAAAATAAGTATACAAGTCCACACAAAAACCGGTACTAAACTGACGAAAGTCAAGGAGAAACCACTAAACGACTTGGTTTAAATTGGAATGAGCAACATGCTATTTCACGGAAAAAGAATCTAAAGGTTTTAAATGTACTAAGAACACATTTAAACTAGGCAAAACAAATTGCATAATCAATGTGAACCCGGAAGCACATAAAATGTGTTGTAAGGCATTTTTGGCTATGTAACATACTAACACATGGTATAAGTCATTATGAACGAGTTTAATACATAAAATGTTACATAAATACAAGGAAAAACAAAAAAAAGAATCAGGTCAAACGAGACCCTATGCTGCCGACATCATGGGTGAGTCACCAAGTGTGACTTGCTTTTAAATTCACTATTTCAACTACTTAGACTTTACTTAATTGCCAAATCATCTTGTCCCCTTGGTGAATCATTAATCAGACTCTTACTTGTCAAATGAGAGCTTCCAAGGTCGTAGCTCATCCTCTCTTTGAAGAAACAACACAAAACAATTCCAATGTTCTTAGTTTTGAGCCTTAAAGAACACCTTGCCTTGTAGAAATCATAACGTTCTCGTCCTAACTCCAAATCACAAGCTTGATACCTCATTGGAATCCTCTTTTCAAGAGCTTTACAACCATAGCTCATGAGCCTCGAAATTCTCAGGAAAAACCATGAAGAAGTGCCTTTGATTCTCGAGGTAAAACATTGCCTTCTTGAAAACTTCTTGTTCTTTAGTTTTTGTTACAGCCGATTGGCATGGGATACTAACCCATATTATTCTTCATCTTATTTAATATTTTTGGAGCCAATTTCTCTAGCAAATTGCTGTCAAAATTTTGAAGGAAATCAAGCTTAAATATTAAGCTAATGGTTAATATACAAGGTAAATCCTACAACTACCTATTTCAAGGTTCTAATTGTTGATCTATATATATGATCTAACATATTGTTCATCTTAATATTTATTGCCGAAATTTTGGTGATTAATATTCAGTTTTTAGCTTATTAAAAGTTAATGTTTATTAAATCTAAGAATAGATTTATACTCCTTATGATATAAGCTTTAATATAAGCTATCATAATATAAAGAAAAATTCATATACTATAATTTATATGTGGCCGAAAATTAAGGGTATTAATTGAGTTAGAAAAAAATATCTAACTTAGTTAAATTAAATGAATTAGTATAATTAGGAGTAATATGTAAAATTTACGAAGTTTTAGTACCTAATGGTGATTACCGAAAATATATGAGGTCAATATGGAATTTTTGAGAGTTTAGATGATGAGAAAATAATTGTAGAATTAAGTTTACAATTTATAAAGAGTTTATAAGTGTTATAAAGAATTTATAAGGTGTTTGGTATATTTAAGGTTAATAAAAGATGGTATATATATATACTATAACATTAGATAATTAAATCTGGTGATTTAGAGATGTTTAAAAGGATTTTTGATGTTAAAAAATCTGTAGGAAAATTAATTACGAAAATTAGAAATTAATTAGAGTTAAATTGGTTAATAAATGAGTTAGGATAAAAGAAAAGACCACAAGGGTAAAATGGTAATTTCCCTGGTCAAACGTGGTCAAACATGGTCAAACTTGGTCAATGACAGTTTATAAAATGTTAAGAGGAGCTAGAATAAAATTGGTAGCAAAAGATTAGATATTAAAAGGATAAATGAATAAAAAGTTAAGTTAAATTAACTTTAGGGGTAATTTTGTAAATTATGGAAAGTTAGGGGGTTTGACCATAAAAGACTGGTCAAACTTGGGTATATTTTGGTAATTGACCAAAAGTATAAAGAAATTAATTAAGTAAGACTTTGGAAGAAATTAGAAATATAAATAACAAGTTTAGAACTTATTATGAGTAAAATAGAAATTAAAGGAAAACTATGGGAAAGGTATTTAAATAACACATTTTTATGTGTTTAGAAGGTTAGGGAAATTAAATAAAGAATTTAGAAACAAGTTGTAAAAGAAACAGAGTTAAGACAGGGTTAAACGAGACCCGTATATAACTTAAGGTATATGAGGGGTATACTCGTAATTTAATAAGTATAGGAGAAATCAATACTTAGAGTATTTTTAATAAAAGTACAAGTTATATTGGAAAAAGAAATCATACGGACGTATACGAAAAATTTTAGTGTACATGAATAGTACTCGTATACGTGAATAATATACGTATACATGAATAGTAAATACGTATACATGAATTGTAAATACGTATACATTAATAGTAAATACGTATACATGAATAGGAAATACGTATACATGAATAGTAAATACATATACATGAATAGTCAAATACGAGACGTATATGTGAATAGTAAAATACGTATATGTGAATAGTGAAATACGGTGAATAGTAAAATACAAGGCCTTATAAATAAATAGTGGAATACGAGACCGTATAAATGAATAGTGAAATACGGATGAATAGTGAAAAATACTAAAACCTAATACAAGGTCCTTATAAGTCTAAAGTTGCTAACTGTGTAACTAAATAACTGCTAACGACGTTAGTATGCTAATGAATTAGAGTTGAGCTTGAAAACGCTCCTAAATGAACAAACCCGTTTAACGGTATACTATTATGCCCGGGTTAACCTAGGAAGAGGTTTAAGTTGAAAAGAGAACCAAACTAGTTCTAAGACACAGGATACTAATACTAGTTCTGATTACAGATCTAGATAGTTAGAGGCGTTCGGCGGATTAGGCGAACGTGGGAGTAAGAGCTAGCCAATCTCCGGTGTACGGTATGGGATTCTTGTAGCTCGTTTGCTAACGAGGTCTACCTCGGTTTGTGTGCTATGTGTTATTGTGATACGACTAAACAGAATTAAGCATGAAAACGATTATTGTAGGGGTTATTGTGTGACCATTGCACACTAACACGAATTGATTCAGAGCTTGTTCATTAACTATGTTTAGTAAACAATTTTATAAGGTTTATAAATACTCCGTGTTATTAGTTGGTTAATACCGAGAGAGGTTTAACTAACAAATTGACAATGAGACTTCAGCTAACTAGAACTTGGGAGAAGGGGAATCCGGGACTGACTCCGGTCATGCGTGTTCAGGTTAGGAGGTCGGCATCTGATCAGATCTGTCTTCCACCTAGGGTTGACAAACTGACCCGACCATCTCGAGTGAACAGTTCGAGATGGGAGGCAAATTCAGGAGGCGCAGGAGGGTCAAGCCTACACCCCTCATAACTTAAATATTAATGTTTATTAACCCAATAGGGCTAATAACTCATGGCTAGGGTTACCTTGACCCGACAAAAATAAAATTCAGTTAGAGAAGAACCAGTTCTATTAAGAGAACGGTTGACACTTATAAGGTATGGTCAAACACGAGAACTAAACAATTCTCAGGCCTCAGGAGTTATAAATCTAACTTACATCATTAATGGGCGTCCATTACGACGTTCGCTTTATTTGAGCTGTGAATGTTTCCCATAAATGTGTTGTGTTATCGTACTTCTTATTATTATTGTATGAATAAACAATTGCATGAATACGACAAACTAGTCGGGTGTAACCCTGCTAGCTTTTGGGCTGCACGTTTTCTGTACCAGCCATGTGCTGAGCCCCTTGGGGCCTGTAATATAAAACTTTGCAGGTAGGTACCAGACGAGGACTTAACCTGAGAGTGGGAGCGGGTAGAGTACTTCGGGTTGCTTTTACATTTGTTACACGAGTTGTGCTTGTACACTCGTTTAGTATATTGATGAGATGTTAGTATGATGTAATAGGATATGAGATACTCGGAATAAGTTGTGGTTTATGAATTGTAATGTTGTAGATGCTCGAGTAATTATCCGGTTAGTCAGACCGTGACTTGTTAAGAGAATAGGCCTAGTTTACGTCACGTGGGGGACTAACGGTAACACCAATTAGTAGAACTTTTCTGCTGTGTTGTTAATGTACGAGATGGACTTAGGGCGATGATCATTGTATTTAGAGAGGTGGTGTTACAAAAAGTGGTATCAGAGCGTAGTTACGCTCTAATGACTGGAAATTACCGAGCTTAGGAATTACCGAGTTAGGAACTTTAGACTTTGGGATAAGGGTTGAGTATTAGTGCGAGAGGTGCGTTAGTTAGGATTCCCCGATGTGTATCGGATATCTGTAATACCTGACCCGCCCTCCCGCCCCTGGTTCTAAGGTACCAGAAATGAACGCCAGAGAGAAGACAAGCTTTCTGTTACTCGGGAAAACCAGATCTGGCAATTACTTAGCATTATGCAATACGAGAAGCACCTCGTTATGCAATAGCCTTTCAAGACTTGAAGGTCCCAATTGGAGCGCAACGTTGAAACAGGCGCTACCAGCGGAATCCTACCAATGAGAGAATAATAATTACCAGCAACATGGGTCGACATGCTACGCAGTCGATATAACCCCGCCATACCAGTAAGAAGGAAAGTACTACAAGTGCAATAAGAGGACAAGAGAAGTGACAGAAACACCAGACAACAGTCCAAGGGAGCAATAACAGTGGGATAATACCGCACAAGAGCATAGGGACTACCTAAAAGTCAATTATGAAGTGGGTAACTCCGAACCTACAAAAAAAAAGGGTTGCAAAGACCTAACTGCAATAGCCCAGACGACTACGAATGCATATGCAAGTCATACTCCAAGATAGGACTACAACGTAGTGCCTAAGCAGAGTCAATACTCGATAACCTCGACGAAGGTGTGGAAACGAGAGTGAGAACCAAGGCGAAAGCGAAAGAAAAAGCGGTTCCCTCAAGAAGAGGAATACCCTGACAAGTAACTATACAATCAAAAGCAGTCAGGAAGCTGCCCAGATAACAATGAACCAAAGCCAAAAAGGGCTTAGAAGGAGTTTCATGGACTACCACCTACATGGAGTTTAGGAGAATGTACCATTGCCAACGTACACAGTACCGATAGCCCATCTTGTATGCGTACTTGCTTTGGCAAGTGCCGCCGCAATGGAGCTTTATAGGAAGCCGTGAAGAAAAAATGGTAAAAAACAACGTATAATACATATTAACACACGGATTACAAATCCTTAAGATTGAAGAGCGAAACAATGGAAGGGCCTGACGGCCGAACCATGACAACTAAATCAATACACCAGTCAGCAGGGAGCTGGAGTTGGTCAGAAGACTAAACAACAGTGAACCAAACACGGCTATCACTTGAGATTAATCAAGCATTAAGGGCCCACGAGCTAAGGATGCTAATTCCATCAGAGCTCGAGGCTCAGGAAGCAAAAAAAGGCTTATATAGGCCATGAGTGAACTACAACTCGTACATACGAGTGGTTAAAAAAACCTATACTAAATTGAGGAGGAATTGCCAGGAAAGGGCACCAATGATAATAGTGAGATGATACAATAACGGAGGTGGAGAACGAACCACTCCTTTTAGGGTGGGGATACCTCTCCTTGTTGTGAGGCCTTGAGTGGGAATAAACCCCTCAAAAAGGGCTTTCACTTCTTAGAGATTGAATACTCTCTATTAGAGAATGGGAACCGTAGACCTTGAAATTACCTTAGAACATTCCAGATACACATAAATAATATGGAAGGCTGCAGAGACAGACAGACCTCATATCCAACACCCAGGATTTAAGAATCAGCAATCGTCAGAGATAAACATTATGAGTGCGCAGTATGGCACGTCAAGTCACCAACGCTCAAAAGAGCTTGTGATTCAACGGATGACTTCTTCAGTAACCAGTTAAATTACATGGTAAATAACATCATAAAGTATGAAAGAATGTGAGAGAAATTAGCCTACTTACGAACCTAAGATTGAAGCAGAACACCTTCATATTAGGAGATAACCATTTTACTACACGATACGGCAACCGGCAAACATCAAAATTAGAGAACTCCCAGTGTGGTTACGCCATGAAAGGGATTAAAAATAAAACAAGACGTTGGAGTCAACAATTGAAGAATTGTGCCATCAATGGGCAATATAAGACAGCTAAAGCTACTTCGGTAGTGGAGGCCGGGAGAAGAATACCTTTCAGGTAGATTAAGTTACGATGCACAGCAAAGCAACCACTATATACAAGCCATCAAATATTGACACGAAAGCAATCAGATTTAGGAATTAAAAACCGATGTAAGTAAGGTGATGAAATGGGAGACAGACTGTGCAGTTGCAAACAGGGAAAATGTTTTACCAAAACTAAATTGATAAACCTAGAAATTAATAAAACGAAAAAGCCTGTCGGGTACAATAATCCCGGTCACTATAGTATAGGAAATTAAGTAACCAGGTATCGAACCACGGGACTTGAATAAATAAGCCTAAGTCCTAAGAAAACTAGAAATTTAGGGGGTTGTGAATTGTTTTTGTAACTGAAATGAGAAAAAAAAACGCAAATCAAAGTCTAAATTATTTTTTGTAAAATGAATGGAACTCCGGGTTTGGGTTGTTCGTTACTGGATGCAATTAGCAATTTCTACAATTTTCTTACGAGATTCGGATTGGCCAATTCTTTCTACTCTCTTCAATGCTAAATCCTAGTTCATTGAAGAGCTCACCTATCAGAACATGTCAACTCTAATCTAGAAGCTGACAAAACACATATAGGCGGAATACGTGCGAAGAATTATTAGCTTTTGCAGGAAAAATTATCTATCCGACTAATCATTCCCCAAATCTCAGGGTTAATTCGAACTTCCTATTAGTCACCTTGTCTGTTCCTAGTAGGATTCGCAAAACGACTCTATAAATGCGCAAATTTAATAGTGAAGATGAATGATTAGCATTAACCTAGAAACAATCCATATCAATCCCATAATCAAATTGCAGAAGCCCTACTAAATTGTATCCATCGTGAACAACCCTTCCCCAGAGTTAATCCCCTCTAGACATTACAAAGAAGCGAAGAAATACAATCAAAAGAGAATTCATCTAACGGAAGAAAAACCCTCGAATTGAGTGATTATCCAGACTCAGAGACTGCCGACGCAAGGTTGAAGGCGATGGTCTGACTCCCTGCTGTCGATGCTCCTCCACAATGACGATGATGTGCTTGGTGAATGTGGATGAAGGTGAAGCTGATGCTGATGGTGTGGATGAGTGGAAAGAGCGTTGTTTACCAGCGTGAGAGTGTCGTGATGTAATGATAGGTAATGTGATGCCTCCTTTACTCAGATTAGGTCACTTATATAGAATTTTCTTCCTCTTTTCCCTTCAAAACGCCGAACTTCTGTTGAGAATTTAGTCGCGTCCAAACATTGGTCTGACCTTCAATGTTCGGACACATTGTTTTGAGCACTCCAATTCCAAAAGTGTAACACCCCATCTCAATCCAAATGTGGTTCGCAACTTAACAACATATATATAAATGTCACAACAGAATTCAATACACTTCAGGACCTTGCCACGGTCTGACTGACAGAATATACCGAGCATTAGTACTTACAAGACTTAACCAAACACATATCCCTCTTACAATCCCCTCACATCCTATACATCTTACTAACTCAAATTGCCATACGAGTGTACATGCACAACTCGTAGGCCACCCTTAACCCGTGACGCTTGTACCCCATCTTACTCTCGTGACGGCCGCCTCCTGACGTCCACCTGTGTAGTAAAAACAGCCCCCAAAGGGGGTCAGCACGAATGCTGGTACGATCCTCTCATGGCCCCCAAGCTAACGTGGCTACGACGACTAATTGTCGATAGCATGGAGGTTGATTAGATGCACAACATAATAGAAAGTGCAATAAACAACAATCCAATTATGAACAATCAAAGTTCAAACACAATGAACGACTTAAATGCGTTCCCTTAATTAGAGGGTTAATTATTTAACTCCTTAGGTTATGTTTCCTCTTAATCTTAGTCTTATCTTAGTCTTAGAAAATAACCATCATTTAAGAAGGAATGGATGTAGCTTATCTCAGTCTTATAATACAAACCATCCTTTAAATAGGAATGGTTGCAACTTATCTCAACCTTATCTTATATATGCCTACCGTTCTCTCATTAGAACTGGTTAGCCCTTAGTTCATTGTTTATTTTTGTAGGGCTTGGTTAACCCTAGCCAGCAGCAGGACACTTACCGGCAATAAACAACATTCTTAAGTTGTTGGGGATGTAGGCTAGATCCCCCCACGCCATCTTAATGCCACCTACCTTGGACTGGATGTCCAATGTAGCTGAGCCGGTCAACCGACCCTAGGCTACAAGTCCGAAGACAAGTCCTTAAGCGGAAGTCGGATATGCTTAGATACCAACCCCTTTCCTTAGCATGCATGACCGGAGTCAGTCCCGGGTTCCTCACTCCCCCAAGTACCAGTTAGTAGAAGTCTTAAGACATTGTTTGTTGGTTAAACCTCTTTCGGTTTTTAACAAACTAATATTAGGGGGTGTTCCTTAGTCTCACGCAATTCCTTACTAAACGTTAGTTAGTAGGTTCTCACGATAAGTTGTGTTTGTTTTCCTAAGTCTCACGCAATTCCGGTTGCATGCTTTATCTTGTTTAGTGATCACACAAAAACAAATAGCACACAAGCCGAGGGACACCTCGTTAGCAAGCAGGTCACAAGAAGAACTGTACCGTTCACCGTTGGTCGTTTGGTTGCTTACTCTCCTCCGGAGTCCAAACTCTCAAGTCCTAAAACATTGATTCAGTTTTAGGTTGTTAATCACTTAACTTAATTCAACTTAATTAACTTACTTAACCCATAATGATTCCCCACCTAACACCTCTTATGTTTTTCAACTTATTCTTACAACTTAACCTTAAACTTTTAAGTTTATACTTAACTTAATCCCTTAGGTCTTTATACATCTAATCATCAATGCCCTCTTAATGGGGTACCATTAATACCTCTTAACTTTCTTAGGGTTTCTTTCTTTTTTTTTTAACAACTTAAGGGTCGACCAACCCACCGACCGACCCAACCCCTGGGTCGGTCCGTTCCAGTAACTTTCTGGTTCGAACAATTCTCTTAGACCGACCCACGACCGACCCAACCTTATGGGTTGGTCCATTATAGAAATTTTTCCGTCTTTTGAAAACCACCCCGACCGACCCAAAGCTAAGCCGACCGACCCAAAACCCTCTGGGTCGATCCAGTCTAGAGACATTCTGGCTGGCTTAACATGGCCCGACCGACCCAAAACTGGGTCGGACCCTGGGTCGGTCCACTACAGATTTTTCCCTTAAATTGTTCTTTCAATTCCAAACTCTTCCACAAGTGTCCCATTATGTCTTAATACCATATAGGCACTTAAACTAACCTTAGAACATCCTCTAAAACCTCCTTAACCATTTCTCAATTCTTACAAGAAGTTCCTAACACTTGTTACTTATTTTCCTTATATTTCCAACTTGTAACCTTACCAAAACTTCAACCAACCCAAGTGTTCCCTCCTTAACAGTTTGACCACTTCATAAACATCATTTCCCATCTTCAATTCGTTTACCAAAACTTCCTCAAGTCATCTGGCATATCCATGCACAAATTCCTCTCTTTTCCTTTTGCTACTCATCAACCTAAACTCATGAACTTACCTATACATTTCTTCCCATCTTCTTAGCACCTTAAACTTGCTCTTCTTTACCTTGACCATCCTACACCCTCCTTAGACATCTACATCTCTTTTACTCAACTTACCCACCATTCTCATAATCATACACTCTTATACATTCCTAGTCTTTTTCCTTGATGATTTCAATGTTCTCTAACACTTTTCTCTTCAATCTCCAAGTCCACTCCTTACCATCAAGACTAGAACCTTATTAATCCATCACTAGCATTTTCACTACTTATACAAGCTCCCCATTATCTCATTGTTATATTCCCTAGTTCATACATGAATCATGTTAAGCATTATACACCTTCTTCAAATTTATGCACAAGTCTCACCCTTCCTCTTACCATGACTTTGGTGTGTTCAATACACCCTTCTAAACTCTAATCTCCTCATAGACAATTCTAGGTCATTCTAAACCTCAATAACTCCTTAGGTAACTCATTTCCACTCAAATTCCTCTTAATGATCCCTAGTAAACCCTAGGGCATATTAACTCACCACCACCACTTAAACACTTTGTTTTCTATTCAAATTTCGCCATAGCTTCTCTAGTATTTTATCATGCCCAAATGCATTGTTTTCCTCATTCAACCAACTCACACACATCATGTCCTTTCTCATCTTATTTCTCACCCAAATCAACTCATTCACAACAACTCAATATAGTGCAATAATCTTAAATTGCATAGCACTAAGGCTCTTAAATGACTTGGCTCTTAGGCCCTTAAATGACTTAAACTTAAACACTAAATTTCCCACATATAAAAGCTTTCAACCTGCAAATACACCCATCAATCTTATAGTAGTTATAATGCTCTTAAAATCCATCTTAAACTCATATTATCAACTCGTTCCCATTGGCTCCTTAGTCACAAGTGCATAAGCTTGTTTAAGTTCTTTTTCTTAGGTTATATAACCCATTACACAATGTAAGCTCTAAGCCACATTAGTACCTATCTAAATCTTATCCCTTAAAACTTAAACCACCATTAGGTAAGCATTTACCTTGTTTTCTCAAGCTTATCTTAACTTCCTCCTTAGACCTTCTTCTTGAATGAATCTCGGCCACCCATTAAAATTCCTTTGCCAATGTTCTAATCAATATTCAATGACTCCAATGAGTACTAAACAACACACTAACCTTAAGGAATAAAACCTAGGTTAAAATTGTGTTTTAAGGTCTTAAAATGAATATTTTACCTTGAAGTCTTAAGGTAGACTTGGATATGAATCAAGAAGGACCTCCTATAGCCCTTGGAGAATAGAATCAAGCTAGAACAATGGATAAAAATGAAGCCCCATGAGTAGTAATTTTCGGCCATGTAAGAAAGTGATGGAAACTTGGTTTTTCTTACATTTCGTTACCTTGAGTGAATCGAGAAGACAATGAACACTTTAAGCTAGTTTTTCCTCCTTCAATGGAGATTTCCCATGGTTCCAAAATGAAGCTTTTCCAATTTTGTAAAGATAGAAAGCTAGAGCTTGAGCTAACTAAGAATAATATGTGTTTAGTTTTTGATTTGGAGCTAACATGGAGATTTGGTGGGCAAGGCAAGGTGTGGCAACAATGGAGCTGGTTCTCATGGTTTGAGAGGGTGAAGAGAATGAAAAAAACCATGGAAGAAAGGAATGAATGGAGAAGATAGGCTAAAAGGTAAGATATTTACCTTAAACGCAAATAATGACTTTTCTTATTTCCCTCTTATTTTCTTAAGTTGGATGACTCATGTGGTGACTCACCACTCTCAAAAACCGGCGCCTTTGTTAAATAAGTGCATTTTTGGCCTTTGTTGTCCAATGAACCAAACTAAGTTGACTAAAGACTAAACTAGGCATTATTTGGAACTATTCACAAATTAGAGCACAAATTTGTGACAATTTTGGTTTCCCATTGATTTAGACTTCCTAATGTGATAATAATTAGCCCAAATGTGATGATTAGATGTAATCATAGGCATTTAGCCACTCAAAACCCATTTCTAAGACAATTTCTCAAAAAGGTGCTTTAAGGAGTCTTAAAGCACATTTTATGTTTAAGCTTGTTTTGAGCTTGGTTTTCTTTGATAATTAATTTAACATGTCCATTAGTATGTTACTAAAGTCTTATAATGGTATTTGGGTGCTAATCAAAGACACTCAAGCTTAGAGCACGTTTTTGCCCAAATCGCGCTTAAGGCATTTCCTTGTGTTTTCCTTGGTTTAAATTGTCTACCAATCTTTATAAGGCATATTTTAGCCTTACTACACCATAAATTGATGTTTACTTAGCATACTTAGGATTGGGGTATTTCAAAAGTCTCGACTTGAGTCCGAACTTGGATGTTCGGACACAAGTTCGGACATGCAGCGTAGGTCAGACTTTCGACTTTTCCTCATTGTGATTCTCGAACCATGTCCGAACTTCGAAGTTAGGACTGAAGTTCAGACACTACATCAGGCACAGCACTCGAACTCTCGACTTGCATCCGAGCTTGGATGTTCGGACACAAGCTCGGACACACCTTCAACACCCTCTAAATTCGTCGTTCTGACTCCAATTCGACCCCTGTTTGTTGCGTCATCACCCTCGCGAGTTAATCTACTGTTTTCTTGGCTTTTCTCTGCATTTAGCATACAAAACGGTATCAAGACTTAACAAGCGACAAACCAAAGGAAAACGTAAGCTAAGTGTGGAATACTATCAATGCGCGTATGAAAATTAAGCATTAAAGACCACTAAAACCATTCATATTTCACACTTATCAAACCTCCTCACGCATAATCTTTGCTTGTCCTCAAGCAAAGCAGGAGTAAGATATCACAGAATGCCTTAGGACCAAACCTTGGGGGAGTTACGCCACAATAACAACCCAAGAATCGATCTGCTCTTAACTGCATGTCTCTTAAACAATGAAGCACACTTTAAAACAAAAAGATTATGAAGAAGTCAGATCACGAAGTCAAAACACAGAGTAACTCAGAACCTTCCAACCATTTCTCTTCTCAAACCCGTGGATGACAAGGGGTGTGAAGTACTACCATATTCCGCAGAACCTTTCAACACCACGTACTCATGATCTAATTAAAGGATTTGCCATAAGCATAAGACTTTAAAGAGCATCCTCTTTTTTTCTTTTGCATACATATTAATTTTTCCGCGCAAATAATTCATCCCCTAGACTTTTCTCTCCATCCTCGTAACAGTATTGGGTCTTTTATCCCATATCAGACGATCTTAGGTAAATGGGTGATGAAGCACCCCAAGGACTTAATAACTGAATGGAAGAGGCCTATTTTGGTTCAGAAAATAACTCAGATCAGAGGAGTACCTTGCCTTTATCCTTCATTCCAGACATTCTCATCATTCCCAAGGTTCCAGGTTAAACCAGTTCTGACTCCACAACTAACTCGCCCACACACATTTAACAAAATTCAGTCATTTCCAAAATACGAAAACACACAGCTTTGAGCAAACCAATCCTTAAAGTCATCATCGGACTCGACTTCACAATGAAAGATCCACCCAAGTATTCAACACATAGAAGCACTCCAAGGAACTTACCCCCATATAGCCCAAGACCAATAAAAAATTAGTGCGGGATGCAAAATAAATGGCTGACACATTAAGAAAGATCTCCCCCTTCCTCACACTTAATGAGGAGCAATGTCCTCATTGTTCAGAAAATTAGCACAAGAAAAAGATCGTACTTAATGTGCCAGACTCACAAGGGTGAGAGAGCAGAGCCTCGTAGTCGTCCTGAGAGCGGCGCGCCTGCTGCTGAAGAGTCTCGATCTCCGCCTGATAGCGACAATCCATCTCCATGAAACGGGACTCTAGCTGATTAAACTCATAGCGAGTAACATACTCGCTCCCAAGGGCTGGCAGTGCAGGAAATTCCTCTTCCTCTTCAGCTGTAGTAGTAGGAGCGGGCTCTGACGGACCCTCACCCGCATCTCGCTGGCGCTTCTGTGGCCGTGGGGCAGCCTTCTTCCTCCATTCCCTCCCGTCAAACTCGAACCACATCTTCTTCAGGGCGCCAACATTAATAGGAGACCGCGCAGGATGCAGTCCTGCAGAAGGGATGGTGACCATCTACCTTCAAAGTATCTGGCAGATCATGACCGGATAACCTAGCTTGTGTCGGTCCTTGTGCTCCATAATATACTGCAAATGCAAGAAGATCACCCACGGCAAGTAAGTAACCTCAGCAGCCCCAGCAAACGCCGGATTCAGCACTGCTTGGAGGAGAAGGAAATCGGTGTGGGTTCAGGTCTGAACTCCGCCGTGGGAGAACATTCGCAGCCAGCAGTGCGAAGAGGACTCTCTCTTGAGGGTCCTGAAGCAGATCAGCAGGGACGACCTGCTTTGATGGGTCATCTCCTCTGCGTCACCGTGGCCCTTGAACCATGAGTGGGGTGGGTGTAGTGGTTATGGCTACTGCCTTGAAGTCATGCGGTTAAGGTGCTCAGTATGGTCGGGGGCAGGATAAGGAAGGTCCAAATAGCGAGCAATCTCCATCATGGAGACTGTCACTCTGTCACCGTCAACAATAGATTTGATCTGCCCATCCTGGTAGATAGCATTCGCATAGAACATGTGAAATACCCCAAACCTAAGTAAGTATGCTAAGTAAACATCAAATTATGATGTAGTAAGGCTAGAATATGCCTTAGAAAGATTGGTAGACAATTTAAACCAAGGAAAACACAAGAAAGTGCCTTAAGGGCAATCAGGGCAAAAACGTGCTCTAAGCTTGGAGTGACTTTGATTAGCACCCAAATACCATTATAAGACCTTAGTAATATTCTAATGGTCATTTTAAATCAATTAGCAAAGAAAACCAAGCTTGAAAACAAGTCAAACACAAAATATGCTTTAAGAAGTCTTAAAGCACATTTTTGAGAAATTGTCTTAGAATTGAGTTTTGAGTGGCTAAATGTCCATTATTACTCTTTAATCAACATGTGTACTACTTAGTATCACATTAGGAGGTCTAAATCAATGGGAAATCAAAAATTTTAGAAATATGTGCACTAATTTGTGAATAGTGCCAAATAGTGACTAGCTTAGTCTTTAATTAACTTAGTTTAGTTAATTGGTCAATAAAGGCCAAACATGCCCTTATTTAATAAGGGGCCGGTTTTTAGGTGGTGAGTCACCACATGAGTCACACAACTTAAGAAAAGAAAAGAGAAATAAAGAAAGGTTACTATTTGCTTTAAGGTAAATATCTTACCTTTTAGCCTACCTTCTCTCCTCTTCTCCATTCATTCTCTTCTTCCACGGTTTTATTCATGCTATTCATCCTCTCAAACCGAGAGAACAAGCTCCATTGTTGCTTCACCTTGTCTTGTCTACAACTCACTCATTTTAGCTCCAAATCAAAAACTAAACACATATTATTCTTAGTTAGCTTTAGCTCTAGCTTTCTATCTTTTCAAATCTTTCAAAGCTCAAGTTTGGTGCCATGAGAAAACTCCATTGATGAAGGAAAATCAAGTTTGAAGAGCTCATTAGCTTCTCCATTCTCTTAAGGTAAAGAAAATTTAAGAAAAACCAAGTTTCCATCATCTTCCTTATATGGCCGAAAATTCCTTCTCATGGGGCTATGTTTTTATGCCTTGTTCTAGCTTGATTTATTCACCAAGGACTAGTGGAGGTCCTATTTCATTCAAGGCCAAAGTCTACCTTGAGACTTCAAAGGTAATCATCAACTTTTATGCCTTAGAACACATTTCTAACCTAGGTTTTTATTCCTTGAGGTTAGTGTATTGTTTAGTACTCATATGAGTCATTGAATATTGATTAGAACATTGGCAAGGGGAATTTAAGTGGTGGCCGAGATTCATGCAAGAAGAAGGTCTAAGGAGGAAGTTAAGATAAGCTTGAGAAAACAAGGTAAAATGCTTACCTAATGGTGGTTTAAGTTTTAAGGGATGAGTTTAGGTGGATACCAATGTGGCTTAGAGCTTACATTGTGTATTGGGTTATATAACCTAAGAAAAAGAACTTAAATAAGCTTGTGAACTTGTGACTAAGGAGCCAATGGGAATGAGTTAGTAATATAAGTTTATGATGGATTTTAAGAGCATTATAATTACTATGAGATTGATGGGTGTATTTGCAGGTTGAAAGCTTTTATATGTGGGAAATTCAGTGTTTAAGTTTAAGTCATTTAAGGGCCTAAGAGCCATGTCATTTAAGAGCCTTAGTGCTATGCAATTTAAGATTATTGCAATATATTGAGTTTGTTGTGAACGAGTTGGTTTGGGTGATGAGATATGATGAGAAGAACTTGATGTGTGTAAGATGGTTGAATGAGGAAAAACAATGTGTGTGGGCATGATAAGATACTAGAGAAGCTATGGCAAAATTTGAGTAGAAAATAAGTGTTTAGGTGATGGTGGTGAATTAATATGACCTAGGATTTACTAGGAGTCACTATGAGGAATTTGAGTGGAAATGAGTTAACTAAGGAGTTCTTGAGGTTTCGAATGACCTAGAGATGCCTATGAGGAAATTAGAGTTTAGATGGGTGCATTGAACACACCAAAGTCATGGTATGAGGAATGGCAAGACTTGGGCAAATCTGGAGGAAATGATGTATAATGTTTTGAGATGATTTAGGTATGAACTAAGGGAAGAACAATGAGAGTTCGGGAAGTTTGTGTAAGAGGTGGTGATGTTAGTGGTGGACTAGTAAGGTTTAGTTGAATGGTAATGTGTGGATTTGGGTGATGGAAGTGAAAAAGGTAGGAGGAGGTTGTAAGTCGTCAAGGAAAATGACTATAAACGTATAAGAGGGTATGATCGTGAGAATGGTGGGTAAGTTGCATAAGAGAAGTGGAAATGTCTAAGGAGGGTGTTGCATGGTTAAGGTAAATGAAGAACAATGTCAAGGTATTAAGGTAATGGAAAGAAAAGTATAAGCAAGCTTAAGAGTTTAAGAGTGATGAGTAACAAGTGAAAAGAGAGGAATTGGTGCATGGATATGCAAGGTGATTTGAGGAAGTTTTGGTAAATAAGCTGAGGATGGAAAATAATGTTTATGTTGCCCAAACTATTAAGGAGGGGACACTTGGGCTGGTTGAAGTTTTGGTAAGGTTACATGTTGGAAATATAAGGAATTAATTGACATGTGTTAGGAATTTCTTGTAAGAATTGAGTAAATGTTTGAGAAGATCTTTGGAAGTTGTTTTAATGAGTTTGGTGGAGGTTATAAGGTGGGTTTAATGTGCCAAGATGGTGTTGGACCTATTAGGACACTTGTGGAAGAGTTTGGAATTGAAAGAGCAAATTAACAGAAAAATCTATAGTGGACCGACCCTAGGTCCGACCCAGTTTTGGGTCGGTCGGGCCATGTTGAGCCAGCCGGAATGTCTCTGGACTGGACCGACCCAGAGGGTTTGGTCGGTCGGCTTAGCTTTGGGTCGGTCGGGCAGAAATTTAACGTAGGAAATGGGTTCTGTAATGGACCGACCCAGAGGGTTTGGGTCGGTCGGTCTAGCTCTGGGTCGGACGGATGGGTTTCAAAGGACGGAAAAGTTTCTGTAATGGACCGACCCAGGGGTTGGGTCGGTCGGTGGGTCGGACGACCCTTAAGATTTAAAAAAAAAGAAACCCTAAGAGAGTTTAGTGGTATTAATGGTACCCTCATTAAGGGGGCAATGATGATTAGAGGTATAAAGACCTAAGGGATTAAGTTAAGAATAAACTTAAAAGTTTAGATTAAGTTCGTAAGATTAAGTTGTAAGACTTAAGAGGTGTTAGTCATTAAGGGTTAAGTAAGTTAAGTAAGATACGTAAGTTGAATTGAGTTAAGTGATTAACAACCTAAAACTGAATGAATGTTTTAGGATTTGGAATTTGGACTCCGGAAGAGAGTAAGCAACCGAACGGCCAACGGTGAACGGTACAGTTCTCTTGTGACCTGCTTGCTAACGAGGTGTCCCTCGGCTTGTGTGCTATTTGTTTTTGTGTGCTCACTAAACAAGATAAAGCATGCAACCGGAATATATTATATTTATTGTATTGTTGTGTGATGTTTCAAAACTAACACAACATACCGTGAGAACTTACTAACCAATGTTTAGTAAGGAATTGAGTGAGACTAAGGAACCCCCTAATAAGGGACGATATGAACCGAAAGAGGTTAACCAACAAACAGGGTCTTGAGATTACTACTAACTGGAACTTGAGTGAGGAAACCCGGGACCGATCTCCGGTCATGCATGCTAAGGAAAAGGGGTCGGTATCTGATAAGCCGCAGACTTATCATATTTTATGCACTAGATTTAGTATTATATTTATCTAAATAAAGTTATATTTATGTTATTTATGCTTATTATGTGTTAAAGTATAATATTTGTACAGACTTATGTTTTTATGAGTTTTCTGTGCAAGGAATGATTTTCTAGGCAAAAGTTTAGTTGAAGCCGGACTCCATGCCGGGTAGTTTCTGCACGGCATAAGTACAGAATAGAAAAGAGACCTTGCCGGACATGATGCCGGGTAGATCCCATCCGGCATACGTGAAGAGTCGCCACGGTTGACCAGACGATGGCCGTTATTGACCGTTGGAGATTTAGCTAGTGCCGGGTGTGATGCCGGGTATCTCCTACCCGGCATAGCCATTGTTTCGCGCGGAATTGACGGTTTCGACCGTTAACAGTTGGGCGCATTTATCACGTGTGCCGGCTATTGGTGACCCAGCACGACGCCCGGCAAGAGACATTTTGATGCCTATAAATAGACCGAGGAAGGCTACAATTTGGCACACTTCAACACCATATTATACTTCATTCACATCTCAGTTTCCGCCCCACTCCAAGTGTTGGTGTCCAAGGAACGTTTGCAGATCCATCCACGCAAGAGAAGAAGAAGACCTTGTCAGGGTTGAGGCTATTAACATCTCCTTCTCCCCCTTGTATTCTCTTCTTGTAGTTGTGTGGATGGTGATGCAGAATCCTTGTTAGGTATTGGTTAGGGATGAATTCCTTCTATGTAAACACTATGATTATCTCAATACAAAATTCAAGCGTTCATTAAGATTCTGGTTCTCAGTGCAAGTGAATTAGTTGATCACTCATTCTCTTTATGCAAATTCTACTTGAGGGGGAATTTCCCAAGAGTAGGATAGGTTAGACAAATCTTAGTGGTCTTTGATTTTTCATCTATAATTTAGGGTTAGCATTAAAGATTGCGAGTTAATCCATCTTCCCCCATCTCCATTGTTCATTTCGTGGCATGACATATGCTCGATTTGTTAATGGGTTTTGAGTTTCTTGTTCGACGCAAGAGAATGGTTTCACCATATGAACGTGCCGGATGCACTGCCGGGTGCTTCCTGTCCGGCACATTCAAGACTTTGAATATGCCGTGCATCTGATGTCCGGCAGGACATCCGGCGCAATCATGTTGGTTGGTTAAGTTCGTGTCTTGAAGTTGCATTGCGTAATCATGTTGGTACTTAGGGTAGTTTAGTCCTAAACCTCGCATTTAGATAGGATTTAGTTAATTATGGTGTCATTTACATCCCCCCCCCTTTATTATTTAGAATAGGCTTTTGGCCGGATTAGGACTAGTTTTCTATAAGTCCCTTGGGTACGATACTCTCGGTCGTAATATATTTACACTATACTCCGACCGGGTTTTATTTTGCTACCCGTAGTAGAGTTGTAGGATTAGTTTATTATTTTATTCTTTTTATGTATATAGTTTCCTACAATTTTCCGTTTAGCAGTATCTACAGCAGATTCGACTTCCGCTTAGGACTCGTCTTCGGACTTGTAGCCTAGGGCCGGTTGCCGGCTCAGCTACGCTGGACTCCCATCCAGAGTAGGTGGCATTAAGATGGTGCGGTGGGATCACCTAAATCCCAGGTTCGAATTAAGCTACAACCATTCCCTTCCAGGAACGGTTTGTATATTGAGATTAAGTTAAGATTAAGATTAAGGTAAGGTTAAGATAAGTTGCAACCATTCTTTTAAAAGGATGGTTTGTATTATTAAGATTAAGATTAAGGTAAGGTTAAGATAAGTTGCAACCATTCCTTTTAAAAGGATGGTTTGTATTATTAAGATCAAGATAAGCTACATCCACTCCTTATTAAAGGATGATTGTTTCTAAGATTAAGATAAGACTAAGATTGAGGTGAGATAAGGATGGACTAAGATTAAGAGGGAACATTACTTAAGGAGTTAAATAACTAACTCTCTAATTAAGGGAACGCATTTAAGTCGTTCATGGTGTGTGAACTTTGATTGTTCATATTTGGATGGTTGTTTACAGCATTTACTATTATGTTGTGCATCTAATCAACCTCCATGCTATCGACAATTAGTCGTCGTAGCCACGTTAGCTTGGGGGCCATGAGAGGATCGTACCAGCATTCGTGCTGACCCCCTTTGGGGGCTGTTTTTACTACACAGGTACATCAGGAAGCGGCCGACGCGAGAGTAAGAAGGGGTACAGTGTTACGGGTTAAGTGTGGTCTACGAGTTGTGCTTGTACGCTCGTATGGCAATTGAGTTAGTAAGATGTATAGGATGTGAGGGGATTGTAAGAATGATATGTAATTGGTTAAGGTTGTTGTACTAATGTTCGGTATATTCTGTAGTCAGACCGTGGCAAGGTCCTGGATTGTAAAGAATTCCGCTGTGACATGTTTATATATATACTGTTAAGTTGCGAGACCACATCTGGATTGAGTTGGGGTGTTACAAAAAGTGGTATCAGAGCGTAGTTACGCTCTGAAGACAAGAAATACCGAACTTAGGAGAATGTGAGGTGAGATTGAGATTGAGTTATGGTTAAGGGTTGAGAGATAGAGTGAGAGGTGCATTAGTCAGGACTTCCCGGTGTTTACCGGACATCCATAGTACCTAGGCCCGCCCTCCACATCCCTAACCCTAAATATGTGGAACAAACGCCAGAGAGAAGAAAGCCTTCTCTTACTCGCGGAAACCCGATCTGGCAGTTAGCTAACAATAAGCAGTACGAGAAACATCTTGTTGCCCAACAGTTACAGGGAACTTGGAGGTTTTCAGTGGAGCACAGAGACAGAGAAACAGGAGCTACCTATGGAATACTATCAGTAAGGGAACGGAAATTAACGGCAACATGGGTCGACATGCTACGCAGTCGAAATAACCCGCGATACCAATGGTAAGGAAAGCACTACGCGTGCAATTGCAATTTTAATACCCGGATCTAAAAATGGTGATTTAATTACTCTAATAAAAATTAAGGGCCTAATTGTGCCTAGAGAGTATTGGTAAAAACAATAGAACCAAAAGAAAAAGAGAAATGCGTTAAACGCGAAAAACGCTAAAATGCGCATTAAATTTAAATAAGAGATAAATGATCTCGTAAGGGTCCGAGATGGATTCCTAAGGCTTAGTTAGGCCTAATTAGTATACGGGAGTGACCCCCGAAGAAAACGGATCCAAATAATGGATTAAAACGCTAACGGAGTTTTAAAGCACGTTTTTCGAGAAAACCCGAAAACGTGACTTTAAGTGGTCAAACGGACCCGTAAAAATTATAGTTGATTAAATAACTATAATTAAGTATTAATGGAAGCGTAATAACCATTAAAATAATTAAACCGAAAATTCTGGAAAACGAACCTGGTAAGTGAATAGTGACGAAACCGGGAGACGAAACGCGTTTAATTCGAAAAGACGAAAAACGACCCGGGCTATTAATTCATGAAGGCCGGTTTTAATTAATATATACACTCATTAATAGCTTGTTAGCTAATTATTAATGAGATGACAAAGAAATAAATAAGTAAAGCAAATAGTGAATAGTAAAAAGCAACTTTACTACTCTCTCTCACCCCTCTTCCTTATTTCCTCACGGTTATTTCTTCCCCTCCAAACCGAGCTTCTTCTTCCTCCTCTGTTAATGGGCGATTCCACACAGCACCACCACCTCCATCTTCAATCTCCTCTAACTTGCTCATTTCTCCATCGAATCGCACAAAAAATTGTACCGTTAGATTCGTATCGGCGAGGGCTACGTTTTCCACCCCTCAAAATCTTGATTCCTCCACCTTCACTTCCATGGGTGTTGGACCTTTTGAAGCTTGAAGAGCTTATTTTGACTCTCTTCACCACCTTAATGTCCTAAGGTAATAATAGGTAAGAGCTTTGGCCATTTCAAGCTTGTTCTTGTAATTTGGGAAAAATTCCCCACGTTGAAAATTCTTCCCATTTCAGCCGTGAGCTCGCTGCTCTTGTGGGGTGTTGGAAACTCTTCCAATTGATTGCCAAGCTATCCATTTGGCTATTCTAAGGTAAAATTTAAGCTAAACCTAGAATACTAGCTCCTTAAAATGTTAGGTTGTGTGGGAAATATTGAAATTGACTAGTTGTTATGTGTGTGATGGGATATGGTTGTAGCTAGCAATCCATAATCCTTGTGTGGTGTGGAAAACAAGAAGAGAAAGAGGGAAGAAGAGAAAGAAGAGAAGAGAGGAGTGAAAAACCGAGAATAAACAAGGTAAAGAGCTTACCATGTGTTGGTTTTATTTTCCTTATGAAACTTATGTGGGTGTTGAATAAATAACCTTGAGCTAGTGTAGTCATGGTACTACAATATTGTTAGTTGAAAGAGAATGTTTTAATGAGGTTTATGTGTGCAAATAAACCTAGAAACTAAACTAGTGTATATGTGTGAACAAGTGGGAATTTGGTGTATTGTAATTGTTGTTGCTTGATTAAACAGGGGAGAAGAGGATGTTTATGAGTTGATTTAAGAGTGGTGAACATGCTAAAGAAGTAGGCAAGTGCTGTCAAAATTTGCCTAGGAATGGATGGATTTGGGTGTTTTATTATAAGGAAGAAATTAGGAGGTTAAGAGTTTTGAATGGTTGGTTAAGGATTTGGAAACCAATCTAAGGAGAAGTGTGTATGAGAAGTAGAAATAATGTCAACTGAAGTGTTGGAAATGACATTATTTGAATGGTAAAAGAGGGAGCTAAATCTGTTACAAGAAGTGAAGAAAACAAGAAAACTAGTTACGAAAGTGTAAGTGAATTTTAAGTGAAAAATTAGAGTTGGTTGGTGAGTGCACTTGGTGCTTAGTTTAAGGTGATTAAGAAGGGTAAGTAAGTGCATAAACATGAGGATTTAAGGTGGGGAATATTGATTAATCAATGGGCTAATAGAGGACTTGGAACAGAGTTAGAAAATGTCAAATATGCAAAATCTGTAGCAGGGTCCGGGACCTAGTCCATGGACAAAGTCCCGGACCACCCCCTTAATTTGGGCCGATAGTGAAGATGTGTTTGGTCCGGGACCTGGGATAGGGACAAGGTCCCGGACCAGGTGTTGTTTTTCACCCGAGAGTTTGGTAATACTTTGGTCCGGGACTTAAGATAGGGACTAAGTCCCGGACCACCCCCAGAAGCCTACAGAGAGTATTTTTAAGGTTGTAAATGATAGGGTTTGAATGTTAATGATGTTATAAGATGTTAAGGCCTTGTTTGGTGACATATAAAGGCACTAGGAAGTGTAAGAAAGTGTTAGAAGTAATTGAGAAGTGAGAACTCAAATTAACAAAAGTAAAACCGATAAGATAACGGGATAACGGGGTAAGTACGGGAGTAACATTTAATTATGTTCCGTATGACCTTAGTATTAATATAATGTTGAAACATTATCAGAGAATCGTGCGTGACCCGAGCATGGTGAGATGACACGGTAAAAGTAAAATCCCGGTGAAAGGTATGATTTTCTCATACTCCGCGTGCTAACCGAGTTACGTTGATTTGTGTGTTTGTGTGCCGGCTTAATCAAGATTAAAGCATGAAAATAATCCATTGTTTGATTATGTATGTCTTGATGTATGTTGAATGAGCTAACATACTTGTATGCCGGTGTGGTCTAACATAGAGTAAAGACCGACTCACTGTGAGTAACGTTTGGCTAGAGACCCATAGATCGGGTCGATGCTTAAGATAACGAAAACGTGCAAACACACAAACTATCCGTTAAGTATAACGATAACGCAAACATATGAACTCCCTAGAATGTGAGGAGATGTACGGTTGAGTAAATGCCCGATAATGGTTAGAAAACCACATTGAAACAATCCACGAAACAAATGAGAGTGGAAAGATAAGTGAACCTCATTCAAGAGGATTTAAGATAGTTCGAAGATGTGAACTAGTGATGAAGTAAAAGAGACCTAGGGGATTAGTAGCTCCCTTGAGACATGGTCGACCTCCTATATGAGGATTTTACCTGATATATGCAAATAACCGAGTGTATGAGTAAAGTAAATGTACGGGTAACTCTTAAAACCTAAGATTAACCAAACTTAAGTAATGTTCCCAAGGTCATTAGAAACATCGAGAGTGATGCTTCTAGACTAATATACATAATATTACTATAACTCCAAGAGAGGAGTGTATGGGAATGTAAGTAGTCTGAGAGCAGTCGGGCCTAAGCAAAAGAGTTAGGAACTAAGAGAGAGTTCCGTGAGCTAGTTGAACCTTCCCACCATGCTAGACCCAGAGTAGGGTCGAAACCGGGGAAGTAAGACTATGCTAGAGAGCCATGAGTTTTGGCCTAAGTATGTATTAAGAGTATCAAGCGTGACGTAGGAGACCTGTAGCGTCTCGAGAATCTACAAGAGCTTGAGTATAATTAACCCAAGAGTGTGGGTGAGAAAACGAGTATAATTAACCCAAGAGTGTGGGTGAGATAATGAGTATAGATAACCCAAGAGTGTGGGTGAGATAATAAGTATAAGAACCCGAGAGAATGGGTGAGTATAGTACGAGTAGCTCAGGAGAATGGGTGTGTATATGAACAAGTAACCCGAGAGAGCGGGTGAGATAATGAATAAGTAAACAAGGCAAGGTGAGGTATAACCCTCAAGGCCTAAGAGTAAGCAGATAGAACTAACAACCTTGTTATGTTAGTTTGGAATTATGTTCCGTGATTGGATGTAGATTCCTTGAGTAATACACATATATATGTATTACTATGATGCATGTTGTTTGACTAATGAACTCCATGTATATCCGACAAAAGTAGTCGGCGTACCCCGGTTAGCGCTCGGGGTATGCGAATTTCATATGCAGCGTTGAGCTGAGCCCCTAGGGGCGATGTTTTTATTTTACAGGTATACCGAAGATGTTACCGTTCGAGAGTAGGACGGGGTCGGTGGGTTGCATGGATAGTTAGATTTAATTACTTATGTATTGAAAGAGGTGTAAGACCAAATAAGTTGTCGGCATCCATAAATTGTAGACTCGGTATAGTAAAGAAATGAAATGTGTATTGTGTTAGTATTGTGTAATCGGTTGTTCCAGTTCATCAGACCGTTACGGTATGTAAGTTTAGCCTGGTTAGCCACATGGATGGCTAACGGCGTTGTTTCACCCTCGTTGTAATTAGGGTTCCGCTGCGTGATTAAGAGGTAATGATGAGATTAACTGTTGGGGTGTTACAAAAATGGTATCAGAGCGAAGTATCGCTTTGATGACTGGAAATACCGAGCTTAGGAAATACCGAGTTAGAATTAGTGAATTAGGGCTAAGGGTTGAGTGGTAGCGTGTGAGAGATGCGCTAGTTAGGAACTTCCAGTATGATCTGGATACCTACAATCCAGACCCGCCCTCCACAACCCCCATATTAAAAGCTCGGGAAAGAACGTCAGAGAGACGGGAAACCCGAACTGGCACTTATTTGTTATTTCGATATGAACTAGAACCTGTCATGCGGTAGATCCCGAGAACCGGAAATCCCGGAGACGGATCCCGCTGGAACGACAATAACCGCACTCAATGGCGGGAGATCGAGACATCCTAATCCAAGGAGACCAGAATTTGTGGCAGCCTGGGGCGACATGCTTAGCAGTCGCGAGAACCCAGCTGGCCGAGCAGCAGTAAAAAGGATGCACCAATCGTGCGACAAGACGGACTCATAAGAACTAATGAGAACCGGGACACATGTCTACGGACTGCCATAGTTAAATAATACCACCAACGGTATACCCATTTACTAAGAATCTAGTCAAAGGTAGATGCACCCACCCTGCCACACCCAAGAGATTGCAATACTTAACTGATACAGCTTAGACAGCTACGAGCATAACTACGGATATACCCGAATAGGACTACAGAAGTAGTACCTAAATAAGTTTAAACCTCGGTAACCACAGTAAAGACGTGGGAACGAGCAACGAGGTAAAGCATAGAATTAAAGTAATTAAGGAACTCCGAGAGTGGAGGAGCACCTAAATGAATGACAGTCATGTCAAGAGGAATGAGAAGCAGCTCCAGGGAGCAGTTATCCAATTAAAGGATCAAGGAAGAGCCGACAAGGCTACCAAATACAATGTGAACAATACCGTGACCGGTATGAGTTACCCAAAAAACCGCCAGTACCGCTCACTTGCCACGGCAAGTGCAGTAATAGCGGGACTAATAAGAAGAGCTTTGACAAGCGACCAGTACTTAGCAAGTACCAAGACGGCAAGAGAAGCCAATATAGCACCCACAAACCCTAAGAATTCTGAAACGAAACCTTGGAAAGGCCTAAAGGCCTGACCACTGTATAAAGAACATACCAGTCTGCAAGAAGACAGACTTAGTAAGAAGCAAACGGCATTGAAATGCCGTGGAGATTTTATTTTCAACTCAAATTTTTCTTTCAAACAGAGAATTTCCAAAAACTCCCAAATTTTAAAAACCAAACCAGAGAATCACGGTAAGTTATCATAGGACGATATAAGAGGAGTTGGCAACAGAATACTTCACTTAGGCGTGTGACCGACACTACGGGTACTAAACGAGACATGGAACGACCGCACTCCGAAGGAGCTTGCGGGCCTGACAGACCAATTATGAGTTAGTCGGGTAAGTGGCAAAGTATCAATAAGATACTCCATGTATGTATACAAGTAGAGTACGGAACACGGGAAGTAGCCTCTCCATACTACGGACGAAAGAGCCAATCCAAACCAAGACAGTTGGATATTTCGATGATCGAAGAACACAAAGAAGTTTACGAAGCTAAGGAGTCTAGAAACCAGTAAGGTAACGGACCTAAGGACATAGCGTGGAGAAGTGCTAGAAGCACAGAGTATTAGGTATAGACATTGGATATGCCTTAGGAAATACATAATGACTGGAGTGAATACCAGTGTAAACAATACGGCGAATGCCTAAATGAACTTATTGATGTACGATAAACGGGATAGAATTCCCACATTATACCTCACTGAAGAGAATAATGACCTGACCCAGAAGGTATAAGAAGGTACCAAGGATCTACCCAATAATGGGAGACATTATAACCCTAAACGGGATAGTCAAGGACATAGCCGCAAGGCGAAGTCGCAACTGAACATAACCATAAGTACAAGCCAGATGTAATGGCATTACTCAGTAACACCTAGGAACAATCCGAGAAGGGTGCCGGAGTCAACAGTAGTTGAACGAAACATCGTGGTGAGAAAACACAAGTGTTAAAGCAAACACTCGGGTAGAACCCGGAGGGATCCCTCGTAACAAGGGATACCCTAAATTGCCCGAGGGCATGAATTAATATCAAAGTACAAAGGGCCTTCCAGGTACGGAAGTGTGGTGAGACAACCATAACAAGAGCCCAGTAATATCTTCCAAACCATTTAATGGCATACAGAGAAGGAGAAACCTGTTAAGCAGCCCGCATAGAGCGTGGCGAGGCAATGTGGCTGGTAAGCCAGGAAAAAACAACACAATTCATAGATCCAACGTTATGCATAAAGGCATAAGAGGAATTGTGGAGAACGAACCACTACCTTAGAGTGGGGACACCACTTGTTATTTTGGGGCTAGGGAGCGACAATTGCGTGAATCTTCCAGAGAAAGGCTACCACCTAAGTATGTAATGTGAAACCGCTAGAGCGGTGTAATGATACTGAGCAGGTGATTATTGCCAAGGAATAATTTGAACAGAGATAGTATGTAGAAAGGCTTTGATAGCAGTGGAAAGAAACCGAGAGAGTAATCGGTTGAGTAGTAAACACAGTATGTGTGCAATATGAATTGCAGAATAAACGATGCACCATAAACGTAAAGAGTTTGGAGTAATATATTTTATTGAGCCAAGTGAATGGCCAGCCATAGTATAAATGGCGGGAGTATATGAGCGGAAGCTAAAGTAGTAGCGGATGCCATATAAGCGAATGTTGTAATGAGTAGAGCATGATACACAGTAACAGATAATGATACGGAGCTAATGAGGAAAATGTGGTAAAGGAGACATAATCATTCCTATCTCATGAGAGATTACCGTCAAGGGTTTACGCTTCTGCACTCTGTATGACTGAGTGTTTTGGTATTGCACTTGTGCAGTAATGATCAAGTGGGAGAGCCAGGAATTAAGAAATGTCAACGAAGCCTATGAGTGAGAATCTAGAGAAATAACCGTGCGGCCTTTGGCCAAAGATGCACAAAGAACGTGGGCAGTAACCCACAGGTCCCAGGACGATACATTGTAACGCATAGTGGTGTAGATGAAGAATTCTTGTACAGTGACAAGTAAACAAACATAAAAATTAAACGAGGAAGCACTACATACTGAGTAGTAGCTTGACCTTAACCAACAATAAGCCGGGATTAGTAAGTGAATAATCACAAGGTATACAGTGCTATACGAAGTAGATTCCCAGAGAACTGGAGAGACAATCTAAAATTCATCGAATTCGCATACGGTAAGAGATACCAAGCGACGATTAAAAACATTGAGATACCAAAGGACAAGTTAAGCTCAAGTTATCAGGTCACGCAGCAAGAAAGAAGCTAGTGTGGCCGTAATTCAAGGTTAAGTATACCTGGCAAACCTGATTGAAGCCTTAGAGGCTAGAACGAACCGGTTATGAGTAATTAACCGTACTGAAGTTAAAACACTTCATCAATACCCGAATTAGTGAACCAATGTTCAGTGATAACATTGATGGTGTACGCGGGCGTAACCCCTTTTAAGGGGTAGGGCGAGAAACGCTTAGAGAATGTCTTACGTATAGATGTGTAAACTACTATGTGCATAGCACAAAGAAAATTGTTTTGATGTTGGAACTCATGTTACATAAACATGTGTACCCATTCATTGTGTAATTATGATTATCGTGCATGAGAGAGGCAAGTAACGAGTATATAATATTTATGAAAAGAGGAGTAGAGAGACTCCTGGGGAATGAGAATCCCTTTAGTATTTGTCTATTGAGATTAGACATGAGATATGACGAGTATAAATCGGCATGAAAACGATGTGGAACCTAAGAGGGAGTGAGTTCCCTAGGTGATTTTATTTGAGAATGATCGATGGAGTGAGTTCCATCCTTTGGAGTTGTATGTTGTATGTTTTAAGTTGAGTAATAATTTGACTAATGGGGCCACAAGTATGGAATGCCTAGGCAAGGTAAGGGAAACAAATAGAGAATAATGGATGACTTAAGTTCCATGATAAAGATAAATTGAAACAGACTGTTTTATGAATATGACTAGAAAGAGTAAAAGATAGAAAACGAAAATGTTTGACTATCTGATTGTTTGAAACTGACGTGGGAGGTGGAACTTGGTCTGCTAGCGATCAAGGGAACCGAACACAAATTGGGATGGAAGGATAGTTCAACACTGATGCTGATCACATCAGGGTGGATGATTCTTGAAGCTCCCTATAAGTGGTCACAAGTAATCACGCTAAGAAAAGATACAGCTACCATAAATTTGATTTGGAGTTGTGATGATTTTAAAAAGAATTTTCAAACAGATTTTGAAAAAGAATTTTCTTCAAGTATGAAGATGGAAACGAAAACTGGTTTTGAAACCGCTATCACCCGCCGATGGCTGTGGCCTTAAGTCTTGATGACCGGTAGAACTGTGGGCGTGTACTAGTTTTGAAACCATTGCACCGTACGTGCGGCGGTCCTAAGTGACCGGTTGGGGCGGTGTTAGTGTGTGATTTTTCCAAAGGCAGCGGGACGGGGAGAGTACCCTGAGATGTTCCTGTGTTGAGTGAGTCAACCAGAGTGCCTGAGGATATGTATATGTGTAACGTTTTGATCAGAACCGAAGGGACCGTGGGCCAGAGAGAGTAAGTGCCCATTTGTCATGAAACGGCCGTGAACCAGAAAGATTAAGTGTTCAACGTGACCGGTACCTGAGGGATCAGTAGTATATTACTCAACATGGATGCGAGGACTGTAGTGCCTTCTTGTCTTCGGACCGATTCCATGGAGAGAGAACAAAAGTATTTTTGATTGCTATACATGCTGTGGTATGTGTGTGGTATGTGTAGTATGAAATGTGACTGACTTGTGGAGTCTGTAAGGTTATACATGTATTATAACCTTGGCATAGTACGCCATGAGAGTAACCATCTAGATTCACCAACTTTGAGGACAAAGTTCCTAAGGGGGTAGATTTAATACCCCGGATCTAAAATGGTGATTTAATTACTCTAATAAAATTATTAAGGGCCTAATTGTGCCTAGAGAGTATTGGTAAAAAAATAAAACCAAAAGAAAAGAGAAAATGCGTTAAACGCGAAAAACGCTAAAATGCGCATTAAATTTAAATAAGAGATAAATGATCTCGTAAGGGTCCGAGATGGATTCCTAAGGCTTAGTTGGCCTAATTAGTATACGGGAGTGACCCCCGAAGAAAACGGATCCAAATAATGGATTAAAACGCTAACGGAGTTTTAAAGCACGTTTTTCGAGAAAACCCGAAAACGTGACTTAAGTGGTCAAACGGACCTGTAAAAATTATAGTTGATTAAATAACTATAATTAAGTATTAATGGAAGCGTAATAACCATAAAATTAATTAAACCGAAAATTCCGGAAAACGGACCCGGTAAGTGAATAGTGACAAAACCGGGGAGACGAAACGCGTTTAATTCGAAAAGACGAAAAACGACCCGGGCTATTAATTCATGAAGGCCGGTTTTAATTAATATGTATACACTCATTAATAGCTTGTTAGCTAATTAGTAATGAGATGACAAAGAAATAAATAAGTAAAGCAAATAGTGAATAGTAAAAAGCAACTTTACTACTCTCTCTCACCCTCTCCTTATTTCCTCACGGTTATTTTTCCCTCCAAACCGAGCTTCTTCTTTCCCTCTGTGAATGGGCGATTCCACACAGCACCACCACCTCCATCTTCAATCTCTCTAACTTGCTCATTTCTCCACCGAATCGCACAAAAAATTGTACCGTTAGATTCGTATCGGCGAGGGCTACGTTTTCCACCCCTCAAAATCTTGATTCCTCCACCTTCACTTCCATGGGTGTTGGACCTTTTGAAGCTTGAAGAGCTTATTTTGACTCTCCTTCACCACCTTAATGTCCTAAGGTAATAATAGGTAAGAGCTTTGGCCATTTCAAGCTTGTTCTTGTAATTTAGGAAAATTCCCCACGTTGAAAATTCTTCCATTTCAGCCGTGAGCTCCTGCTCTTGTGGGGTGTTGGAAACTCTTCCAATTGATTGCCAAGCTATCCATTTGGCTATTCTAAGGTAAAATTTAAGCTAAACCTAGAATACTAGCTCCTTAAAATGTTAGGTGTGTGGGGAAATATTGAAATTGACTAGTGTTATGTGTGTGATGGGATATGGTTGTAGCTAGCAATCCATAATCCTTGTGTGGTGTGGAAACAAGAAGAGAAAGAGGGAAGAAGAGAAAGAAGAAGAAGAGGAGTGAAAAACCGAGAATAAACAAGGTAAAGAGCTTACCTTGTGTTGGTTTTATTTTCCTTGTGAAACTTATGGGTGTTGAATAAAAACCTTGAGCTAGTGTAGTCATGGTACTACAATATTGTTAGTGAAAGAGAATGTTTTAATGAGGTTTATGTGTGCAAATAAACCTAGAAACTAAACTAGTGTATATGTGTGAACAATGGGAATTTGGTGTATTGTAATTGTTGTTGCTTGATTAAACAGGGGAGAGAGGATGTTTATGAGTTGATTTAAGAGTGGTGAACATGCTAAAGAAGTAGGCAAGTGCTGTCAAAATTTGCCTAGGAATGGATGGATTTGGGTGTTTTATTATAAGGAAGAAATTAGGAGGTTAAGAGTTTTGAATGGTTGGTTAAGGATTTGGAAACCAAACTAAGGAGAAGTGTGTATGAGAAGTAGAAATAATGTCAACTGAAGTGTTGGAAATGACATTATTTGAATGGTAAAAGAGGGAGCTAAATCTGTTACAAGAAGTGAAGAAAACAAGAAAACTAGTTACGAAAGTGTAAGTGAATTTAAGTGAAATTAATTAGAGTTGGTGAGTGCACTTGGTGCTTAGTTTAAGGTGATTAAGAAGGGTAAGTAAGTGCATAAACATGAGGATTTAAGGTGGGGAAGATTGATTAATCAATGGGCTAAGAGAGGACTTGGAACAGAGTTAGAAAATGTCAAATATGCAAAATCTGTAGCAGGGTCCGGGACCTAGTCCATGGACAAAGTCCCGGACCACCCCCTTAATTTGGGCCGAGAGTGAAGATTGTGTTTGGTCCGGGACTTGGGATAGGGACAAGGTCCCGGACCAGGTGTTGTTTTTCACCCGAGAGTTTGGTAATACTTTGGTCCGGGACTTAGATAGGGACTAAGTCCCGGACCACCCCCATAAGCCTACATAGAGTATTTTTAAGGTTGTAAATGATGGGGTTTGAATGTTAATGATGTTATAAGATGTTAAGGCCTTGTTTGGTGACATGTAAAGGCACTAGGAAGTGTAAGAAAGTGTTAGAAGTAATTGAGAAGTGAGAACTCAAATTAACAAAAGTAAAACCGAGATAACGGGATAACGGGGTAAGTACGGGAGTAACATTTAATTATGTTCTGTATGACCTTAGTATTAATATAATGTTGAAACATTATCAGAGAATCGTGCGTGACCCGAGCATGGTGAGATGACACGGTAAAAGTTAAATCCCGGTGAAAGGTATGATTTTCTCATACTCCGCGTGCTAACCGAGTTACGTTGATTTGTGTGTTTGTGTGCCGGCTTAATCAAGATTAAAGCATGAAAATAATCCATTGTTTGATTATGTATGTCTTGATGTATGTGAATGAGCTAACATACTTGTATGCCGGTGTGGTCTAACATAGAGTAAAGACCGACTCACTGTGAGTAACGTTTGGCTAGAGACCCATAGATCGGGTCGATGCTTAAGATAACGAAAACGTGCAAACACACAAACTATCCGTTAAAGTATAACGATAACGCAAACATATGAACTCCCTAGAATGTGAGGAGATGTACGGGTTGAGTAAATGCCCGATAATGGTTAGAAAACCACATTGAAACAATCCACGAAACAAATGAGAGTGGAAAGATAAGTGAACCTCCTTCAAGAGGATTTAAGATAGTTCGAAGATGTGAACTAGTGATGAAGGTAAAAGAGACCTGAGGGATTAGTAGCTCCCTTGAGACATGGTCGACCTCCTATATGAGGATTTACCTGATATATGCAAATAACCGAATGTATGAGTAAAGTAAATGTACGGGTAACTCTTAAAACCTAAGATTAACCAAACTTAAGTAATGTTCCCAAGGTCATTAGAAACATCGAGAGTGATGCTTCTAGACTAATATACATAATATTACTATAACTCCGAGAGAGGGTGTATGAGAATGTAAGTAGTCCGAGAGCAGTCGGGCCTAAGCAAAAGAGTTAGGAACTAAGAGAGAGTTCCGTGAGCTAGTTGAACCTTCCCACCATGCTAGACCCAGAGTAGGGTCGAAACCGGGGAAGTAAGACTATGCTAGAGAGCCATGAGTTTTGGCCTAAGTATGTATTAAGAGTATCAAGCGTGACGTAGGAGACCTGTAGCGTCTCGAGAATCTACAAGAGCTAGAGTATAATTAACCCAAGAGTGTGGGTGAGAAAACGAGTATAATTAACCCAAGAGTGTGGGTGAGATAATGAGTATAGATAACCCAAGAGTGTGGGTGAGATAATAAGTATAAGAACCGAGAGAATGGGTGAGTATAGTACGAGTAGCTCAGGAGAATGGGTGTGTATATGAACAAGTAACCCGAGAGAGCGGGTGAGATAATGAATAAGTAAACAAGGCAAGGTGAGGTATAACCCTCAAGGCCTAAGAGTAAGCAGATAGAACTAACAACCTTGTTATGTTAGTTGGAATTGTGTTCCGTGATTGGATGTAGATTCCTTGAGTAATACACATATATATTGTATTGCTATGATGCATGTGTTTGACTAATGAACTCCATGTATATCCGACAAAAGTAGTCGGCGTACCCCGGTTAGCGCTCGGGGTATGCGAATTTCATATGCAGCGTTAAGCTGAGCCCCTAGGGGCGATGTTTTTATTTTACAGGTATACCGAAGATGTTACCGTTCGAGAGTAGGACGGGGTCGGTGGGTTGCATGGGTAGTTAGATTTAATTACTTATGTATTGAAAGAGGTGTAAGACCAAATAAGTTGTCGGCATCCATATATTGTAGACTCGGTATAGTAAAGAAATGAAATGTGTATTGTGTTAGTATTGTGTAATCGGTTGTTCCAGTTCATCAGACCGTTACGGTACGTAAGTTTAGCCTGGTTAGCCACATGGGTGGCTAACGGCGTTGTTTCACCCCTCATTGTAATTAGGGTTCCGCTGCGTGATTAAGAGGTAATGATGAGATTAACGGTTGGGGTGTTACAGCAATGGATAAGGAAATGATAAGACATGAGTACCGAACAGCAGTCCGAGTGAGCATAACAGTGGGATAATACAAAGCATGAGGATTGAGATTACTGGAAAGTCCAGTTAGAAACGGGAACTCCAAACCCATACAATGAGGAAGGTATAAAACCTGGCCAACATAATGCGGACGACGATAGGAACACAATGAGAAAATCAAGTTTGAAGAGCTCATAGCTTCTTCATTCTCTTAAGGTAAAGAAAATGTAAGAAAAACCAAGTTTCCATCATCTTCCTTATATGGCCGAAAATTCCTTCTCATGGGGCTATGTTTTATGCCTTGTTCTAGCTTGATTTATTCAACAAGGACTAGTGGAGGTCCTATTTCATTCAATGCCAAAGTCTACCTTGAGACTTCAAAGGTAATCATCCACTTTTATGCCTTAGAACACATTTCTAACCTAGGTTTTTATTCCTTGAGGTTAGTGTATTGTTTAGTACTCATATGAGTCATTGAATATTGATTAGAACATTGGCAAGGGGAATTTAAGTGGTGGCCGAGATTCATGCAAGAAGAAGGTCTAAGGAGGAAGTTAAGATAAGCTAGAGAAACAAGGTAAAATGCTTACCTAATGGTGGTTTAAGCTTTAAGGGATGAGTTTAGGTGGATACCAATGTGGCTTAGAGCTTACATTGTGTATTGGGTATAACCTAAGAAAAAGAACTTAAATAAGCTTGTGAACTTGTGACTAAGGAGCCAATGGGAATGAGTTAGTAATATAAGTTTAAGATGGATTTTAAGAGCATTATAATTACTATGAGATTGATGGGTGTATTTGCAGGTTGAAAGCTTTTATATGTGGGAAATTCAGTGTTTAAGTTTAAGTCATTTAAGGGCCTAAGAGCCATGTCATTTAAGAGCCTTAGTGCTATGCAATTTAAGATTATTGCAATATATTGAGTTTGTTGTGAACGAGTTGGTTGGGTGATGAGATATGATGAGAAGAACTTGATGTGTGTGAGATGGTTGAATGAGGAAAAACAATGTGTGTGGGCATGATAAGATACTAGAGAAGCTATGGCAAAATTTGAGTAGAAAATAAGTGTTTAGGTGATGGTGGTGAATTAATATGACCTAGGATTTACTAGGAGTCACTATGAGGAATTTGAGTGGAAATGAGTTAACTAAGGAGTTCTTGAGGTTTAGAATGACCTAGAGATGCCTATGAGGAAATTAGAGTTTAGATGGGTGCATTGAACACACCAAAGTCATGGTATGAGGAATGGCAAGACTTGTGCAAATCTGGAGGAAATGATGTATAATGTTTGAGATGATTTAGGTATAAACTAAGGGAAGAACAATGAGAGTTCGGGAAGTTTGTGTAAGAGGTGGTGATGTTAGTGGTGGACTAGTAAGGTTTAGTTGAATGGTAATGTGTGGATTTGGGTGATGGAAGTGAAAAAGGTAGGAGGAGGTTGTAAGTCGTCAAGGAAAATGACTATAAACGTATAAGAGGCTATGATCGTGAGAATGGTGGGTAAGTTGCATAAGAGAAGTGGAAATGTCTAAGGAGGGTGTTGCATGGTTAAGGTAAATGAAGAACAATGTCAAGGTATTAAGGTAATGGAAAGAAAAGTATAAGCAAGCTTAAGAGTTTAAGAGTGATGAGTAACAAGTGAAAAGAGAGGAATTGGTGCATGGATATGCAAGGTGATTTGAGGAAGTTTTGGTAAATAAGCTGGGGATGGAAAATAATGTTTATGTTGCCCAAACTATTAAGGAGGGGACACTTGGGCTGGTTGAAGTTTGGTAATGTTACATGTTGGAATATAAGGAATTAATTGACAAGTGTTAGGAATTTCTTGTAAGAATTGAGTAAATGTTTGAGAAGATCTTTGGAAGTTGTTTAATGAGTTTGGTGGAGGTTATAAGGTGGGTTTAATGTGCCAAGATGGTGTTGGAACTTTTAGGACACTTGTGGAAGAGTTTGGAATTGAAAGAGCAAATTAAGAGAAAAATCTGTAGTGGACCGACCCAAGGTCCGACCCAGTTTTGGGTCGGTCGGGCCATGTTGAGCCAGCCGGAATGTCTCTGGACTGGACCGACCCAGAGCGTTTGGGTCGGTCGGGCAGAATTTAACGTAGGAAATGGGTTCTGTAATGGACCGACCAGAGGGTTGGGTCGTTCGGTCTAGCTCTGGTGGGACGGATGGGTTTCAAAGGACGAAAAGTTTCTGTAACGGACCGACCCAGGGGTTGGGTCGGTCGGTGGGTCGGATGACCCTTAAGATTTAAAAAAAAAGAAACCCTAAGAGAGATTAGTGTATTAATGGTACCCTCATTAAGGGGGCAATGATGATTAGAGGTATAAAGACCTAAGGGATTAAGTTAAGAATAAACTTAAAAGTTTAAGATTAAGTTCGTAAGATTAAGTTGTAAGACTTAAGAGGTGTTAGGTTGGAATCATTAAGGGTTAAGTAAGTTAAGTAAGATAAGTAAGTTGAATTGAGTTAAGTGATTAACAACCTAAAACTGCTTGTGACCTGCTTGCTAACGAGGTGTCCCTCGGCTTGTGTGCTATTTGTTTTTGTGTGCTCACTAAACAAGATAAAGCATGCAACCGGAATATATTATATTTATTGTATTGTTGTGTGATGTTTGAAAACTAACACAACATACGTGAGAACTTATAACCAATGTTTAGTAAGGAATTGAGTGAGACTAAGGAACGCCCCCTAATAAGGGACGATATGAACCGAAAGAGGTTAACCAACAAACAGGGTCTTGAGATTACTACTAACTGGAACTTGAGTGAGGAAACCCGGGACCGATCTCCGGTCATGCATGCTAAGGAAAGGGGGTCGGTATCTACAGCAGATTCGACTTCCGCTTAAGGACTCGTCTCGGACTTGTAGCCTAGGGCCGGTTGCCGGCTCAGCTACGCTGGACTCCCGTCCAGAGTAGGTGGCATTAAGATGGTGCGGTGGGATCACCTAAATCCCAGGTTCGAATTAAGCTACAACCATTCCCTTCCAGGAATGGTTTGTATATTGAGATTAAGTTAAGATTAAGATTAAGGTAAGGTTAAGATAAGTTGCAACCATTCCTTTAAAAAGGATGGTTTGTATTATTAAGATTAAGATTATGGTAAGGTTAAGATAAGTTGCAACCATTCCTTTTAAAAGGATGGTTTTATATTAAGATCAAGATAAGCTACATCCAGTACTTATTAAAGGATGGTTGTTTCTAAGATTAAGATAAGACTAAGATTGAGGTGAGATAAGGATGGACTAAGATTAAGAGGGAACATTACTAAGGAGTTAAATAACTAACTCTCTAATTAAGGGAACGCATTTAAGTCGTTCATGGTGTGTGAACTTTGATTGTTCATATTTGGATGGTTGTTTACAGCATTTACTATTATGTTGTGCATCTAATCAACCTCCATGCTATCGACAATTAGTCGTCGTAGCCACGTTAGCTTGGGGGCCATGAGAGGATCGTACCAGCATTCGTGCTGACCCCCTTTGGGGGCTGTTTTTACTACACAGGTACATCAGGAAGGGGCCGACGCGAGAGTAAGAAGGGGTACAAGTGTTACGGGTTAAGTGTGGTCTACGAGTTGTGCTTGTACGCTCGTATGGCAATTGAGTTAGTAAGATGTATAGGATGTGAGGGGATTGGAAGAAGGATATGTAATTGGTTAAGGTTGTTGTACTAATGTTCGGTATATTCTGTAGTCAGACCGTGGCAAGGTCCTAGATTGTAAGAATTCCGCTGTGACATGTTTATATATATACTGTTAAGTTGCGAGACCACATCTGGATTGAGTTGGGGTGTTACAAAAAGTGGTATCAGAGCGTAGTTACGCTCTGAAGACAATAAATACCGAACTTAGGAAAATGTTGAGGTTGAGATTGAGTTATGGGTTAAGGGTTGAGACATAGAGTGAGAGGTGCGTTAGTCAGGACTTCCCGGTGTTTACCGGACATCCATAGTACCTAGGCCCGCCCTCCACATCCCTAACCCTAAATATGTGGAACAAACGCCAGAGAGAAGAAAGCCTTCTCTTACTCGGGGAAACCCGATCTGGCAGTTAGCTAACAATAAGTAGTACGAGAAACATCTTGTTGCACAACAGTTACAGAGAACTTGGAGGTTTTCAGTGGAGCGCAACAGAGAAACATGAGCTACCTATGGAATACTATCAGTAAGGGAACAGAAATTACCGGCAACATGGGTCGACATGCTACGCAGTCGAAATAACCCGCGATACCAATGGTAAGGAAAGCACTACGCGTGCAATGGATAAGGAAATGATAAGAGACATGAGTACCGGACAGCAGTCCGAGTGAGCATAACAGTGGGATAATATAAAGCATGAGGATTGAGATTACTGGAAAGTCCAGTTAGAAACGGGAACTCCAAACCCCATACAATGAGGAAGGTTATAAAACCTGGCCAACATAATGCGGACGACGATAGGAACTCATATAAATTGTATACCGAAATAGGGCTACGATGTAGTGCCTAAAGGAGAATCATTACTGAGTAACCACAACAAAATGTGTGGAGACAGGAGCGAGGATTAAGACATAAGAAAATATTAAGGGATTCCCTCAGAAAGAGGAATGCCCTAATAGATGACAGTACTGTCAAACAACAAGGAAACTGCCGGATGGCCAGTTATCTAAAATAAGAGATCATCGAAGGAGTCCCGAGGACTACCAATTACATGGGAATTAGAAGGAAGCATCACTTCCAATGTACCTTGCACCAATAGCCCATCCTGCATGGCGCACTTGCCATAGCAAGTGCTACCACGGTTAAGCTACACGGAAAGCCATCATGGCAAGATAGGAGAACGCTACAGTTGTAACACATATTAATACCGGATTGTAAATCCATAGAACAGAAAATAAGACCTTGGAAAGGCCCGACGGCCTGACCATGATGAGATAAGGTGACACACCAGTCAGTCGGGAGCGGAACTTGGACAAAGTATTAAACCGCCTAAATATTAGCAACGGTATAACCCACTACAACAACAACCGACAGTACGGTAAGAACACAATCCCGAACTCCAAGGGGAAAACCTAAGAGATCGCTCGGTAATGCGAGCAAAAACACTATATAAGCAATAATATACAAGGGATGTATTATAAGATACTATTGAGACTGTTGAAGCATCGACTTACAACGAAAACGGGATAAGACTCCCAGAGTGACCATTAAGGATACCAATAACAACATTCTTCAATGAAGATGTTGGAAAACCCAAAAAAACAAGGATAAAGAAAATAAGCGTAAGATATAACCTACCAAGAGTTAAGGACATACGAATCCCACGGAGGAAAGCCCAAAGGACTACCCCCACAGAGCGGGCATAGTCGAGCCGAACAAACTGATGGATGACAGCTAGTACTGTTCGTCTAACTCTTAAACACCCAAGTATGATTGATCATCAAAGGGTGGCGTAATCAACAGAAGTTGAACGAAGCGTTGAGATGGAAGTAAGTATAAGACGACAGGATGATATCCAACTTGGACACCGTAAGGCAAACGCCTAATACGAACTAACCTTGACTATTAAAAGACATAAGTAGTAAAATGACAGTATTGTCAAAGACATTAAGTAACCTCAGATCACCTGAACAACTTCCCTAGCAGGAAGCAGGATGCAGCAACTTATCATGAAATCCGATACTACATTTAGTATGTAACCTAATGGTGGATAGTGCTCAAAGAACCAGAATCTTATAGGGATGACCTGCAGATGAGTAAGAGTACAAATAATGAACTGAGACATTAAGCATTAAGAGCCTACGAGCCAAGGATGTTAACCACATCAGAGCCCGAGGCGCAGTAAGTTTAAGAGAGCTTGTTTAAGCCACGAGGGACTACAATTGTAGATATGAACGGTTACCAAACCTATAACTTAGATTGGGAAGAACATTACCAAGAAAGGGTACCAATGAGAATATTGAGATAATGCTAAGGACAGGAGCGGAGAACGAACCATGCCTTTTAGGGTGGGGATACCTCTCCTTGTTGTGAGGCCATGAGTGGGAATGAACCCCTCAAAAGGGCTTTCATATATTAGAGATAAAATACACTTTATTTAGAAAATGGAAACTGTGAACCTTGAGATTACCTTAGAACATACCAGATACACTTGAGTAATAAGGAAGGTTGCACAAATAGACCCCATATCCGACACCCAGGATGTAAGAATTAGTGATCGTCAGAGATAAACACTGTGACTGCACATTATTGCTCGTCAATAATCAATGCTCAGAAGAGCTTGTGATTCAGTGAATGACTTCTTCAGG
>CM041778.1:305665670-305767189 GCA_023374045.1 Limonium bicolor
AACCGGTTAAATTACATGGTAAGCAACATCACTAAGGATGAAAGAAAGCGAGAGAAATTAGCCTGCTTACGAATCTGAGATTGGAGCAGAACATCTTCATATTAAGAGTTAACTATTTTACAGCACGGTATGACAACGGCCATACACCGGAATGAGAGAAACTCCAGTGTTTACACCAAGAAGGGATTGAGTATAAGGTAAGACATTAGAATAAATGAGTAAGAGGTTGCACCATCAATGGGCAACATGGTAAGGGCCAACTACCACGGTAGTAGTGGGCGTGAGTACAATAGTTATATAAGGAGAATTAAGTTGTGGTGCGCGGTAAAGCGACCGTTAGGTATGAGCCGTCAAATAATGACACAGGGGCAATGAGATTTATGAGTTAAAAACCAATATAAGTAAGGAAATAAGATGGTAGACGAGCTGTGCATTGATGCCAGTAGCCTGGACCTGGCTAGGTAAGATTTCACAGGAAGCACACTACCCATTCCTTAAGGAACTGGAAGTGCATTCCTAGTAGCATAAATATGAGAAACAAGAAAGAGGCTCTACGGAAAGAGACCTCAGATATTAAGTGACCGAATCAATACAGAATACAGAGAGGAGCTAGAGCATACCATACCCAAGAACACAGTAAATGGACTTCCCTTGATTGACTTCAAGAAGAACAATAAATGTTATTATGGAACGATGAAAGAGGGATCGACAACAGAATACTTCATAATTAGCAATAGCTAAACGTGTGACGGACACTATGAGTTTACTAAAACGAGACGTGGGACAACTGCACCCCACAGGGGATTGCAGGCCTAACATGCTCATTTATGAGTTAGTTGGGTATGTAGTAATGTACCAGTAAGGTACCCCATTCATGTAGACGAGTGGTGTAAGGAACACGGGAGGTAGTCGACTCCGTACCACGGACAACGACACAAGATCAGACAAGAGCAGCCATTACAACAAACAGTCGAAGAGAAGAATTCAGTTGAACCAGCAACGCAAGGGAATCAGAGACAAATAATAAAGGACTATGAAGTGCGAGAAGCACGGATTGTTAAGTACAGACATAGGACATGTCTTAAGATGAATAAGATTAAACTGTAAAGTGCAATAAGCACTAAACATTAGTTTCAGATTAGGAATCATCCTCAGACCAAATGTCAGTTGGACAGAACGATTTAGACATTCGAGAAAAACACTAAGAGTATGAACATTAGATCTCCAGGGAGACTGGATAGACGAGCTACAACCCATCAAGGCCGTGTATATAGTAAAATAACACGTGACCATTGAGGGACCTTTAGTGCTAAACCATAAGCACGCAAGAGAAAGATATCCGATACTGTAAAAGGATAAGAGAGGCAAATAAACCTAAAACTATCAGAGTCGTGCAGCGGAAGCTAGCAGATCACTACCTTTGAGATTAGACCAAACTAAGTTAAGGAAACGATATAGGTACCGTTAAGAATCCTCGATACAAGTACTAAGTCATTTCTGATCGAATTATAAGTAAGATAGATGACGTGGAAGCTAGAATGCTTGGTGAGAATTAGACATCTTGAACTTATGTTCAAGGATGATATAATGCTGATTACGTGGACGTAATCCATTAAAAGGGGGGTAGAGCGAAAACCGCTTAGCGTATGTTTGTGTACTGAGTACATAAACTACGGTGTGCATAGCACAAAATAATTTGAGAATATGTTTACATAAACATTTTGAGATAAATTATGGTTATTGCACACAGAAGATGTGAATACCATACATATTAAGTACGTATCTTGTTAACTCCGGTGTGAGTACAAGTTAAGAGAATTAAGGAAAAGGATTAAGGAGACTTAAGAAATAATAATATATGAGGTATCAGTCGATATGAGACTATGTGTGAGATAAGAATAAGATAACACTGTGAGATATTATTTGATATGAGTATGAGGAAGGAAATTGTAATGCTATGAGATATAAGATGGTGATAATTGGTGTGAGGCTGATATAGAACTTAGTAAGAATGGGTGCATTGAGGTAATTACTAAGAGATGAATTGGGAATGTCTGATGGACTGAGTCCACACCTCGGAGATGTATTGATTATGATTAGGAAGAACTAAAAAGATAGAAAATTGGACATGAGTGAATTATTTGGATGTTTAAAAATGACGTGGGAGGTGGAACTTGATTTTCTAGGGATCAAGGGAAACCGAACACAAATTGGAGTGGAAGGATAGTTCGACACTGATGCTGATCACATCAGGGTTGGATGATTCCTGAAACTCCCTACCAGTGGTCACAATTAAATCACACTATGGACAGAGGCCTTAGGATAAAATGAAATTGGAGTTGATTGTATTTTTAATTAGAGGAATGATTCCTCACATGACCTCGTAAAAAGGATTACCTTTTTACTGAGTCTCGCCCATGAAGTCGAGAACGCACGAGCCTTTGTCTTCGGACCGGTGACATGGGGAGAGCAGAGTGTTTTGTATTCTGGCCCATGGTGACGAGGACGAATGAGCCATTGTCTATGGACCGGTGACATGGGAGAATACGTTGGAAATTATGTGAATGTTTCAATCATCAAAAGAAACAAAAAGAATTTTGAGTGCTATACATGCTTAAGCATGTTGTGTGATATTTAAGTATAAGAATATGGCGGATCTAATGATCCAATGAGATTAAGTATACATAAGTATGATCTATATGATCTAAGGAATGAAGTAAGACATGTATTCTAATAAGATAAGATGCATGGGAACTTTGGGGACAAAGTTCTATTAAGGGGGGTAGATTGAAATACCCCAAACCTAAGTATGCTAAGTAAACATCAAATTATGATGTAGTAAGGCTAGAATATGACTTAGAAATATTGGTAGACAATTTAAACCAAGGAAAACACAAGAAAGTGCTTTAAGGGCAATCAGGGCAAAAACGTGCTCTAAGCTTGGAGTGACTTTGATTAGCACCCAAATACCATTGTAAGACCTTAGTAATATTCTAATGGTCATTTTAAATCAATTAGCAAAGAAAACCAAGCTTGAAAACAAGTCAAACACAAAATGTGCTTTAAGAAGTCTTAAAGCACATTTTTGAGAAATTGTCTTAGAATTGAGTTTTGAGTGGCTAAATGTCCATCATTACTCTTTAATCAACATGTGTACTACTTAGTATCACATTAGGAGGTCTAAATCAATGGGAAATCAAAAATTTCAGAAATATGTGCACTAATTTGTGAATAGTGCCAAATAGTGACTAGCTTAGTCTTTAATTAACTTAGTTTAGTTAATTGGTCAACAAAGGCCAAACATGCCCTTATTTAATAAGGGGGCCGGTTTTTAGGTGGTGAGTCACCACATGTGTTATAACCCGTACAATTCATACCTTATGTTATATCAGTTGCAATGTTATTCTAAGTTGGATTATTTATTTCTTTGCTATCAGTTGGACACCGGCGGTATTGTTCTAATTGTAGAGGGCAAGGAGGTCCATCTATTAAAACAATTAAGGTAATTGTTTTCTTTAATTAATAAGGAGTGGGAGCCTTATTTAATTATTCACCATCTAATTATTTTACATCGTCAGTCCATTCGTGAGGAGCGTCTCGATCGTGGTTTGAACGACAGTTTCCTCTCTTCCCTTCTCTCTCTAATTCCTCCTTGCTGAAGCGTTGATGATCTACTGCAATCTGGTTGGGATCTCTGCTGCTGTGTAATCCGTTGTCCGCCTTCAGGTTTGATTCTCGAAATTCAGATTAGTAATTAGAGCAAGTTCCTCTCCTCTGCAGTTTCTGATTTTGGTTGATTGTTGTGATGAACTCAGCGATTGTGCTCTGCGTTTGGATTCGTGTTCTGTGTGTGGCTGTGCTGCGAATTGCTGGAGGTTCTGCACACTCGATTTCAGGTTTGTGGTGCAGAAAGTTATACAGTTTTGAGTTTCCAAATTCTAGGTTTCCTTCGAATGTTTTCTGATTGCTGGGCTTTGATTGTGGAACTCAGTGGGTTCTGTATCGGATTGTGGTTCTGCGTGGTTGGGCTCTGCTGTCTGATTCGGGATTGTCTGCTAATTGAGGTAGGTGGTTACTCGATTCAGTTTGGAAGTTCAGCCATGGGGTGTTGCAAGAGCGTTGTTGTTTTTGTGTGTGTGATTCTATTAGCGTTTGTTGTGATTTTGGATGGCTAAACCCCCATGGTTTCCTGTTTTAATGTCTGATTTGGTGTGTGTGCTTAATTGGCAATTCGTGGTGTTGAATTGCGTTGTTTTTCTGCTCTGTTCGTCTTCTGAAATTTGCAGTTTTCGCACTGTCCGAACTTCTGTCCGAGCTTTGAAGTTCGGACAGTGCGTTCTTGCCTTACTGATTTTCAAGTTCGGGGTATGTCCGAACATCTGTCCGAACATAGATGTTCGGACACACCCTCAGGTTTTCCTCTGTTTAAGTTCGACCTGTGTCCGAACTTCGACGTCCGGACACAAGGTCGGACCTTCCGCGTGTTTTCCCGTAAAACCTGTCCGAACATCCGTCCGAACTTGGATGTTCGGACATTCTGAATTCCTCTATCTGATTTCAACTCGACTTGTGTCCGAACATTGATGTCCGGACACAAGTTCGGACATTTGGCTTTCTCTGGTTTCTGAGTCTCGACTTGTGTCCGAACTTCGACGTCCGGACACAAGTTCGGACACCCCTCTGTTTTCAGCGTAACTTCTTCGTTTGAACTCCGATTTGAGTGCCGTCTGCGGCATTGGATTCCTTATGTTCTGTACTACTGATTTATGAGTGTTTTGGCATATTTAAATGCAACTTTGCTTCTGTTTAAGCAATCCTTCTGTTTTGGGACATTACACTGTTTCTGAGCCGTGAATGGCTGGGTCGAGCTATTCCGTGGTATACCATGTAGACGTCATTCTGAGTGTGGGTCATTCCCTTTCTGTTCTGTGGGGTTGACGAACCCTTTGGCTCTTTCGAGTCATTTCTGCGTTGCCGAGAGACCTGGTATGGTCTATGGGTCTCCGACCCTTCTGAGTGTGTGCATTGTGTTTTGTCCCCTTTCTGTTTAAGTGCTCTGACTGTTTCTGATATGGGAACCCCTTGAGTTCCACTCTGTTTCTGTTCTGAAAGCTTCTGGATATTGAGAATTGTGGATAAATTTATCTTCTCCTTCTTCTGTTTTCAATTGTTTTGAGCGACCTTACTGATGACGGTCGCTGCTTACTGGGCATAGTTGTGTGCTCATTCCCCTACTTCTAACATTTTTGCAGATTGATCAGCGAGGATCATCCTAAGTTCTGGAGCTATAGATTTAGCTTTTATGTTCATTCAGTTTGATACTTTGAGATGTTGTAGCCTTCGGGCCTTATACTTTTGACTTCTGTTTCTGACTCAGTTTCGTATTTGGGATTTTGGTATTTGCTTCCGCTGTATTTGAATACATTGGTTTACAATGTTTATGTAAACTTGTTTTGGGCCTTTATTGCGTTTGAGTGTTTTAGAGCCTTGCGTTATTAGGTAGTAATACGCGGCGTGTAGCACCCTTAACTCTTAGGCCGGTTTTAGGGGTGTTACATTTAGTGGTATCAGAGCCAGGTTTGGCTTTCTTTGGTGTCTGTGGGTGTGTTTGCTTGTGTGAGAGTCAGTTGTGACAGTGGTTGACAGTATGAGTTAGTTCTGACAAGTTTTGGATTTGTATATCTCAGAATGGCTCCTCGTAGGACACCAGTGACCCCTCAGGGAGATGCTGCGGATGTAGTGCAGCAGTTTGTGACGCAGTTGATGCAGACGATGGCTGCAGCTGCTGGGGGAGCTGGTGGAGGAGCTGGTGGTGCTGGCCCAGCAGGGGCGAATGCCGTGGGAGGCCGAGTCCGAGCACTCCAGGAGTTCATGAAGCTAAAGCCACCTTCTTTCGACGGCTGTGGCGACCCTCAGGAGGCGAGCCATTGGATTACTGAGGTCGAGGACCTGCTGAGAGTGATGGGGTCGGAGGACGACCAGAAGGTAGACTTGCCACGTTCCTCTTCAAGGGGGAGGCGAAGGAGTGGTGGCGCATGGTGATGGGTAGACATCCCCAGCCTTGGACCTGGGATCAGTTCTGCTTGGAGTTCAACAAGCAGTTCTATCCGGATGTCTACAAGGACCAGAAGATCAATGAGTACAACCGGCTGCGTCAGGGGAGAGATATGTCTGTAGAGGAGTATGTGAGGAAGTTCGTGACCCTGTCGAAGTATGCTCCGGAGCCAGATGAGCATAGGAAGGCTCGTAAGTTCGAGAGCGGTTTGAGGCCAGACATCAGGTCGGCGGTGACACCTCTTCGTCACCGGACCTTCAGAGATGTGGCGGATGTCGCCTTGCTGGTAGAGGCGGACATCAGGGGCAGACAGGCGGGCAAGGACCATAAAGGGAAGAGGCGTGCTGAGGAGCCTCAGAAGAAGGAGGCTGCTCCTCCTCAGAAGAAGCAGACCTATGGAGATCGCCGGGGAGCTTTCATCTTCGTCAGCTGGGGCGAAGTGTGGGGCTTGTGGTCGCTCCCATCCTGGTAGGGAGTGCTACAAGAAGACTGGTGCCTGCTTTAAGTGCGGGTCGATGGAGCACCGGATCGCTCAGTGCCCTCAGGCATCCAGTAGAGGCTCAGGGGAGAGAGGCACCGGCTCAGATTCAGGGGCGAGGTCCGATCAGAAGAAGCCTCAGACTCAGGCCCGGGTTTATGCTATGGCTGGAGAGCGTGATCGTGCTGGTGATCGCGTCATCTCAGGTATTCTCCAGATCCATTCTCGAGATGTATTTTGTCTGTTTGACTCTGGAGCTACGCATTCTTTGTCTGCTATGATTTTTGGGTGATCTTGGACTGACTGCTGTGCCTAGTGAGGTAGACCTATGTGTGAGTAGTCCGTTAGGTGGGGTTGCCCCTTGTGTGTTGGATTCTGTGTGTAAGGCTTGTCCCATAGTAGTTAGGGACAAGACCTTCTTTGCTGACCTCATCCCGATGCGGATGACCTGTTTTGATGTGATCTGGGCATGGATTGGCTAGCAGAGCACCATGCCCATATAGATTGTGCAGCGAGAGAGTAGTGTTCGACTTGCCAGGGTCTCGTTTTGCTTTCTCTGGGAATGCAGTTCCATGTGCGCCGGTGATTGTGTCAGCGATGCAGGCAGCCAGTTTCTTGAGGAAGGGCTGCCAGGGCTTCTTATGTTATCTGCCAGAGGTGCGTGAGGGATCTAGCTTGGAGAGCATCCCGATCGTCAGAGAGTTCCCGGAGGTCTTCCAGGACGACGTGCCCGGACTTCCACCAGTGCGAGAGGTGGAGTTCACCATCGATTTAGCGCCAGAGACTCAGCCCATCTCTAGGGCCCCTTACCGTATGAGTCCGGCGGAGTTGAAGGAGCTGAAGGTCCAGCTTCAGGAGCTGTTAGATAAGGGCTTCATACGCCCTAGTGTTTCGCCTTGGGGAGCGCCAGTGCTGTTTGTGAAGAAGAAGGATGGGACCTTCCGTTTGTGCATCGACTACAGGAGCTGAACAAGGTGACCATCAAGAATCGCTATCCCCTTCCGCGCATAGATGATTTGTTTGACCAGTTGGCGGGCGCCACAGTGTTCTCGAAGATAGATCTTCGTTCAGGCTACCATCAGTTGAGGATTAAGGCCGAGGATGTGCCTAAGTCCGCTTTTAGGACTCGTTATGGTCATTACGAGTTCCTAGTCATGCCTTTGGTTTGACTAATGCTCCATCAGTATTCATGGATATGATGAACCGGGTTTTCAAACCCTATCTGGATCAGTTTGTAGTGGTCTTCATAGATGATATCTTGGTGTACTCAAGAGCGCAGAGGAGCATGAGGAGCATCTGAGGATTGTTTTGCAGACGCTGAAGGATCGTGAGTTGTATGCTAAGTTGAAGAAGTGTGACTTCTGGCTTGATCGCGTAGTATTCTTGGGACATGTGGTCTCGAAGGACGGTATCTTAGTGGATCCTGAGAAGATTAGAGCTGTGATGGAGTGGGTGAGGCCCACGAATGTTGCTGAGATTCGCAGTTTCCTTGGGTTAGCTGGGTACTACAGGAAGTTCGTTGAGGGGTTCTCTAATTGTATCCCCGCTGACCCGTCTGTTGAGGAAGGAGATCAAGTATGAGTGGAGCGAGGCTTGTGAGCAGAGTTTCCAGGAGATTAAGAAGAGGCTGACGACCGCACCGATTCTGACTTTGCCTTCTGGGACTGAGGGATTCGAGGTCTTCTGTGATGCGTCCCATAAGGGACTGGGATGTGTTTTGATGCAGCAGGGTAAGGTAGTGGCTTATGGCTCGCGGCAGCTTAAGCCCTATGAGAAGAACTACCCTACCCACGATCTGGAGTTGGCAGCTGTAGTGTTCGCGCTGAAGATTTGGAGGCATTATCTGTATGGAGCGTCGTGTAAGGTTTACACGGACCACAAGAGTCTCAAGTATTTGTTCACTCAGAAGGAGCTGAACTTGAGACAAAGGAGGTGGTTGGAGCTACTTCATGACTACGATTTAGAGATCCTCTACCACCCGGGTAGAGCGAATGTTGTTGCAGATGCCTTGAGCCGGAGAGGTGCTTCGGGTGTAGCTTGTGCTCTGACGGAGTCCAGAGGTCCGCCTTAGAGCTGCAGCGTATGGGTGTTTGGGTAGTCAGACCCCAGTGCCAGTGTGATAGCAGCGCTTCAGGTTCAGTCTTCGTTGGTCGACAGGATCCGGGTTGGTCAGGAGGCAGATTCAGCTTTGTGTCGGATCAGAGAGGCTGTCTTCAGATCAGAGTTCAGACTTCAGTGTCTCCAGTGATGGGTGTCTGCGTTTCAGAGGCCGTGTATGTGTGCCAGACGATGCAGTGCTGCGTAGGGAGATCCTTCAGGAGGCTCATGGAGCGCCATATTCAGTTCACCCAGGAGGGGTGAAGATGTATCGAGATCTCAGAGAGTCATTCTGGTGGTCTGGGATGAAGCGTGATATCTCAGAGTTTGTTTCGAAGTGCCAGACCTGTCAGCAGATTAAGGCTGAGCACCAGAGGCCAGCGGGTTTGCTTCAGCCCCTTCCCATTCCTGAGTGGAAGTGGGAGAGTGTGGGGATGGATTTCGTCATGGGTTTGCCCAGGACTCCTTCGGGTTGTGATGCTGTTTGGGTGATAGTTGATCGTCTGACGAAGTCTGCTCATTTTCTGCCGGTGAAGAAGACCTTCAGTTTGGAGCGTAGCTCGTTTATATCTGGATGAGATAGTGAGACTTCACGGTGTGCCTAACTATTGTGTCTGATCGTGACCCACGTTTGTTTCGAGATTTTGGCGCAGTTTGCATAAGGCCTTGGGTACGAATTTAGCCTTCAGTTCAGCTTACCATCCTCAGTCGGATGGCCAGACGAGAGGACTAATCAGGTGGTGGAGGAGCATGTGACTCTGATTGAGTTCGCCTACAACAATAGCTTTCAGGCGAGCATTGGTATGGCTCCGTTTGAAGCGTTGTACGGTAGGAGGTGCAGGTCCCCCATCTGTTGGGATGACCTGAAGGAGAGGGTCTTGGTTGGACCCGAGCTGGTGCAGGGAGCAGTAGAGAAATCAGGACGATTCGGGAGCGTTTGCTTGTTGCTCAGAGCAGACAGAAGTGCTATGCAGACCAGAGGCGTAGACCGCTTGAGTTTGATGTTGGTGATCATGTCTATCTGCGAGTGTCGCCGGTCAGAGGCGTGGTCCGGTTTGGGAAGCGTGGGAAGCTTAGCCCGAGGTTCGTTGGACCGTTTGAGATCTGGAGAGGATTGGCCCTGTGGCCTACCGGTTAGCGTTGCCACCCGCTTTGTCTGCTGTTCACGGTGTTTTTGTCTCCATGTTGAGGAAGTATCTGCATGATCCGTCTCATGTGATCGACTACAGCCAGCTTCAGTTGAGAGAGGACTGCAGCTTCGAGGCGGTGCCTACTCGTATTTTAGCCAGGGATGTCCGTCGGCTTCGTAGTAAGACCCTACCTATGGTGAAGGTCCAGTGGTCAGATCAGTTAGAGAGTGAAGCTACGTGGGAGCTCGAAGATGAGCTGCGTGCCAAGTATCCCTCCCTGTTCGAGCAGTAAGGTGCCTTATTTAAGAAGGGTCCGTTTTAGTGTGAGTCACCACATGTGTTATAACCCGTACATTCATACTTATGTTATATCAGTTGCAATGTTATTCTACGTTGGATTATTTATTTCTTTGCTATCAGTTGGACACCGGCGGTATTGTTCTAATTGTAGAGGGCAAGGAGGTCCATCTATTAAAACAATTAAGGTAATTGTTTCTTTAATTAATAAGGAGTGGAGCCTTATTTAATTATTCACCATCTAAATTATTTTACATCGTCAGTCCAATTCGTGAGGAGCGTCTCGATCGTGGTTTGAACGATAGTTTCCTCTCTTCCCTTCTCTCTCTCTAATTCCTCCTTTGCTGAAGCGTTGAATGACCTACTGCAATCTGGTTGGGATCTCTGCTGCTGTGTAATCCGTTGTCCGCCTTCAGGTTGATTCCGAAATTCAGATTAGTAATTAGGGCAAGTTCCTCTTCTCTGCAGTTTCTGATTTTGGATGATTGTTGTGATGAACTCAGCGATTGTGCTCTGCGTTTGGATCGTGTTCTGTGTGGTGGCTGTGCTCTGCGAATTGCTGGAGGTTCTGCAAACTTGATTCAGGTTTGTGGTGCAGAAAGTTATACAGTTTTGAGTTTCCAAAATTCTAGGTTTCCTACGAATGTTTTTCTGATTCTGGGCTTTGATGTGGAACTCAGTGGTGTTTTGTCTGTATCGATGTGGTTCTGCGTGGTTGGGCTCTACTGTCTGATTCGGGATTTGTCTGCTAATTGAGGTAGGTGGTTACTCGATTCAGTTTGGAAGTTCAGCCATGGGGTTGCAAGAGCGTTGTTGATTTTGTGTGTGATTCTATAAGCGTTTTGTTGTGATTTTGGATGGTTAAACCCCATGGTTCCCTGTTTTAATGTCTGATTTGTGTGTGCTTAATTGGCAATTCGTGGTGTTGAATTGCGTTGTTTTTCTGCTCTGTTCGTCTCTGAAACTTGCAGTTTTTCGCACTGTCCGAACTTCTGTCCGAGCTTTGAAGTTCGGACAGTGCGTTCTTGCCTTACTGATTTTCAAGTTCGGGGTATGTCCGAACATCTGTCCGAACATAGATGTTTGGACACACCCTCAGGTTTCTCCTCTGGTTTAAGTTCGACCTGGTCCGAACTTCAACGTCCGGACACAAGGTCGGACCTTCCGCGTGTTTTCCCGTAAAACCCGTCCGAACAATCCGTCCGAACTTGGATGTTCGGACATTCTGAATTCCTCTATCTGATTTCAACTCGACTTGTGTCCGAACATTGATGTCCGGTACTGAAAGTTAGAATTTGGCTTTCTCTGGTTTCTGAGTCTCGACTTGTGTCCGAACTTCGACTTCTGGACACAAGTTCGGACACCCCTCTGTTTTCAGCGTAACTTCTTCGTTTGAACTCCGATTTGAGTGGCCGTCTGCGGCATTGGATTCCTTATGTTCTGTACTAACTGATTTATGAGTGTTTTGGCATATTTAAATGCAACTTTGCTCTGTTTAACAACCCTTCTGTTTTGGGACATTACACTTTGTTTCTGAGCCGTGAATGGCTGTCCGAGCATTCCGTGGTATACCATGTAGACGTCATTCTGAGTGTGGGTCATTCCCTTTTCTGTTCTGTGGGGTTGACGAACCCTTTGTGGCTCTTCGAGTCATTCTCTTCTGCGTTGCCGAGAGACCTGGTATGGTCTATGGGTCTCCGACCCTTATGAGTGTGTGCATTGTGTTTTGTCCCCTTTCTGTTTAAGCGCTCTGACTGTTTCTGATATGGGAACCCCTTGAGTTCCACTCTGTTTCTGTTCTGAAAGCTTCTGGATATTGGAGATTGTGGTTATTATATTTATCTTCTCCTTCTTCTGATTTCAATTGTTTTGAGCGACCTTACTGATGACGGTCGCTGCTTACTGGGCATAGTTGTGTGCTCATTCCCCTACTTCTAACATTTTTGCAGATTGATCAGCGAGGATCATCCTAAGTTCTGGAGCTATAGCATTTAGCTTTTATGTTCATTCAGTTTGATACATTGAGATGTTGTAGCCTTCGGGCCTTATGCTTTTGACTTCTGTTTCTGATTCAGTTTCGTATTTGGGATTTTGGTATTAGCTTCCGCTGTATTTGAATACATTGGTTTACAATGTTTATGTAAACTTGGTTTTGGGCCTTTATTGCGTTTGTGTGTTTTAGAGCCTTGCGTTATTAGGTAGTAATACGCGGCGTGTAGCACCCTTAACTCTTAGGCCGGTTTTAGGGGTGTTACAACATGAGTCACACAACTTAAGAAAAGAAAAGAGAAATAAAGAAAGGTTACTTTGCTTTAAGGTAAATATGCTTACCTTTTAGCCTACCTTCTCCTCTTCTCCATTCATTCTCTTCTTCCATGGTTTTCTTCCATGCTCTTCATCCTCTCAAACCGAGAGAAAAGCTCCATTGTTGCTTCACCTTGTCTTCTAAACTCACTCATTTTAGCTCCAAATCAAAACTAAACACATATTATTCTTAGTTAGCTTAAGCTCTAGATTTCTATCTTTTCAAATCGTTCAAAGCTCAAGTTTGGTGCCATGAGAAAACTCCATTGATGGAGGAAAATCAGTTTGAAGAGCTCATTAGCTTCTCCATTCTCTTAAGGTAAAGAAAATGTAAGAAAAACCAAGTTTCCATCATCTTCCTTATATGGCCGAAAATTCCTTCCCATGGGGCTATGTTTTTATGCCTTGTTTCTAGCTTGATTTATTTCACCAAGGACTAGTGGAGGTCCTATTTCATTTCAATGCCAAAGTCTACCTGAGACTTCAAAGGTAATCATCCACTTTATGCCTTAGAACACATTTCTAACCTAGGTTTTTATTCCTTGAGGTTAGTGTATTGTTTAGTACTCATATGAGTCATTGAAATTGATTAGAACATTGGCAAGGGGAATTTAAGTGGTGGCCGAGCATGCAAGAAGAAGGTCTAAGGAGGAAGTTAAGATAAGCTTGAGAAAACAGGTAAAATGCTTACCTAATGGTGGTTTAAGCTTTAAGGGATGAGTTTAGGTGGATACCAATGTGGCTTAGAGCTTACATTGTGTATTGGGTTATATAACCTAAGAAAAAGAACTTAAATAAGCTTGTGAACTTGTGACTAAGGAGCCAATGGGAATGAGTTAGTAATATAAGTTTAAGATGGATTTTAAGAGCATTATAATTACTATGAGATTGATGGGTGTATTTGCAGGTTGAAAGCTTTTATATGTGGGAAATTCAGTGTTTAAGTTTAAGTCATTAAGGGCCTAAGAGCCATGTCATTTAAGAGCCTTAGTGCTATGCAATTAAGATTATTGCAAATATTGAGTTTGTTGTGAACGAGTTGGTTTGGGTGATGAGATATGATGAGAAGAACTTGATGTGTGTAGATGGTTGAATGAGAAAAACAATGTGTGTGGGCATGATAAGATACTAAGAAGATATGGAAAAATTGAGTAGAAAATAAGTGTTTGGTGATGGTGGTGAATTAATATGACCTAGGATTTAGTAGGAGTCACTATGAGGAATTTGAGTGGAAATGGTTAACTAAGGAGTTCTTGAGGTTTAGAATGACCTAGAGATGCCTATGAGGAAATTAGAGTTTAGATGGGTGCATTGAACACACCAAAGTCATGGTATGAGGAATGGCAAGACTTGTGCAAATCTGGAGGAAATGATGTATAATGTTTTGAGATGATTTAGGTATGAACTAAGGAAGAACAATGAGAGTTCGGGAAGTTTGTGTAAGAGGTGGTGATGTTTAGTGGTGACTAGTAAGGTTTAGTTGAATGGTAATGTGTGGATTTGGGTGATGGAAGTGAAAAAGGTAGGGGAGGTTGTAAGTCGTCAAGGAAAATGACTATAAACGTATAAGAGGGTATGATCGTGAGAATGGTGGGTAAGTTGCATAAGAGAAGTGGAAATGTCTAAGGAGGTGTGTGCATGGTTAAGGTAAAAAGAACAATGTCACGGTATTAAGGTAATGGAAAAAAAGTATAAGCAAGCTTAAGAGTTTAAGAGTGATGAGTAACAAGTGAAAAGAGAGGAATTGGTGCATGGATATGCAAGGTGATTTGAGGAAGTTTTGGTAAATAAGCTGAGGATGGAAAATAATGTTTATGTTGCCCAAACTATTAAGGAGGGGACACTTAGGCTGGTTGAAGTTTTGGTAAGGTTACATGTTGGAAATATAAGGAATTAATTGACAAGTGTTAGGAATTTCTTGTAAGAATTGAGTAAATGTTTGAGAAGATCTTTGGAAGTTGTTTTAATGAGTTTCGTGGAGGTTATAAGGTGGGTTTAATGTGCCAAGATGGTGTTGGACCTATTAGGACACTTGTGGAAGAGTTTGGAATTGAAAGAGCAAATTAAGAGAAAAATCTGTAGTGGACCGACCCAAGGTCCGACCCAGATTTGGGTCGGTCGGGCCATGTTGAGCCAGCCAGAATGTCTCTGGACTGGACCGACCCAGAGGGTTTGGGTCGGTCGGCTTAGCTTTGGGTCGGTCGGGCAGAAATTTAACGTAGGAAATGGGTTCTGTAATGGACCGACCCAGAGGGTTGGGTCGGTCGTCTAGCTCTGGGTCGGACGGATGGGTTTCAAAGGACGGAAAAGTTTCTGTAATGGACCGACCCAGGGGTTGGGTCGGTCGGTGGGGTCGGACGACCCTTAAGATTTTAAAAAAGAAAACCCTAAGAGAGTTTAGTGGTATTAATGGTACCCTCATTAAGGGGGCAATGATGATTAGAGGTATAAAGACCTAAGGGATTAAGTTAAGAATAAACTTAAAAGATTAAGATTAAGTTCGTAAGATTAAGTTGTAAGACTTAAGAGGTGTTAGGTTGGAATCATTAAGGGTTAAGTAAGTTAAGTAAGATAAGTAAGATGAATTGAGTTAAGTGATTAACAACCAAACTGAATGAATGTTTTAGGACTTGGAATTTGGACTCCGGAAGGAGTAAGCAACCGAACGGCCAACGGTGAACGGTACAGTTCTCTTGTGACCTGCTTGCTAACGAGGTGTCCCTCGGCTTGTGTGCTATTTTTTTTGTGTGCTCACTAAACAAGATAAAGCATGCAACCGGAATATATATATTTATTGTATGTTGTGTGATGTTTGAAAACTAACACAACATACCGTGAGAACTTACTAACCAATGTTTAGTAAGGAATTGAGTGAGACTAAGGAACGCCCCCTAATAATGGACGTATGAACCGAAAGAGGTTAACCAACAAACAGGGTCTTGAGATTACTACTAACTGGAACTTGAGTGAGGAAACCCGGGACCGATCTTCGGTCATGCATGCTAAGGAAAGGGGGTCGGTATCTACAGCAGATTCGACTTCCGCTTAAGGACTCGTCTTCGGACTTGTAGCCTAGGGCCGGTTGCCGGCTCAGCTACGCTGGACTCCCGTCCAGAGTAGGTGGCATTAAGATGGTGCGGTGGGATCACCTAAATCCCAGGTTCGAATTAAGCTAAACCATTCCCTTCCAGGAACGGTTTGTATATTGAGATTAAGTTAAGATTAAGATTAAGGTAAGGTTAAGATAAGTTGCAACCATTCCTTTTAAAAGGATGGTTTGTATTATTAAGATTAAGATTAAGGTAAGGTTAAGATAAGTTGCAACCATTCCTTTTAAAAGGATGGTTTGTATTATTAAGATCAAGATAAGCTACATCCATTCCTTATTAAAGGATGGTTGTTTCTAAGATTAAGATAAGACTAAGATTGAGGTGAGATAAGGATGGACTAAGATTAAGAGGGAACATTACTTAAGGAGTTAAATAACTAACTCTCTAATTAAGGGAACGCATTTAAGTCGTTCATGGTGTGTGAACTTTGATTGTTCATATTTGGATGGTTGTTTACAGCATTTACTATTATGTTGTGCATCTAATCAACCTCCATGCTATCGACAATTAGTCGTCGTAGCCACGTTAGCTTGGGGGCCATGAGAGGATCGTACCAGCATTCGTGATGACCCCCTTTGGGGGCTGTTTTTACTACACAGGTACATCAGGAAGCGGCCGACGCGAGAGTAAGAAGGGGTACAAGTGTTACGGGTTAAGTGTGGTCTACAAGTTGTGCTTGTACGCTCGTATGGCAATTGAGTTAGTAAGATGTATAGGATGTGAGGGGATTGTAAGAAGGATATGTAATTGGTTAAGGTTGTTGTACTAATGTTCGGTATATTCTGTAGTCAGACCGTGACAAGGTCCTGGATTGTAAAGAATTCTGCTGTGACATGTTTATATATATACTGTTAAGTTGCGAGACCACATCTGGATTGAGTTGGGGTGTTACAACATGTGCACCACTCTTTCAGAGTACGGGCCCCCCATATCCAGGATTTTGCCCCAACCAAATGGGGCCAATAATTCCCTCATCCCCAGCTGACGCTCCATCTCCGGCACCACACACCGTTGAGCAATAATATCCATATCCTTGGCAAACCACTCTCTGGCTGCGTCGTTTCTAAATTCATCCGGCTGAGCTCGATGACTTGAACTTGCGCCGGTTCTCCCAGCCCTCTTAGCACGGCCTGTAATTCTGCTCAACATCTGCTCATGCAAGGGCAGCCAATGTCAAATAAAAGAAGGCAAGGAAATAGTTCTAAGTATGCACATAGTTATCCAAAATTCGACAGAGTCTCCCCTTAAAATTCATTATCCTCCACAGCCCAGAGCAATCCTATTTCTCATTCGCAAAGGTAATCTTCAACAAACGATGACCTGTAGAGACTTAACCAACAGACAATCGCAGTAGTTCAAACATATCCAGTCCTAGTCTCAATCAACGGGACTAGTTCAGCCATGCAAAATCAGACCCCCAAATGGATAAATCTACATTATAAGCCCAGTAACTCACACCATAGCAGAATAGAAACCTCATACATGCGAATGAGTTTCAGCAAATTGACTAATACACAGTAAAAATTCGACTTGGTTCACCTCAACTTTCGAAGTCTGTCAAAAACATAATAACGGAGGTAAAAAAGTGGAGAAAATACCTTGCTTGAGATGAATGAGTGGTCAGGAGCAAGAAGAACAATGTAATCTGCAAGATTCGAACTCAAAACCCCCCAAATTCGATAGTTAGGATTATAGTTCGAGCAAGCTCAGATTCAGACTTATGTGGGGATTTCCTGGTCGATTTCGGGTTCTAGAGTGGTGGAGAACTCAAAAACGGAGAGATGGGTACCAAAATTGTGAGATTTGGTGGAAAAATGAGGGAGTTGTGAGAGGTTGAAGAAGAAGGAGAACTGGGGGCGCTGCTGTTCGTCGCGAGGAGGGAGAAGGGTTTGGGAATTTTGTTTCGAAATAAGTCGCCCGCGCCTCTTTAATTTCAGAATTTTTGAGGTGTCCGAACTTTAAAGTTCGGACATACATACCTGGGCAACGCTTCGCATCGTGTCCGAACTTCGATGCTCGGACCGAAGTTCGGACATCTCATGTTTTCCATTTGCCAAACTCTCGAATTAGGTCTGAACTTCGATGTCCGGACAGAAGTTCGGACGTCTCATTTTATACAGCCTGCAATCTCTTGAACTGCGTCCGAACTTTGATGTACGAACAGAAGTTCGGACATCTCCACAAATGCAAAAACCTGCTCTTTCCTTAACCAAAAACAATGTAAACAATTTTACACAACACAAGGCTTAAATAATCACGATAGAACTGAAATAAAATACCGAAAAATACTGGGTTGTCTCCCAGTCAGCTGCTCCTCTTTAAAGTCTTTTAGCTAGACTTCTTCCATTTGATCAATCAGAGGTAGTGTGGTTGGAAGCTCCAAAACAGCCTACAGCAAGTTTCTTCAACCTTGCCAATTCTTTCCGCATTCGCCAAGAGAATTTCTTCTTCATATTTGAACTCGTCTCTTGAGAAATCATCTTTGCTGTAGAACTGGATTCACTCTTAACAAAGAATATTTCCTGTATAGGAAAAAGCTTATGATCAGTACCAAGATAGCTTTTTAAACGAGCACCATTTACCTTGAAGGTTTCACCAGCTTTGTTCTCCAGCTCGTATGCTCCATAGGATGTAACTCCCACTACTCTAAAGGGGCCTGCCCAGTGTGATTTCAGCTTCCCAGGAAAGAGACGTAGCCTAGAGTTAAAGAGTAACACCAGATCCCCTACTTTGAAGTCTCTCTTTTGAATCATCCGGTCGTGGATCCTTTTTGTGCGCTCTTTATAAATCTTTGAGCTGTCGTACGCTTGCTTGTTCTCTTGTTTCCAACTCAGAAAGCTGAAATCGCCTCTTCTCTCCAGCATCACGTAAATCAAAGTTGAGAGCTTTTAAAGCCCAATAAGCACTATACTCTAGCTCAACTGGGAGATGACACGCCTTCCCGTACACCAGCTTAAAAGGAGACATCCCAATGGGAGTCTTGAATGCAGTTCTATAAGCCCACAGAGCATCGTCAAGCTTGACAGACCAATCCTTCCTGGAGGAGTTGATTGTCACTAGTACAGAAATGGTCTATCGCAGCGCCCCTAACGCAGCGGTTGTAAAAACAACCGCTGAGATAGGCCGTTTTTAAAAATCCCGCAAACCTATCTCAGCGGTTGTAAGTAACAACCGCTGCGCTAGGGTCGTTAAAAAAAACAACTCTATCGCAGCGGTTCTTAGTAGGAACCGCTGCGATAGATCCCTTTAATATAATTCAGTCGCGCGACTTCTTCTTCTTCCTCCTCACCAGTGGCTAAACCCTCTCTGTGTGTGACGGCGATTTCCAGAGCGACGAAGCTTCGACGCCGACGACCGCCACCGCCACAGCCGCCACCACCGTCTCTGCGCGCCAGCCGCTCTGCCTCCGTCGTCGTCGCCCTAACACCCCACCGGTTCGCAGGCGTCGATTTGTTGCGCGACTGAACAGAAAAAACGAGGTTAGTTCTAACTCCGTTTTTTGTTTGTTTAATTGAAATGTTATTTGTATTATAGTAGATTCGAGACTGCTTTGTTCTGATTGTTGGATTAGTGCGATTTTTAAGAGTTGTTGAGTGTTTACTGGTTTCTGAAATTGTGGAACTAGAAACCGTGAGCTATATGTTGTATTTAGACATTGAAACCAAATTTAGTTTCTGGCTAACTGAAATTATATGACTGCGAAATTGAGCCCATAAAATTGAACTAGGATCTCGAAATGGTAGAAGTTTGTGGCTGTTATTGATTTCCGAAAATTTGATTCAACATTGGTGTTGTTATTCTGTGCAGAAATTATTGTTCTTAGGTTATTGAAGGGTTCCGAAAATTAAGACCTTGTTTTGGAGTTTTAATAAAGTCGGTTGGTTAGAGTTTGATTGTGGGGATTAAGGTACAAGATTTACAAGGTGAAAACAAGCATTAAACATATATCTTTTGTTACTGTTCTGCTGTTTTCCCTTCACATCTCCAACCTGTTTCTTTCTAGTTTAAACATGTTCAATCGGTGGGAATATCAACCTGCTCTTGTGCTGTTTAAATGGGGTTTAAAAACTTGTTAAGAGTCATTTATTCAAGGTAAATACTAACACGTGGTATTAAATTATGATTATTAAAAGAAATAAAATACCTTATACGAAATAAAAGAAATAAAATACCTTATACTAACACGTGTTACTAATTTAAGAACACTTTGCTCCTCTCCTCTCTTTCATCATCATAATAAAATTAGAAATGGAATCAAATTATCTTATTGATTAATTCTTGTAGTTTCAATTTGTCAATTTGGTTTATTGAACTATAGGAAACTTAATAGAAGAAATCTAAAACTTAATTTTAATATAAAAATTCTTCAATTATCAATTAACCGACGCTTACACTTGGTTAATCGAAATGAATCCTCAATTGGTGTATTTTGTTTATTGTAATGCAGTTGTTGATTTTAATTTAGTTGTGTGTGGATAATTGTATATAGTTATATTGTTAGTTAGTTAATAGTTATGCATACAATGTTCGATAAAACCTGAGTGGAAAATTGTGTGTTTGCGATTAAGGATGGATGTTGCCAATTGTTGAATTTGTTTGTCGTGGTAAATAAGATATTGGTGAATGCTTAATGATAAGCATGGGATTAGCATGATTACACAAAGGTCTTGCCGAATTTTTTCAAGAATGTATTAGTTTTATTAATTAACTTCAATTATTTGCTGTTTTTGTGTAGCAATTAATCTACGTCTCTTTCTTCCTCATTCCTTGCTTCCCCGCTGTCTGCACTAATTGGGGTGGTCTCTACTTCTTCTCCTCATTTCTTCTACTGTGGAGTAAGAGTGAAAAGGTAACATCTTCATCTATCTTTTCTCTTTGTTGTTTAATTAATTATTGCGAAAAAGTGGTTGTGGTTAATATTGAGTGATTGAATAAGGATGGTTGCCAATTGTTGAATTTATTTGTCGTGGTAAATAAGATGTTGGTGAATGCTTAATGATAAGCATGGGATTAACACGATTACGCAAAGGTCATGCCGAATTTTTTCTAGAATCGTATTAGTCTTATTAATTAATTTTATTTGTTATTTGTGTATAACAATCTTTACTTTTCTTTGTCAGGTCTTCTGAATCTGCTATTGGATTTGTACCAGTACTTTCCCAGCCCATCACCAAAGCAGTCTCCTAGCTTCCCCCTCTGTACAACCTTAAAACAAGTAAGTAATTAAACTTTATTTTTTGTTTTAATAATGCAATGATTTGTTGAAGTTAAATTAAATGTGTTAGAATTGTTAGAATAAGGCTAGATTAGTTACGTTGGAACGTTAGAGTACTTAGGCTACGTTAGTTGGTTGAACCATAGAGTAGTGCTGAGTTTGGTTGCAACCGTACATCCAGTAGAAACATGCTCCATATACAAATGCAGACGAAACTGAAAGACAAATCAATCTAAACTTGTTTTGTTTTCACATATAGAATGGAGCGTGACTGGATGTACGGTGATCGAGGGGATCACTACTTTGATGAGAAGCTGAAAGAGTTTCTCAAAGCGGCAGTGCAACACAAGGACAGAACAAAGGCGGACAATATTTCATGTCCTTGTGTTGACTGTGGGGTCGTAAGGAAATATGAAGACATTGAGGAAATTAGATTTCATCTTAAGTCCCGTGGATTCATGCCACATTACAGAAGATGGAATTTTCATGGAGAAACTGTTGCAGCTAGTGCTTCAACATCATCAAGTGCTCATGATCCACGTTACGCAAGTACCGCCCACACCTTCAATACCATCAATGAGTCGGTACCGTTAAGTGATTCAGGATTCGATGACAGCGAGACCACTCACCATGATGAGCAAATGGATGAAATGTTAGAAAATGTTGCGGATACTTTTGTCGATAAGCCGGAAGAGTATCAAAGATTGTTGGACGCATCAAAGACACCTTTGTACCCGTGCGTTAAATACACAAAATTGACTGCTGTACTTAATTTGTTCAACTTAAAGGGGAAATATGGAGTTGGTGACAAGTGTTTCACGTCATTTCTAGAGCTGATACATGATATGCTTCCTGATGAGAATGGTCTTCCTACATCCACCTACGAGGCAAAGAAATGGATGTGTCCAATGGGAGTTGAATATAAAAAGATTCATGCTTGCCCAAATAACTGTGTGCTTTATAGGGGTGAATACGAACATCTAGACAAGTGTCCTAAATGTTTGTTGTCCCGGTACAAGGACAAGGATGAGGATTCCTCCTTTCAGAAAAAAAATCGTCCAGTGAAATTATTGTGGTACTTGCCGATAATTCCTAGATTCAAACGGTTGTTTGCCAACCCGAAAGATGCGAAGAACTTACGATGGCACGCGGATGGTAGAAAAATTGATGAAAAATTAAGACATCCTGCAGACGGACCTCAGTGGAGAAATATCAACAGAAAATTCAAACATCATTTTGGGGATGAGGATAGGAATCTGAGACTTGGATTGTGTACCGATGGGATGAACCCGTATGGCACGTTGAGCAGTCAGCACAGCACTTGGCCGGTGCTACTAGTGATCTACAATTTACCGTCATGGTTGTGCATGAAACGAAAATACATTATGTTATCACTCCTAATTTCTGGTCCAAAGCAACCTGGTCATAACATTGACGTATATCTTGCACCACTGATCGACGATCTGAACTTGTTGTGGAATGAAGGGACAGTGGTATATGATGCTCATGCGAAAGAAAATTTCACACTGAAGGCGATGTTGTTCTGTACTGTTAACGACTTTCCTGCCTATGGGAACTTGTCAGGATACTCGGTGAAAGGATTCAAAGCGTGTCCGGTATGTGAGGATGACACATGTTCAGATCGTCTGAAGCACTGCGGCAAAAATGTTTATATGTGTCATCGACGGTTTCTTCCAGTAGACCATCCTTACCGTTCGAGAAAGCGAAAGCTGTTCAACAATGAGCCCGAGACTCGTGTGGCTCGTCTGCCTTTGAATTCAGAGGAAGTGTATGCAAAGGTAAAAGACATTGAAAATGTCTTTGGAAACACATCCAAGCGCCGAAGAACATTTGGAAAAAACGTTCCATTTTTTGGGATCTACCGTATTGGCGGCATCTGCCTGTTCGACATTGTTTGGATATCATGCACATTGTGAAGAACGTCGGTGAGGCAGTGTGTGGTACTTTGCTCAACATACCCGGCAAGACGAAAGACGGATTGAAGGTGAGGAGAGATATGCAAGAGTTGCGCATACGGAAAGAACTACACCCAATAGAGGATGAGAAGCGAACATATCTACCTCCTGCGTGTTATACCCTCTCTAAGAGTGAAAAATTAAGTTTTTGCAAGTGTTTGCACACATTGAAGGTACCATCTGGGTACTCTTCAAACTGGAAGAACCTAGTTTCTATGAAGGATTTGAAACTGTTAGGCATGAAATCTCATGATTATCATGTGTTAATGTTGCATCTTCTTCCAGTTGCAATACGAGGGATATTACCAGAAAATGTCAGAAATGCTCTAACTCGATTATGTTTCTTCTTCAACGCTGTCTGCTGCAAGGCAATTGACTCAGACACCCTCGATGATCTGCAACATGAAATTGTTGTGACAATATGCCAGCTTGAGATTTATTTCCCACCATCTTTCTTCGACATAATGGTGCATTTAGTAGTGCATATTGTCCGAGAGATCAAATATTGTGGTCCGGTCTACTTACGTTACATGTATCCTTTCGAACGATATATGGGGATTCTGAAGGGTAGAATGAAAAACAGATATAGACCGGAAGGCAGTATCATCGAAGCAACAGTGACTGAGGAAGTCACAGAATTCGTGACAAGTTATTTGAACGATGCAGAGTCAATTGGTATTCCCAAACCACGTCACCATGGTAGATTTAAGGGTAAAGGAGTTATTGGCAAAAAGGGTTTATCTCTCGTGATCTTATTAATCAGGCACATTTGTTTGTACTACAACACCTTGAGGTTGTTGAACCCTACTTCGATATTCACATTGCTGAGTTGAGTCGACAAAACCCTACCAAAAACCGTATCTGGCTTAAAAAAGAACAAAATCGAGTATTCGTCCAATGGTTTAAGGAATATGTGTTTGAGCAAGCTTCATTGAACCCCGAAGATGTCAGTGAAGAAATCAGATGTCTAGCTGTTGGTTCTGGAACAGATGTTGTATCGTTTGAAGGGTATGACATTAATGGATGCACATACTACACTGCACGCCAAGATGCTAAATCAATACATCAGAACAGTGGGGTAAAAATTGAAGCATCGGTGACTGAATATGGTCTAGGTAACCAGGTTCAACCAATGAGCAGTAGTAGTTGGTATTATGGTGTGATAGAGGACATATGGGAACTAAACTATCACATTGATTCGTTTCTATTGTTCCGCTGCAATTGGGTGGACAACCGACATGGACTCCAAAATGATAAAGGACTTATTTTGGTTGATCTTTCACGTGTTACAACTAATAAGGAAGATCAGTTTGTGTTGGGTAAAGACTGTGACCAGGTGTTTTATGTTGAAGACCCAAAAGCTAGTAGATGGCATGTTGTTCTTCCAGGGAGAAGACCGGTTTTGTTTGAGGATGAAAACAACGACGATGATGATAATGAGATGATAGATGAAACAGTATCGTTGCATACAGGGTTGCATGATTCAACTAATGATTTACAAAATGATGATGTTCAGACCATCTACGCTCGATCAGACCATAATGAGGGGGTTTGGGTAGAAAACAGATCATGATATATGTTACTATGTCTAGGTAACACCATTGGTTGAAATTACATTATATAATTCGTATTATTGTTGTTACAATGTTATCAGAATTAATTATTTATGTTTATTTTTGCAATTATACATCGTTCCATGAATATTGATCTAATGTGTGTGTTTTTTTCCTCAGTGGATGATGATCCTATTGATGATCCTATAGGACGTGCTCCTGACTGGGGAAACTCAGCCACAGCAGAGTAGACCGGCAAAACGCACCACACGAGGTGGTAAAAAGAAATCAAAGAAAGCAGACGTAGAGACCACCCCACAGCAGACCGAGACAGCTGGGCCTTCACAGGAAGACAAGAGATACAAGTTGCTCCTCCGCCTCTCAAGAAACCCAAAAAACGAGGGGCAACCCGTGGGCTGAAAGCAAATAGAGGCCCCCCGACAAAGCCTTTGGCGTTCAAGGAGTTTAATCAGCCCACGGGTACTTGGAAAAATGATTTCACTGCTCTAGCCAGGCATTTGGTGAGTACATATTTCAATATAAACCACATTGGAAGCAAGTGCCTCAGGCGTTGAAGGAGCAGATATTTGAACGTCTCAAGGTATTTGTTACACTTAATAGTTTGTTTTAAGATTTATATAGTTACTTTTTACACTAATCCATTTTTTTGTGCATATAGGACCGATTCAGTATAGATCCTTCTATGAAGGATGATGTGATGAAGGGGATTGCCACAATTAAAGACTTCAGATCTCTGCTCAGAGGCAGTACATTTACTGTGAGGAGCCCGCAGAGATAGAGGAGGCAGAAGGTGAAGATGTGGATGATCGGAGACCACCGTGGCAAAAATATGATGGTATTACTGAAGAGCAGTGGAATGAGTTTGTTGCGAAGCGTTTGACCCCTGAGTTCAAGGTGAGTTTCACACTAGTAGTTGTTCTTTTGTATGATAAATGTTTAAAGTGTCCTTAGAGTTCATTTGGTTAATTCGTCTTTTTCATATATTATTTGCATAATTTGTCTTTTCATACATATATGTAGGCTATACGTGAGAAACAACAACAAAATGCAAAAAAAAATCATTACCCCCATCACATGGGGAGTACAAGTATTGCTCAGCGTGTGCCGCAGTGGGAGAAAGAGGGGTTGCTGCCAGCTGGCTCGAATGTCAGCGAACGAAGGATGAAGGTTTGGGACTTAAGTCGACGGAAGAAACCTTCAAATCCGGCGGCACCTGCTGAGTATGATGACGCCACGAGAGAAGTCATCAACCAAATGGTAAGTGATTTTTAGTTTAAAAAATGTTTATTATATTTATAGAGTAACAATAGCAGTTAAATAAACCGAAGTATCCTTATTGACTTATTAAACTCCATAACAGGAAGAGTTAAGCTCCCAGATCACCCAGGGCACTTGGCAGCCCGTTAGGCAGGATGATCCACTTTCCCGCGCTCTCGGGAAGAAGGATCATCCGGGTCGTGCAGTAGGCTTTGGTGGTCATGTCGGTATACGCCAAGCCTTCGGTAATCCTGGGTCCAGACACAGTGCTGGAGGGAGCATTACATATGAGGAGCACTTACGCCAGAATGCGGAGCTCGAGCAGCGACTACGAAATGAATTTCAGCAGTCAATCGCTCAAGCTATGGAGATGATGCGATCTGAGAGGATGAGTCAGGAGGTTTCTAGACCGCCAGATCAGGCACAAGCATCAGAGCCCGCAGCAGTGCCTCCCAGTAGTGTTCACTCCGTCAACCCATTTCCATATTCATCTCTCAAGGTTAGAACAACATGTTAACTACAAATACAAAAAAAAACAAATTATACACTTGTTTATGTGCATCTAAAATCTTTAATTTTGAAAATTTAGCAACCAATTGACTGCACATTGTTCCAAGTGATTGGCGTTGACGAAGTCGAAGTAGGGTGGGGAAAACTTTTCAAGTCTTCTGCTGGAGACACCGTGAGGAATGCAGCGCTCCGAGAGTACCATGCCGGGTGCTTGTTGAAGGTTACGCGCCTGCTTACGCGGATTGTCAGATACCGGTGCCCAGTGCAGACATATCCACCCTTCGTCAAGCTGAATCCATGACAGTACAGTGGCCCTGTAGATTGATTAGCTTGGGGAGCAGCAGGTAACCCCATGAAAAAACTTATTCTTTAACATATCCTAGAGTAGAAACATATACTTATTAAATTAATATATTAGGAACACATTCAATCAAATTCTGATAAGGCAAAAGGAAAGAGAGTTGTTGTTGCACCAGCTAATCCTTCGATGGCATCCGCGACTAGAGTTGTGATGAGATCGAATTTGCTACAACCGGCGGTTCTGAATGCCTTACCCCCCAAGCTGAAACTGTTGCACTCCACACTATTGATGACGCCGCCAGCGAAGAGATTCGGTTACAATGGAACCAAGACCGGATCTTTTTCATATCAGGCGCTCAGAGTTTTGAAATCTATCTTACTGATTTTGTGGAGTTGTTCACGAAGGATTGGTTGAGTGCGTCGATTCTCAAATCGGCTTGCATGTGAGTAATTAGCATACTTGTACACATTTTACTCTGTATATTTGAAAATTAAATTCATAATATTGGTTTCTTTATATTGTGCAGGTTTATTGATGACAAGGCGGTCCAAGTACATGAGAATAGTAGTTTCGGGTTCTTATGCCCTGACTACTGTTCTGAAGCTAATATGGGATCTGACCCCCAAGCTTTGGTCCAGTACTTGTCGATGTGATACATGCGTGTGCAGTTGCTGATAAATCTTACATAATGCTGCCTCTTCATCAAGGGTAAGAATTTTATCTAATGTTAAGTTAGTTTAAAAATTATGATATTTGTATTATGTAATTGATTGAATTAAGTTCTGCTGTATTGTAATCTATGAACAGCCGACACTGGTCTTTGCTCGTTCTATATCTAAAAAGCCCAAGAGTCCTGCAGCTTGACTCAGCATCTCGGCATCCCAAGAGGCCACTTATATATCATGTTGATGAGGTGATGAATTTACTTAACTTGATTAATTATCAATTTTTAGTTATTTCTTATATCATGGTTGATAACTTTTACTTTATCTGTGCGTATGAATTCTAGTGCCTTTGTATCTGTATAACGCAATCCGAGAGGAGAGAGATTAAGAAGATTCCGTGGAATGTAGTCAAGGTATTTTTGTAGTCCTTATTCAAATTTTGTAATATGTTCATTAGTTTTAAAATAGGAACAGTATTATAATTTATGTGTTAAATCGATTTTGAATATGTACGTATATACATGTGCAGTGTCCACAGCAGCCGGGAGGTTCGGAATGTGGCTACTATGTCATTCGGTTTATGAGTGACTTGATAGCGGGACCGAGACTCTTGCCAGAGAAGTCTCTAGACTGGTAAGTAGCATTCTCGAAATATTTTGGTTTTGTAGATAATTTTTAACATTGATTCTTAAACTCAAAGTATTATTAGCAACTAATCATATTTCTTTTTGTGTTAATTCAAGGCTTTTGAAGAGTTGGTAGACGGTTACAACGAAGGACATATAACCGAGGTGCTCGAAGAATGGGCAGAATTCATGAGCGTTAATGTAGGTTGCTTTAGGGTTTGGTAGGATTGAGTAGGATGATTTTGAAATTCTCATGAAACAATTGTGGTTTCTGTAAAGATTTTGTTGATTTGATTAATTTGCTCAAATTTGTAAATGTAAGTGGATTATTGCCCGTAGATAGGTTTGGTGGCTATTTAAATGGTGAAATGGTTGATCTAATGCCCCACTGTGGTGGCATTGTTAATTGCTATATCTTAACAGGTTTGATTGATTTTGGGGGTGTGTGTGGTAGAATTGTAGGGTGGAATGGAAAAAAAAAAAAAAAAACCTATTGCAGCGGTTCTTAGTAAGAACCGCTGCAATAGGCCCTGTAAAATTTTCGGAAGAGACCCTATCGCAGCGGTTCCTTCAACAACCGGTGCGATAGGTTGTTTTTTTTTTAAAAAAAAGGTCTAACGCAGCGGTTCTTTTAACAACCGCTGCGGTGGTGAAACACCTATCGCAGCGGTTGTAGAACCGCTACGGTAGGTACCTACCGCAGCGGTTATTAAAAGAACCGTTGCGTTAGAGTACCTACCGCAGCGGTTCTACAACCGCTGCGATAGGTGTTTCACCTACCGCAGCGGCACCCATCGCAGCGGTTTTCAACCGCTGCCATAGGTACCAAACAACCGCTGCGGTAGGGTCTTTTTCTACTAGTGTCTTCTGAAGGATCCATTTTAGCTCTTGGTTACTCACTTCTCCTTGCCCATTAGTTTGGGGATGATAAGGTAAAGCAACCTTATGAGTCACCCCGTACTTAGTCATCAAGGAATCAAAGGCCCTGTTGCAAATGTGAGAACCACCATCACTGATGATAGCTCTTGGCACACCGAATCTAGTAAAGATGTTCTTCTTCAAGAATTTCACCACAGCTCTAGCATCAGCAGAAGGGCAGGGGATTGCTTCGACCCATTTGGAAACATAATCTACAGCAACGAGGATGTAGTGGTTTCCGTGAGAAGAAGGGAATGGGCCAATAAAATCAATACCCCAGACATCAAACAACTCAACTTCAAGGATTCCCTTATGAGGCATCTCATGCCTTCTTGAAGTGTTCCCCATCCTCTGGCAGTTATCACAGTGAGAGCAGAAGCGGTGGACATCCTTGTGTAGAGTGGGCCAGTAGAAACCACACTCTAACACCTTAGCAGCTGCCCTAGTAGGACCATGGTGACCACCTGCCTCTCGAGAATGGCAGAACTCAATCACACTGTTAACCTCTTCATCGGGGAGACACCTTCTAATTAAACCGTCAGCACACACTCTGAAGAGATAGGGATCCTCCCAAACGTAATTACAGGCTTCAGAAAGAAACTTCTTCCTCTGGTTGTAGCTGAGATCATGGGGAATCAAACCAGAGGCAAGATAGTTAGCCAGGTCAGCATACCATGGCTCTTTAACTTTCCCAATTACAAAGACTGTTTCGTCAGGAAAGAATCCATTTATGGGGACCCCGTCATCTGGAGTCTCAAGCCTAGACAAATGATCTGCGACCCCATTCTGCTTCCCTTGCTTATCAACAACTTCCAAGTCGAACTCTTGGAGAAGCAAGATCCATCTCAGGAGTCTGGGCTTAGAATCATTCTTTTGGAATAAGTACTTCAAGACAGAGTGATCGGTGTGAGAAATTACCTTACTTCCCAGCAAATAGGGCCTGAACTTGTCAAGAGCAAACACCACAGCAAGTAGCTCCTTTTCAGTAGTGGTGTAATTCTTTTGAGCTTCAGACAGAGTCTTACTCGCACAAGTGATAACCCTCAAAATTTTATCCTTCCTTTGACAGAATGCAGCACCAACAGCAAAATCACTAGCATCTGTCATGACCTCAAAAGGAAGAGACCAGTCAGGGGGGACCACAATAGGAGCAGAAATGAGTTTACTCTTGATAGTTTGAAAGGCCTTCAAACACTCTTCTGAGAACTGAAATTTCACATCTTTCTGCAGAAGATCAGACAAGGGTTAGTAATTTTGGAAAAGTCCTGGATGAACCTTCGATTGAACCCTGCGTGACCCAGAAAAGATCTAACACCCCTGACTAAAGTAGGAGGAGGTAACCCTTCAATGACCTCCACCTTAGCCTTGTCCACCTGTATACCATCTTTGGAGACCCTGTATCCAAGCACTGTACCATCCTGTACCATGAAATGACACTTCTCCCAATTCAAAACCAGGTGGGTCTCCTCGTAACTGCCTAGTATTTGATCCAGCTGATCAAGACATACATCAAAACTCTGGCCATATACAGAGAAGTCATCCATGAAGACTTCTATGCTTTTCTCAATAAACTCATTAAAAATCGCCATCATACATCACTAAAATGTGGCTGGAGCGTTGCAAAGACCAAATGGCATCCTCCTATATGCAGAAGTACCATAAGGGCAGGTGAAGGTGGTCTTCTCCTGATCCTCCGGTGCAATGGGAATCTGGAAATAACCGCTGTACCCATCAAGGAAGCAGTAAAACTCTTGCCCAGCTAGCCGCTCCAACATTTGATCAATAAATGGTAGCTGAAAGTGGTCCTTCCTTGTGGCTTCGTTCAAACGCCGGTAATCGATGCACATCCTCCAACCAGTGGTCTGTCTTTGGGGCACCAATTCACCTTTCTCATTAGGCACCGCCACTATTCCTCCTTTCTTGGCAAAAACTTGCACAGGAGAAACCCAGCGGCTATCAGAGAAAGGATAAATGATGCCTGCATCCAAGAGCTTCAAAACTTCAGCTTTCACTACTTCCTTCAGGTTTGGGTTTAATCTCCTCTGGGGCTGCCTCACTGGCTTGAGACTATCTTCCATGTAAATTCGATGAGTGCAGAACCCTGGACTAATCCCTTTAATATTTGCCACTGACCACCCTAAAGCTCCCTTGTGCCTTCTTAACACTTCCAGAAGTCTGCTTTCCTGCGAAACAGACAAAGATGAAGAAATAATAACAGGCAGGGCGCTACCCTTTGCCAATAAAGCATACTTAAGATTTGAAGGGAGAGTTTTGAGTTCAAGAGTAGGGGGCTTCTCTACTGAAGGAACGAGCCTCTGAGTAGGCCTGTCCAGTGGCTCCACAAGAGGAGCATAAGGACGAAAGTAGGTTCGTCCCTGATCAAGCTGCTGGAAGACAGTAGCTACCTCAGTGCTCTCCTTATCATCCTCAATCGAGTGGCATAACACCTGCTCTAGCAAATCAGAGTTCTCAAGCAAGAAAGAAGACTCATCAGTATTTTTAGCAACAAACGCATCATAATCATCAGAACAATCAACATCAACTGAAAGCACAGCATGAGAAGAAGCATTTGTTCTCATTATCTTAGTGATATCAAAACTAAGTTCCTCATTATTAAATTTAAGGGTGATTTTTTCTTTTTTCAACATCAATGACAGTTTTAGCAGTTCGTAGGAACGGTCGACCCAAAATTAATGGCACTTCAACATCTTCATCCATATCAAGAATGACAAAATCAGGAGGGAAGAAGAAGTTACCAACACCTACCACAACGTTCTCCACCATACCTTGAGGTTTGATTGAAGAACGATCAGCTAATTGCAAGTTAAAATTTATTGGGACAAGCTCACCAGCATGAAGCTTCCTAAACATGGAATAAGGCATCAAATTTATACTTGCTCCAAGGTCGCAGAGTCCAAATCCACAGTCCATGTCTCCAATGGTGCAACGGATGATGGGCTGCCCTGGATCTCCACACTTGGAGGAAGCTTCTGCTAGATGGCTGCAGAGCATGTCTCTGTCAGCTGAACGATCTCACTTTCCTTGAACTTTCGCTTGTTAGAAATCAAATCCTTCACAAAGCGAGCACAATTAGGCATCTGCTTGATAGCATCAATCAAGGGGATATTGATAGTAAGCTTAGAAAACACACTCAAAAATTTCCCAAATTGATCATCATGTTCTTTTTCTTTTAATCTATTAGGGAAAAGAAGTTCCTTAGGAACCACCTTACCCCTAGAGTTTTTAGCAATCATAGTATGAGAAGGGGAAGAAATAGGAGCCTAGGTCTCCTCAACAACTACCTCAAGAGGGGCTGGGGGCCCTGACGGTGCACCAGTGCTAGAAGAAGGAAGACCGGTCTCCTCGTCAGCTTGATCCTCAGCCACTTGATCGCTATTCATCAGCTGCTTCCCACTCCTTAAGGTAACTGCTGCTACCTCTTTAGAATCTGAACAGTCCTCAACTGCCATGGCTTTTGAGACCGACACTGCCTTCAACTGTTCTTTAGGATTGGGGTCTGGTTGGGAAGGCAGTGATCCAGAAGGTCCCTGCTGTAGGAGGAACTGAGTCAACTGACTCATCGTTGCCTGCATCTCCACCATGGCGTTCTCGAGTTTTTGCTGACCAGCTGCCAGATTCTGATTTATTATTGTTTGTTGCTCTTGAGAAGCCATCAGTTTATCCACCATCTCCTTTAGATTAGCATTGTTTGAGCTCAGTGATGGTTGCTGAGCTTGAGACTGTTGTGGCCTAAACTGATTGTATGGGGGCCTAGCAAAGCCGGGTGGTCCTCCCTGACTCGCCCTCTGAGGCTGCATCTGATGTGAGTTGAGGGCATTATTCGGGTTTCCGTACCTCAGGTTTGGATGCTGATTCTGCATCCAAGGCTGCCTGTTGTACTGACCAATTGCATGCGCCTCCTCGGTCTACCTCATCTCAGCAACCATCGGGCAATCCTCATATTCATGGCTGTCTCCGCACTGAGAACAGCAGACCTCATTGGGACCAGTAGACACCTTCTTGACAGCTTGCACAGATGTCTGTCCCATAGTGAGCTGCTCGAGCATCTTCGCCATGTTACCCACTGTGGTACTTAAATGGGCCTGCTCAGCAGCAATTTGCTCCATCATAGGATCTGGAGTCCGAGAGGAAGTCTGACCAACTGTGAAAACTCTTCCACCACTGTTGCTCCACTGGCGGAGCTCCTCGCAGTAGGACTCCATAGCCGACATAAATTCTTCTCCGCTTTCAGCAAGCATATTTCCACCCAGCGCAACCCTGACCTCACCTCTATGCTCATCTCTCAGCCCCTGGAAGAACCCCTGGGCCAAAGATGTCGTGGTCTGACCGTGATGAGGGCACTGGCAGAGAAGCTCCTTGAATCTATCCCAAACTTCACAGACTGTCTCACTGTCGGACTGTCTGAAGGCGGTCAGGTCAGCGATCATCTGTCTGGTCCTGGAGATGGGGATGTACTTCTCGTAAAACCTTTTCGTCATCAGCTCCCAGGTGGTGATGATACCTGGTGGTAGACGATGGAACCACTTTGATGCTTCCCGTGATAGACTGTGCTGAAATAAGCACAGCCGAGCATACTCCTCTAGCCCTTGAGACATCCCCAACAATCCGGATGAACTAAGAAACGATGGTCATGGTCGAGCGCATCAGCCGGGTCTGCACCTGAAAAGGTCCCTGCTGGGTGATTCCTGAGAGCATTTGTTTGATGGCTTGGTTTTAGTTTTTGCCATTCTGCTGTTAACTCTAGTGTGAGATTTGGTAGAGTTACAAGTCCTCTTCTGGGAGTAGCTGGCGGGCGATTAATTCTTCCCAATGTGGCTTGCTCATTATTTACTATTCCGTTAGCAGCCATGGTGAAGGTAAGCGCTCTTCTTGCCCTACGAGCTGTACAGTTGATCTCTAGGTCTAGATTAAATCTTGGCGGGCCTCGAGATCGGGTACCGTGCATTCACCACACACCTGCACAGTTACACAGATAAAACACGAAATTTTTAAGTTAGTACTGGTATGAACAGAACCAAACAAAACAAATTAAAATACGTATAAACAACTACGATTATCCTGAATGTAAAATCAAACACAATTGTTCAAGCAAAAATAAATTCAAAACTATTCTGAAAATCAAAACAAAACTAGCAAACGCAGAATTAAGACTTTAATTGAGTTAAAACAAAAAAGGAAATAAATAGCGCAAATAAAATAAAGTAAAAACAATTGACAACCAGGGCAAAGGACTTGACAAAGTCAAGTCCCCGGCAACGGCGCCATTTTGCAAACAGGGAAAATGTTCTACCAAAACTAAATTGATAAACCTAGAAATTAATAAAACGAAAAGCCTGTCGGGTTGTAAAAATCCCGCTCACTATAGTATAGGAAATTAAGTAACCAGGTATCGAACCACGGGACTTGAATAAATAAGCCTAAGTCCTAAGAAAACTGGAAATTTAGGGGGGTTGTGAATTGTTTTTGTAACTGAATTGAGAAAAAAACGCAAATCAAAGTCTAAATGAGCGATTAATGAAAGTAAATGTTTAGGTTGGTAAAATGAATGGAACTCCGGGTTTGGGTTGTTCGTTACTGGATGTAGTTAGCAATTTCTACAATTTTCTTACGATATTCGGATTGGCCAATTCTTTCTACTCTCTTCAATGCTAAATCCTAGTTCATTGAAGAGCTCACCTATCAGAACATGTCAAATCTACAAGCTGACAAAACACATATAGGCGGAATACGTGCAAAGAATTATTAGCTTTTGCAGGAAAAATTATCTATCCGACTAATCATTCCCCAAATCTCCAGGTTAATTCGAACTTCTATTAGTCACCTTGTCTGTTCCTAGTAGGATTCAAAACGACTCTATAAATGCGCAAATTTAATAGAGAAGATGAATGATTAGCATTAACCTAGAAACAATCCCATAATCAAATTGCAGAAGCCCTACTAAATTGTATCCAACGTGAGCAACCCTTCCCCAGAGTTAATCCCCTCTAGCCAGACATTACAAAGAAGCGAAGAAATACAATCAAAAGAGAATTCATCTAAGGGAAGAAAAACCCTCGAATTGAGTGATTATCCAGACTCAGAGACTGTCGGCGCACGATTGAAGGCGATGGTCTGACTCCCTGCTGTCGATGCTCCTCCACAATGACGATGATGTGCTTGGTGAATGTGGATGAAGGTGAAGCTGATGCTGATGGTGTGGATGAGTGGAAAGAGCGTTGTTTACCAGCGTGAGAGTGTCGTGATGTAATGATAGGTAATGTGATGCCTCCTTTACTCAGATTAGGTCACTTATATAGAATTTTCTTCCTCTTTTCCCTTCAAAACGCCGAACTTCTATTGAGAATTTAGTCGCGTCTGAACATTGGTCTGACCTTCAATGTTCGGACACATTGTTTTGAGCGCTCCAATTCCAAAAGTCTCGATTTGTGTCCGAACTTGGATGTTCGGACACAAGTTCGGACATGCAGCGTAGGTCAGACTTTCGACTTTTCCTCATTGTGATTCTCGAACCATGTCCGAACTTCGAAGTTAGGACTGAAGTTCGGACACTACATCAGGCACAGCACTCGAACTCTCGACTTGCGTCCGAGCTTGGATGTTCGGACACAAGCTCGGACACACCTTCAACACCCTCTAAATTCATCGTTCTAACTCCAATTCGACCCCCGTTTGTTGCGTCATCACCCTCGTGAGTTAATCTACTATTTTCTTGGCTTTTCTCTGCATTTAGCATACAAAACGGTATCAAGACTTAACAAGCGACAAACGAAAGGAAAACGTAAGCTAAGTGTGGAATACTATCAATGCGCGTATGAAAATTAAGCATTAAAGACCACTAAAACCATTCATATTTCATACTTATCAGCAGTAACGCCAGTAGCCTGGACTATGTGATGAAAGATTTCACAGGAAGCACACTGTCCATTCCGTGAGGAACTGGAAGTGCATTCCTAGTGGATCGACATGAGAAATAAGATAAGAGGCTCTAAGGAAAGAGACCTCAAATTACTAAGGGATCGAGTCAGTACTAAATACAGATGGTATAATTCAGTTATGAACCCAGTTGATGGATATTCCCTGATTAAGTTCAAGAAGAACGACATGTGTGTTGCCATGGAATGATGAAAGAGGAGATTGACAATAGAATACTTCACAAAGTAGCCGTAACTAAGCGTGTGGCAAACACTACGAGCATACTTAAATGAGATGTGGGACGACCGCACTCCAAAGGAGCTTGTAGGCCTGATGGACTTATTTATAAGTTAGTCGGGTAAGTAGCAATGTATCATTAAGGTACCCCATATATGTAAACGAGTAGTTTAGGGAACACGAGAAGTAGTCGACTCCGTACAACAGTCAGAGATGCAAACTCACACCAGAACAACAAGTTACCTTGAACAATGGAGGAGGAGGAACTCAGTTAAACCAATGAGATTAAAAGAGTCAGAGAACTCATTCCAGGAGAAAACAGTTAAGAATTATGAAGTGCGAGAAGCACTAATTAGTAAGTATGAACAGTTAATATGTCTTAAGATTTTCGGGGAAACTGTGAAGAGCAATAAGCACTAAACAGTAAGTCCAGATTACACAGGAATCTCTGACTGAGGATCAGTTAGTAAGAAATAATTCAGACGCTAAAAGGCGTAATAAGAGCATGAACGTCAGATCTCCAGAGAACTGGATAGACAAGCTATAACTCATTGAGATCGTTTATAAATAAAAATACCACACGTCCATTAAGAGACCATTATTCCTAAATTATAATGATACAAAGGAACTGTAAAACATATTGAAGAGGATAGGAAGGGCAAACTAAGCCCCAAGATTATCAGAGTCGCGCAACAAAAGCTAGTGGACCATATCTTAAAGGTTTGAAATACCTAACAAAAGAGAAGAAGGAAGGATGCGTCTCACATCTTCCAGTCGAATAAAATATATGACTTATCTACCAAATACTTTGGAGCCTTAGAGACTACACTGGAACACATTTGTAAGATTGGTATGAACACCAATAAGAATCCTTGATACAGAGACTAAGCCATTACCATGGTGAAGACCCTCTGACCCATTCATAATGTGAGATAGACTACATGGGAGCCAGAATGATCCATGACACCAAAACATCTTGAACCTATGTTCAAGGATGATATAATGTTGATTCCGTGGGCATAATCCATTTTAAGGGGGGTAGAGCGTACAATCGCTTAGCCAATATTTCACGTATTCAGTACGTAACCTAAAATGTGCGTAGCACAATAAAATTAGTTGTGATGTTTGATACGTATGTTATATAAACACATGTATTCATTCTTATGTGGTTGTGGTTATTACGCACAATTTAATGCAAATACCAGATGTATTAGTGAGGACGACCTCGTTAACTTCGGTGCGAGAATTCAGGAAAAGAGGAGTAGAAACTCCAGGGGAATTAAAATCCCTATGATATGTATTGATATGAGACCAAATATGGTAATGTTATGAGGTATGAATCGGTATGAGACCAATTAGAACCTGGTAGGATTAAATTCTCTAATAATTGCTGAGAGGTGAATTAAGAATGATTGATGGACTGAGTTCCATAGTTTGGAGATGTATTGATTTATGATTATGACTAGAAGGACTAAAAGATATAAAATGCTACATGAATAATTATTTGATTGTTTGAAGTTGACGTGGGAGGTAGAACTTGATCTTGGCCAGATCAAAGAAAACTGAACACAAATTGGGGTGAAAGGATAGTTCAACACTGATGCTGATCATATCAGGGTCGGATGATTCCTGAAACTCCCTACAAGTGGTCACAATCAACCACATTAAGAGTAGATGCAGTAGCATAAAGTGGAATTGGAGTTGACATGTATTTTGGGTAATACTAGCTCATGAACTCGAGGACATGAAAACCGTTGTCTCCGGACCGGTTACTTGAGGAGTATACATCAAAGAGTATACAAAGAGTATTTTGATTACTAAAACATGCAATAGACATGTTGTGTGACAAGTGTGGTATATATATATATACATATGACAGACCTTATGAGTCAGAATGCCTATACAGATATTGAGTGATCTATATGATTTATTAATGTGATGTTACCTATGTGTTCTAAGAGATATAGATACGTAGGAACTTTGGGGACAAAGTTCTTTTAAGGGGGGTAGATTGAAATACCCCAAACCTTAATATATTAATGAACTATCTAATTAGGATATACTAAGGCTAGAACGTGCCTTAGAAACATTCGAAGAAGTGTTAAACAATAATTTACACCAAAACATGCTTTAGGAACAATTAGAGCAAAAGGTGTGTTAAAGAGCACAAATAAATTAGGGAACTACCAATAAGTTCCCAAGAAGATTTCAAATGTGAAATACCTCTAAGATTAGTAATACACATTAAGCGGAGTTAGCGTTTAAACCGAAAACGCACCTTAGCGCGCAAAAATGTGCTTTAAAGGAAAATGTGCCTTCAGCATTTTTACATGGAACTAAAAGGCTAATGAGCCTAAATACCAATAAGGAATAAGGGAACAACAATAAAATGGTCTTAGGAACCATTACGTGTACACACAAAATAAGTATACAAGTCCACACAAAAACCGGTACTAAACTGACGAAAGTCAAAGAGAAACCACTAAACAACTTGGTTTAAATTGGAATGAGCAACATGCTAATTCACGGAAAAAGTATCTAAAGGTTGTAAATGTACTAAGAACACATTTAAACTAGCCAAAACAAATTACATAATCATTGTGAACCCGGAAGCACATAAAATATGTTTTAAGGCATTTTTTGCTATGTAACATACCTAACACATGGTATAAGTCATTATGAACGAGTTTAATACATAAAATGTTACATAAATACAAGGAAAAACAAAAAAAGAATCAGGTCAAATGAGACCCTATGCTGCCGACATCAAGGGTGAGTCACCAAGTGTGATTTGCTTTTAAATTCACTATTTCAACTACTTAGACTTTACTTAATTTCCAAATCATCTTGTCCCCTTGGTGAATCATTAATCAGACTCTTACCTGTCAAATGAGAGCTTCCAAGGTCGTAGCTCATCCTCTCTTTCAAGAAACAACACAAAACAATTCCAATGTTCTTAGTTTTGAGCCTTAAAGAACACCTTGCCTTGTAGAAATCATAACTTTATTGTCCTAACTCCAAATCACAAGCTTGCTAGCTCGTTGGAATCCTCTTTTCAATAGATTTACAACCATAGCTCATGAGCCCCCAGATTCTCAGGAAAAACCATGAAGAAGTGCCTTTGATTCTCGAGGTAAAACATTGCCTTCTTGAAAACTTCTTGTTCTTTGGTTTTTGTTACAGCCGATTGGCATGGGATACTAACCCATATTATTATTCATCTTATTCTATATTTTTGGAGCCAATTTCTCTAGCAAATTGCCGTCAAAATTTCTAAGGAAATCAAGCTTAAATATTAAGCTAAGGGTTAATATACAAGGTAAATCCTACAACTACCTATTTCAAGGTTCTAATTGTTGATCTATATATATGATCTAACATATTGTTCATCTTAATATTTATTGCCGAAATTTTGTTGATTAATATTCAGTTTTTAGCTAATTAAAAGTTAATGTTTATTAAATCTAAGAATAGATTTATACTCCTTATGATATAAGCTTTAATATAAGCTATCATAATATACAAGAAAAATTCATATACTATAATTTATATGGTGGCCGAAAATTAAGGTTATTAATTGAGTTAGAAAAAAATATCTAACTTAGTTAAATTAAAGGAATTAGTATAATTAGGAGTAATATGTAAAATGTAAGAAGTTTTAGTACCTAATGGTGATTACCAAAAATATATGAGGTCAATATGGAATTTTTGATAGTTTAGATGATGAGAAAATAATTGTAGAATTAAGTTTACAATTTATAAAGAGTTTATAAGTGTTATAAGAAATTTATAAGGTTTTTGGTATATTTAAGGTTAAGAAAAGATGGTATATATATATATATTATAACATTAGATAATTAAATCTGGTGATTTAGAGATGTTTAAAAGGATTTTTGATGTTCAAAAATCTGTAGGAAAATTAATTACGAAAATTAGAAATTAATTAGAGTTAAATTGGTTAATAAATGAGTTAGGATAAAAGAAAAGACCACAAGGGTAAAATGGTAATTTCCCTAGCCAAACGTGGTCAAACGTGGTCAAACTTGGTCAATGACAATTTATAAAATGTTTAGAGGAGCTAGAATAAAATTGGTAGCAAAAGATTAGATATTAAAAGGATAAAGGAATAAAAAGTTAAGTTAAATTTACTTTAGGGGTAATTTTGTAAATTATGGAAAGTTAGGGGGTTTGACAATAAAAGACTGGTCAAACTTGGGTATATTTTGGTAATTGACCAAAAGTATAAAGAAATTAATTAAGTAAGACTTTGGAAGAAATTAGAAATATAAATAACAAGTTTAGAACTTATTATGAGTAAAATAGAAATTAAAGGAAAACTATGGGAAAGGAATGTAAATAACACATTTTTATGTGTTTAGAAGGTTAGGGAAATTAAATAAAGAATTTAGAAACAAGTTGTAAAAGAAACAGAGTTAAGACAGGTTAAACGAGGGGTATACCCGTAATTTAATAAGTATAGGAGAAACCAATACTTAGAGTATTTTTAATAAAAGTACAAGTTATATTGGAAAAAGAAATAAATACGTATGATACAGATTATCATACGGGCGTATACGAAAAATTTTAGTGTACACGAATAGTACTCGTATACGTGAATAGTATACGTATACATGAATAGTAAATACATATACATGAATAGTAAATATGTATACATGTATAGTAAATACGTATACATGAATAGGAAATACGTATACATAGTAACTACGTATATGAATAGTCAAATACGAGACGTATATGTGAATAGTAAAATACATATACGTGAATAGTGAAATACGGTGAATAGTAAAATACGAGGCCGTATAAATAAATAGTGGAATACGAGATCGTATAAATGAAGTGAAATACAGATGAATAGTGAAAAATACTAAAACCTAATACAAGGTCCGCATAAGTCTAAAGTTGCTAAGTGTGCAACTAAATAACTGCTAACGATGTTTATGTTAATGAATTAGAGTTGAGCTTGAAAACGCTTCTAAATGAACGAACCCGTTTAACGGTATACAATTATGCCCGGGTTAACCTAGGAAGAGGTTTAAGTTGAAAAGAGAACCAAACCCGTTTAACGAGGTCTACCTCGGTTTGTGTGCTATGTGTTATTGTGATACGACTAAACAGGATTAAGCATGAAACCGATTTATTGTATTGTTATTGTGTGTCCATTGCACACTAACACGAATTGATTCAGAGCTTGTTCATTAACTATGTTTAGAAAAACAATTGTATAAGGTTATAAATACTCCTTGTTATTAGTTGGTTAATACCGAGAGAGGGTTAACTAACAAATTGTCAATGAGACTTCAGCTAACTGGAACTTCGGAGAAGAGGAATCCGGGACTGACTCCGGTCATGCATGTTCAGGTTAGGATGTCGGCATCTGTATCAGATCTGTCTTCCTCCTAGGGTCGACAAACTGACCCGACCATCTTGAGTGAACAGTTCGAGATGGGAGGCAAATTCAGGAGGCACAGGAGGGTCAAGCATACACCCCTCATAAATTAAGAATTAATGTTTATTTACCCAATGGAACTAAAAACTCATTGGCTAGGGTTACCTTGACCCGACAAAAATACACAATTCAGTTAGAGAACAACCAGTTCTATTAAGAGAACGGTTGACACTTATAAGGTATGGTCAAACACGAGAACATAACAATTCTCAGGCCTCAGGAGTTAGAAATCTAACTTACATCATTAATGGGCGTCCATTACGACGTTCACTTTATTTGAGCTGTGAATGTTTCACATAAATGTGTTGTTTGTTATCGTACTTCTTATTATTTGTATGATAAACAATTGCATGTATACGACAAAGTAGTCGGGTGTAACCCTGCTAGCTTGTGGGCTGCACGTTTTCTGTACCAGCCATGTGCTGAGCCCCTTGGGGCTTGTGATTTAAACATTGCTGGTAGGTACCAGACGAGGACTCAACCTGAGAGTGGGAGCGGGTAGAGTACTTCGGGTTGCTTTTACAATTGTTACACGAGTTGTGCTTGTACACTCGTTTAGTATATTGATGAGATGTTAGTATGATGTAATAGGATATGAGATTCTCGGTATAAGTTGTGGTTTATGGATTGTAATGTTTTAGATGCTCGAGTAATTATCTGGTTAGTCAGACTGTGTCTTGTTAAGAGAATAGGCCTAGTTAGTCACGTGGGTGACTAACGGCGGTAACACCAATTTAGTTGAAGTTTTCCAGTGCGTTGTTAATGTACGAGATGGACTTATGGCGACGATCATTGTATTTAGATATGGGGTGTTACAAAAAGTGGTATCAGAGCGTAGTTACGCTCTGATGACTGAAAATTACCGAGCTTAGGAATTACCGAGTTAGGAACTTTAGACTTTGGGATAAGGGTTGAGTATTAGTGCGAGAGGTGCGTTAGTTAGGATTCCCCTATGTGTATCGGATATCTGTAATACCTGACCTGCCCTCCGTGCCCCTGGTTCTAAGGTACCAGAAATGAACGCCAGAGAGAAGACAAGCTTTCTCTTACTCGAAAACCCGATCTGGCAATTACTTAGCATTATACAATACGAGAAGCACCTCGTTATGCAATAGTCTTTCAAGACTTGAAGGTCCCAATTGGAGCGCAACGTTGAAACTGGCGCTACCAGCGGAATCCTACCAATGAGAGAATAATAATTACCGGCAACATGGGTCGACATGCTACGCAGTCGATATAACCCGCCATACCAGTAAGAAGGAAAGTACTACAAGTGCAATAAGAGGACAAGAGAAGTAAGAAACACAAGACAACAGTCCAAGGGAGCAATAACAGTGGGATAATACCGCGCAAGAGCATAGGGACTACCTAAAGTCAATTATGAAGCGGGTAACTCCGAACCTACAAAAAAGGGGTTACAAAGACCTAACTCCAATAGCCCAGACGACTACGAATGCATATGCAAGTCATACTCCAAGATAGGACTACGATGTAGTGCCAAAGCAGAGTCAATACTCGATAACCTCGATGAAGGTGTGGAAATGCAGTGAGAACCAAGGCGAAAGTGAAAGAAAAAGGGGTTCCCTCAGGAAGAGTAATACCCTGACAAGTAACTATACAATCAAAAGCAGTCAGGAAGCTGCCCAGATAATAATGAACCAAAGCCAAAAAGGGCAAAAAAGGAGTCTCTTGGACTACCACCTACATGGAGTTTAGGAGAATGTACCATTGCCGACGTACACAGTACCGATATCCCATCTTGCATGGCGCACTTGCTTTGGCAAGTGCCACCGCAATGGTACATTCTCCTAAACTCCATGTAGGTGGTAGTCCATGGGACTCCTTCTTTGCCCTTTTTGGCTTTGGTTCATTATTATCTGGCGGCTTCCTGACTGCTTTTGATTGTATAGTTACTTGTCAGGGTATTCCTCTTCCTGAGGGAACACCTTTTTCTTTCGCTTTTTTCGCCTTGGTTCTCACTCTCGTTTCCACACCTTCGTCAAGGTTATCGAGTATTGACTCTACTTAGGCACTACGTCGTAGTCCTATCTTGGAGTATGACTTGCATATGCATTCGTAGTCGTCTAGGCTATTGCAGTTAGGTTTGCAACCCCTTTTTTTAGGTTCGGAGTTACCCGCTTCATAATTGACTTTTAGGTAGTCCCTATGCTCTTGGGCGGTATTATCCCACTGTTATTGCTCCCTTGGACTGTTGTCCGATGTTTCTGTCACTTCTCTTGTCCTCTTAAGAGCTAGCCAATCTCCGGTGTACGGTATGGGATTCTTGTAGCTCATTTGCTGACGAGCTCTACCTCGGTTTGTGTGCTATGTGTTATTGTGATACGACTAAACAGGATTAAGCATGAAACCGATTTATTGAATTGTTATTGTGTGTCCATTGCACACTAACACGAATTGATTCAGAGCTTGTTCATTAACTATGTTTAGAAAAACAATTGTATAAGGTTATAAATACTCCCTGTTATTAGTTGGTTAATACCGAGAGAGGTTTAACTAACAAATTGTCTATGAGACTTCAGCTAACTGGAACTTGGGAGAAGAGGAATCCGGGACTGACTCCGGTCATGCATGTTCAGGTTAGAAGGTCGGCATCTATCAGATCTGACTTCCATCTAGGGTCGACAAACTGACCTGACCATCTCGAGTGAACAGTTCGAGATGGGAGGCAAATTTAGGAGGCGCAGGAGGGTCAAGCCTACTCCCCTCATAACTTAAGAATTAATGTTTACTGACCCAATGGAGCTAATAACTCATTGGCTAGGGTTACCTTGACCCGACAAAAATAAACAATTCAGTTAGAGAACAACCAGTTCTATTAAGAGAACGGTTGGCACTTATAAGGTATGGTCAAACACGAGGACTAAACAATTCTCTGGCCTTAGGAGTTAGAAATCTTACTTACATCATTAATGGGCGTCCATTACGATGTTCGCTTTATTTGAGCTGTGAATGTTTCACATAAATGTGTTGTTTGTTATCGTACTTCTTATTATTTTGTATGAATAAACAATTGCATGTATACGACAAGTAGTCGGGTGTAACCTTGCTAGCTTGTGGGCTGCACGTTTTCTGTACCAACCATGTGCTGAGCCCCTTGGGGCCTATGATTTAAACTTTGCAGGTAGGTACCAGACGAGGACTCAACCTGAGAGTGGGAGCGGGTAGAGTACTTCGGGTTGCTTTTACATTTGTTACATGTGTTGTGCTTGTACACACGTTTAGTATATTGATGAGATGTTAGTATGATGTAATAGGATATGAGATACTCAGAATAAGTTGTGGTTTATGAATTGTAATGTTTTAGATGCTAGAGTAATTATCCGGTTAGTCAGACCGTGACTTGTTAAGAGAATAGGCCTAGTTAGTCACGTGGGTGACTAACGGCGGTAACACCAATTTAGTAGAACTTTTCCGCTGCATTGTTAGTGTACGAGATGGACTTAGGGCGACGATCATTGTATTTAGAGATGAGGTGTTACAAAAAGTGGTATCAGAGCGTAGTTGCGCTCTGATGACTGGAAATTACCGAGCTTAGGAATTACCGAGTTAGGAACTTTAGACTTTGGGATAAGGGTTGAGTATTAGTGCGAGAGGTGCGTTAGTTAGGATTCCCCGATGTGTATCGGATATCTGTAATACCTGACCCGCCCTCCACGCCCCTGGTTCTAAGGTACCAGAAATGAACACCAGAGAGAAGACAAGCTTTCTCTTACTCGGGAAAACCCGATCGGTAATTACATAGCATTATGCAATACGAGAAGCACCTCGTTATGCATAGTCTTTCAAGACTTGAAGGTCCCAATTGGAGCGCAACGTTTAAACAGCGCTACCAGCGGAATCCTACCAATGAGAGAATAATAATTACCGGCGACATGGGTCGACATGCTACGCAGTCGATATAACCCCGCCATACCAGTAAGAAGGAAAGTACTACAAGTGCAATAAGAGGACAAGAGAAGTGACAGAAACACCGGACAAGAGTCCACGGGAGCAATAACAGTGGGATAATACCGCACAAGAGCATAGGGACTACCTAAAAGTCAATTATGAAGCGGGTAACTCCGAACCTAAAAAAAAAAGGGGTTGCAAAGACCTAACTGCTATAGCCCAGACGACTACGAATGCATATGCAAGTCATACTCCAAGATAGACTAAGATGTAGTGCCTAAGCAAATTCAATACTCGATAACCTCAACGAAGGTGTGGAAACGAGAGTGAGAACCAAGGTGAAAGCGAAAGAAAAAGGGGTTCCCTCAGGAATTGGAATACCCTGACAAGTAACTATACAATCAAAAGCATTCAGGAAGCTGCCCAGATAATAATGCACCAAAGCCAAAAATGGCAAAGAAGAAGTGTCATGGACTACCACCTACATGGAGTTTAGGAGAATGTACCATTGCCGACGTACACAGTACCGATAGCCCATCTTGCATGGCGCACTTGCTTTGGCAAGTGCCGCCGCAATGGTACATTCTCCTAAACTCCATGTAGGTGGTAGTCCATGAGACTCCCTTTGCCCTTTTTGGCTTTGGTTCATTATTATCTGGGCAGCTTCCTGACTGCTTTTGATTGTATAATTACTTGTCAGGGTATTCCTCTTCCTGAGGGAACCCCTTTTTCTTTCGCTTTTGCCTTGGTTCTCACTCTCGTTTCCACACCTTCATCGAGGTTATCGAGTATTGACTCTGCTTAGGCACTACGTCATGGTCCAATCTTAGAGTATGAGTTGCATATGCATTCGTAGTCGTCTGGGTTATTGCAGTAAGGTCTTTGCAACCCCTTTTTTTGTAGGTTCGGAGTTACCCGCTTCATAATTGACTTTTAGGTAGTCCCTATGCTCTTGCGCGGTATTATCCCACTGTTATTGCTCCCTTGGACTGTTGTCCGGTGTTTCTGTCACTTCTCTTGTCCTCTTAAGAGCTAGCCAATCTCCGGTGTACGGTATGGGATTCTTGTAGCTCGTTTGCTAACGAGGTCTACCTCGGTTTGTGTGCTATGTGTTATTGTGATACGACTAAACAGGATTAAGCATGAAACGATTTATTATATTGTTATTGTGTGTCCATTGCACACTAACACGAATTGATTTAGAGCTTGTTCATTAACTATGTTTAGAAAAACAATTGTATAAGGTTATAAATACTCCCTGTTATTAGTTGGTTAATACCGAGAAAGGTTTAACTAACAAATTGTCAATGAGACTTCAGCTAACTGTAACTTGGGAGAAGAGGAATCCGGGACTGACTCCGGTCATGCATGTTCAGGTTAGGAGGTCGGCATCTGTATCAGATCTGTCTTCCGCCTAGGGTCGACACACTGACCCTACCATCTCGAGTGAACAGTTCGAGATGGGAGGCAAATTCAGGAGGCGCAGGAGGGTCAAGCCTACACCCCTTATAACTTAAGAATTAATGTTTATTAACCCAATGGAGCTAATAACTCATTGGCTAGGGTTACCTTGACCGACAAAAATAAACAATTCAGTTAGAGAACAACCAGTTCTTTTAAGAGAACGGTTGACACTTATAAGGTATGGTCAAACACGAGAACTAAACAATTCTCAGGCCTCAAGAGTTATAAATATAACTTACATCATTAATGGGCGTCCACTACGACGTTCGCTTTATTGAGCTGTGAATATTTCACATAAATGTGTTGTTTGTTATCGTACTTCTTATTATTATTGTATGAATAAACAATTGCATGTATACGACAAAGTAGTCGGATGTAACCCTACTAGCTTGTGGGATGCACGTTTTCTATACCAGCCATGTGCTGAGCCCCTTGGGCCTTTGATTTAAACTTTGCAGGTAGGTTCCAGACGAGGACTCAACCTGATATGGGAGCGGGTAGAGTACTTCGGGTTGCTTTTACATTTGTTACACGAGTTGTGCTTGTACACTCGTTTAATATGTTGATGAGATGTTAGTATGATGTAATAGGATATGAGATACATGGTATAAGTTGTGGTTTATGAATTGTAATGTTTTGATGCTCGAGTAATTATCCGGTTAGTCAGACCGTGACTTGTTAAGAGAATAGGCCAAGTTAGTCACGTGGGTGACTAACGGCGGTAACACCAATTTAGTGAACTTTTCCGCTGTGTTGTTAATGTACGAGATGGAGTTAGGGCGACGATCATTGTATTTAGAGATGGGGTGTTACAAAAAGTGGTATCAGAGCGTAGTTGCGCTCTGATGACTGGAAATTACCGAGCTTAGGAATTACCGAGTTAGGAACTTTAGACTTTGGGATAAGGGTTGAGTATTAGTGTGAGGTGCGTTAGTTAGGATTCCCCAATGTGTATCGGATATCTGTAATACCTGACCCCCTCGGCGCCCCTGGTTCTAAGGTACCAGAAATGAACACCAGAGAGAAGACAAGCTTTCTCTTACTCGGGAAAACCCGATCTGGAAATTACTTAGCATTATGCAATACGAGAAGCACCTCGTTATGCAATAGTCTTTCAAGACTTGAAGGTCCCAATTGGAGCGCAACGTTGAAACAGACGCTACCAGCGGAATCCTACCAATGAGAGAATAATAATTACCGGCAACATGGGTCGACATGCTACGCAGTCGATATAACCTCGCCATACCAGTAAGAAGGAATGTACTACAAGTGCAATAAGAGGACAAGAGAAGTGACAAAAACACCAGACAACAGTCCAAGGGAGAAATAACAGTGGTATAATACCTCGCAAGAGCATAGGGACTACCTAAAAGTCAATTATGAAGCGGGTAACTTCGAACCTACAAAAAAAAGGGGTTGCAAAGACCTAATTGCAATAGCCCAGATGTCTACGAATGCATATGCAAGTCATACTCCAAGATAGGACTACGATGTAGTGCCTAAGCAAAGTCAATACTCGATAACCTCAACGAATGTGTGGAAACGAGAGTGAGAACCAAGGTGAAAGCGAAAGAAAAAGGGATTCCCTCAGGAAGAGGAATACCCTGACAAGTAACTATACAATCAAAAGCAGTCAGGAAGCTGCCCAGATAATAATGAACTAAAGCGAAAAGGGCAGGAAGGAGTCTCATGGACTACCACCTACATGGAGTTTAGGAGAATGTACAATTGCCGACGTACACAGTACTGATAGCCCATCTTGCATGGCGCACTTGCTTTGGCAACTGCCGCCACAATGGTATATTCTCCTAGACTCCATGTAGGTGGTAGTCCATGAGACTCCTTCTTTGCCCTTTTTGGCTTTGGTTCATTATTATCTGGGCAGCTTCTTGACTGCTTTTGATTGTATAGTTACTTGTCAGGGTATTCCTCTTCCTGAGGGAACCCCTTTTTCTTTCGCTTTCGCCATGGTTCTCACTCTCGTTTCCACACCTTCGTCGAGGTTATCGAGTATTGACTCTGCTTAGGCACTACGTCGTAGTCCTATCTTGGAGTATGACTTGCATATGCATTCGTAGTCGTCTGGGCTATTGCAGTTAGGTCTTTGCAACCCTTTTTTTTGTAGGTTCGGTGTTACCCGCTTCATAATTGGCTTTTAGGTAGTCCCTATGCTCTTGTGTGGTATTATCCCACTGTTATTGCTCCCTTGGACTGTTGTCCGGTGTTTCTGTCACTTCTCTTGTCCTCTTAAGAGCTAGGCAATCTTCGGTGTACGGTATGGGATTCTTGTAGCTCGTTTGCTGACGAGGTCTACCTCGGTTTGTGTGCTATGTGTTATTGTAATACGACTAAACAGAATTAAGCATGAAACCAATTTATTGTATTGTTATTGCGTGTCCATTGCACACTAACACGAATTGATTCAGCTTGTTCATTAAATATGTTTAGAAAAACATTGTATAAGGTTATAAATACTCCCTATTATTAGTTGGTTAATACCGAGAGAGGTTTAACTAACAAATTGTTAATGAGACTTCAGCTAACTGGAACTTGGGAGAAGAGGAATCCGGGACTGACTCCGGTCATGCATGTTCAGGTTAGGAGGTCGGCAACTGTATCAGATCTGTCTTCCGCCTAGGGTCGACAAACTGACCCGACCATCTCGAGTGAACAGTTCGAGATGGAAGGCAAATTCAGGAGGCGCAGGAAGGTCAAGCCTACACCCCTCATAACTTAAGAATTAATGTTTATTAACCCAATGGAGCTAATAACTCATTGGCTAGGGTTACCTTGACCCGACAAAAATAAACAATTCAGTTAGAGAACAACCAGTTCTATTAAGAGAACGGTTGACACTTATAAGGTATGGTCAAACACGAAACTAAACAATTCTCAGGCCTCAGGAGTTAGAAATCTAACTTACATCATTAATGGGCGTCCATTACGACGTTCGCCTTATTTGAGCTGTGAATGTTTCACATAAATATGTTGTTTGTTATCGTACTTATTATTATTTGTATGAATAAACAATTGCATGTATACGACAAAGTAGTCGGGTGTAACCCTGCTAGCTTGTGGGCTGCACGTCTTCTTTACCAGCCATGTGCTTAGCCCTTGGGGCCTGTGATTTAAACTTTGCGGGTAGGTACCAAACGAGGACTCAAACTGAGAGTGGGAGCGGGTAGAGTACTTCGGGTTGCTTTTACATTTGTTACACGAGTTGTGCTTGTACACTCGTTTATATATTGATGAGATGTTAGTATGATGTAATAGGATATGAGATACTCGGTATAAGTTGTGGTTTATGAATTGTAATGTTTTAGATGCTCGAGTAATTATTCGGTTAGTCAGACCCTGACTTGTTAAGAGAATAGGCCTAGTTAGTCACGTGGGTGACTAACGGCGGTAACACCAATTTAGTAGAACTTTTCGCTGCGTTGTTAATGTACGAGATGGACTTAGGGCGACGATCATTGTATTTAGAGATGGGGTGTTACGTCAAAGGGTCCTAACCATACTAATGGTTTAGTCCTTGCACCAAGAATTGCTATATGAGTTTATTTAACTTATAATTAATTCGGTTCTAGCCTATCAGGCTTCAAGGCATTAATAGCTATTTTATTATACTTACTAGGTACATTATCTTCTAGTTAGGGCCCACTAGCTTCTACTGTGTGACCCTGATAACTTGGGTTATTCACCCTTCTTGTTATCCTTAATGTGCTACACATTTCCTTTTATCCCTCTATGGTGGAAATAAGGTTTACTAAACAAGTGTGGTATTCTTTTAACGTGTTTGAACTCAATGAGTTTAGATTTATAACCAGCTCTCTGGCAATCTTATACATGCTATTCGTACTCCCGCGATTATTCATTAAGTTCCTCCTACTTATTGTCAGGCGAGGTTAAGTCACTACTTGGTTGTAGTGCTTCCTCTATTGTCAATAGCTTTTGAATTATACCAGTTCTTCTGGTTCATACAAGTGTTCTTTATTTGTATGACCTTGCATTTTTCAATGCGTCGATTCTAGTGACTTCTCAAGTCTTCCTTTACCTTTTATTCTAATGGAATTCACATCTTATGATTGTTGGTGTGTTTTACACTCTTCGTGCCTTTTTAGCCTTAGGCCGCACGGTTTGTTGCTAAGCTTGGTTAACTGGGTTATGCCGTGTTCGTTGGTGGAAAGAAGGGTTTACTACTATTTACATTCTCCATATTCCTCGCTATCCCACTAGATCATTAGCTGCACAAATGCAATACCAAAACACTCAGTCATACAGAGTGCAGAGGCGTAAACACTTGGTAGTAAGTCACTTATGTGATAGGAACGAATATGTTTGTCTATCTTCTCATACTTATACTCCGTGTGATTGACTAACTACTTCCTCATAGCGGTCGCTTGTTGCGCCGTATTCTTACTCGATATACAACATCATTCTTACGGTCTCCATTACTGTAGTAGCTTATCTTTACTCATTGCCATTGTCGTTGGCACCATTTCCTTATGGTGTGAATACACCAAGGGTTTCCTATGTTCGTGTGTATGACGGTTGCCGTAGCATACCGCAATGATAATGTTTTCCCAATGTGGAGACGTTCTGTTTCCAATTAGGTTTCATGTGTGGGTTAACCTACCTCACATTATTTCATCATTTATGATGCAATTTACCAAGTGTCTTGGTTGACAATGGATGAAGTAGTTTATCGGTTACAAGCTCTGTTGAGCGTTGGTCATTCATGGTGTGCAATGTGCACTCACATTGATTGTTTTTGACAATTACCGTCTCTCCAGTGCTGGGCATTGGTTTTAGGCTCTTGTTATGTAGTTTACTTTGTATCGTACATCACTGGGACATCCCAAGAAACTTCAAGGGTTTTCTGGTCCCGTTCTCCAATTGAAGAGTATTCTATCACTGATAAATGAAAGTTCTTGTTGAGAGTTCTGTCTCCACTCATAGGTCTCATGACGAGGTTTGCTATGTTAGTATTTATACAATGGTTCACCACATGCTTGAGTGCATATGGAGTATACTTACTCCTTTAAGTTTTAATGGTTTGGAAATCTCTTTTCCTTGTTCGATCGCCTCTTGGCAATATCTACATGCACAAGCTTTGTTGTCAAGGTGGATGGAAGCCTTTTCTAAGGGTTCACATCTTCACCACATTGGTGGTCTTCGGTTACAAGAGGTATCTTTCCTCGAGTTTGTCATAGTGTCTAAGTGTGGACTAGGCCATTGTTGGCATTATTACGATTCCTGTGCCTCTGTGCTACCATTGCTACAGAAGGCATGAAGGGGAAATTAAAAGTTTTGTCAACTGTATACTAGACTGATGCTCTAGTGACAGTGACACTAAGATAGCCATACCACTCATTATGTTGAGTTCACATTAGGTGGTTTAATTGTCGCTCTGTTCATCATATGAATTAATATCTCTTCCCTTATAAGGCCATTTTCGGCAATTCTTGCTATTAAATAGTGTGGGTTTTGCAACGGTTTAAATTTACACAACGTAGTTGGTTTATGGCTTTTAAGCCTTATTGTTACGAGCTATGCTCTTTGCAAGCTGCTTATACAAGTTTCCACTCCTCATATACCCCAAAGGTTGGAGGTATTACTCAGCTCTATGGCAAGTTGTGACATCATGCTTCTGTTCGTAGGAGGCCCCTTTTTGGCATTCTGATGTTACTCAGTGCCTTTTGTGATTTAGGGTATTTCCTGTTATTCGAAATCCCTTCGGTGTATTAACCGAGTGTTTGTTCCAGCTCTCGTGCTCTTATCATGATGCTTTGTTCGACTGTTGTTAACTTAGACACCCTTCAAGGATTGCTCCTAGGTGTTGTTGGTTATGCCGTTACATCCGGCTAGTGTTTATGGTATGTTGTGTCTACTATACCGCCTTGTGGTATTGTATTTTGAGTTATCCCTTTTTGGGTTATAATGTCTCCTGTCCTTGGGTAGACCGTTTATACTCTCTCCTAGTGCTTAAGACTAGGTTCAATATCATCTTCAATGATGGATTATAGTTTGTGGTAATCTTGTGATCGCTCTTGGGAACTCTGTCCCGTCTGTTGAGCATTGTTGTGTCCACATTAGGCACTTGCCTTACAGTGTTTAGGCTGGGTATCCCTTCCTGCTGTCACGTATTTGCTTGAAGTCTTTGGGACATATCCAATGTCTATATTTACTAGTCTGTGCTCTCTGCACTTCCTAGTCCTCATTCCTTATCTTCAGGTGGATTCTCCGAGTTCCTTAATACTTATTACTTAGTTGAGTTTCTTCTTCTTGATCGTCTGGAGTGTCCAGCTGTTCTGGTTTGATCTTACTCATGGTCCGTAGAATGGAGTTGACTACTTCTCGTGTTTCGTGCACTACATGTATACATACGTGGGGTACCTTGTTGATACGTTACCACTTACCCGACTATCTGCCAGGCCCGCATGCTCCTTCGGAGTGTGGTTGTCCCACATCCCATATTTGGGTACACGCGTAGTGTTCGTCACACGCCTAGGTGAAGTGTTCTATTGTCAACTCTTCTTGTATCATGTTATGATACTCACCATAATTTTGTTGGTTGGGTTTTAAAAATCCGGGGTTTAAAGGAAAGGTTGTGGTTTTGAAAGAAAAATTGGGTTTTGAAATAACAGTGCGGTGTTAAAAGAAGTTCTACATGGCATAGCCATGTTTGTGGTCTTGACCAAGTCCAGCTTCTCGCTGACTGGTATGTCCTTGATTCTATGGTCAGGCCGTTAGGCCTTTCCAAGATTCCACTCTTCCAGTTTTTAGGATGTGTGATCCCGTAGTTGCTTCATTGCAGTCACGGTACATTACTATGTACCTGTGGTGTGTTAGCGTTCCTCTACATATTTCTGTTCTTACTGCACTTGCCGTGGCAAGTGCGTGGTACTGGTGGTTTTGGGTAAACCTATACTGATCACGGTATGGTTTCCAATCTTATTTGATAGTCTTGTGGACTCTTCCCTTGATCTTATTGATCTATGATTGGGATACTTGATCTTTTAGGTAGCTTCTCAGTGATCTTGACGTGAGTGCCATAGATCTGGGTACTTTTCCAATCCTTGGAGATTCTTATTTATTTGGTTTTGTGTCAATTCTTGTTGCTCAATCCCACACGTTTACCGTGGTCACTGAGCCTTAGCTTGTCAGGCACTACTCGTGTAGTCCTGTCGGATTACCCTCTCCTGAGTGTTCTCAAAGCTGTGTAAGCTATGTTGGCTAGGTATTGTAACCTCTTTGGCATTACAGTTTTGGAGTTATCCACTCCCGACTATGTCCTTAGCCAGCTAGCGTACCATTGGTGGAATTACTTAGATATTTCCGTCCCGTAGACTTGTGTCTCGGGTTGTGTTACTGTTCCTTCTTCCGCTTTACTGCACGCTTAGTGCTTCTTTTTCTGCCGCTGGTTGACTAGCCAGGTTTCGCAACTGCTAGGCATGTCGCCCCATGCTGTTGTAAGTTGTAGTCTCCTTATGGTTGTAGTGCTCATTCTGCCGCCATTAAGTACGGGTATTGTTGTTCAACCGGGATCCATCTCCGGGCTTCCCATTCTTGGGGTCTACTATATGTTGGTTCTTGATTACTGTACGGTGGTTTCACAACTACCTGATCGGGTTTTCCCGAGTATTGTTGGGACATCGGAGTGTTGCAGAGATAGCCTATCACCTCGACAAAGTCAATCATCCCTAGATAGACACAAAGAGTGAGCCGCTTCAATAGAGTCCACACAACTAAGAAGACTTCACAGACTCTCCCGTGCTGTTGCAAATAATAAGGAGTCAACTCGGAATGCCTTAAACGCCACAAAGGTCATGAAGTCTTCCCTCAACACCAGAAGATCACGGCTCAAGTAAGAAGACTACTCAAAGCCGTTGGAAGTTGCCCACTAAGTTAGTTCCGGTATTTTCAGAACTAACTCCTTCGACCTACCGGCTGTATTGGTAGTATAAATAAGCTGTGTAATAGTCAGTTTCAAGTGTGCTTTCATTGAGGATTGTTCAGAGCTTAGAGAGAGAAAGAGAATCGCTTTGTAAGCCAGAAAGAGAGAGAGAATACGTACCAAGTTAGTTAGCGCATTTAGATAGACTCTGCCTAGGAAGATCCTAGTTTCACTACGCTTACCATTGATCTGATTAGAAAGTGTGTTGGGTGAGTGAGTGAAAAACCGCTAAGTAGATCCTTTCTACTTAGTGGACATTTGTAAGTTGTTTTATTTGACCAGGAAATGAAATAGCTTATTTGTGTATCTTGCTGAGTTCCACAGAGTCCTTTTCTCTTTTCATCGTTTCGCTTCAATTACCGCAAAAGTCTTCCGCACCCTTAATTTAGTCAATTCGATTGAGTGCCTCTACATCAAAGTGCTTCTCACTTACGAAAGTTGATTGAGTCAAGCCAACTCTTAGACTCACACCTTTGGTTGGTTTGAGTTAGCCACCCGATCTACACGTGGTATCAGAGCCTTGCTTAGGCTAACGGTCAATCAACGAAGCAATGGCATCTCTTCGCCAATCAAAACAACAAAATGCACTTCGAGCACCCCAGACTCACCTCCACCAACTACGACCATTGGAAAAACGAGATCGAGCAACAGATTGAGTCTATCAACTCTGAGCTTTGGGAGATAGTCACTGGAAGAGATCTTGCAGTCAATCCAATCGATCAACATGGACTGCTGCAGATCGCAAAAGGTACGAGCTGAATCGACAAGCATCACGTGCAATATACACTTGCCTGTCCATCCCAGAACAAAGGAGAGTCAATCATGTAAGTCCGCAAATGAGATATGGACACTCCTTCAAGCTACCCACAAAGGAGTCACTGAACTCAATAAATGCAAAGCTCAAGAACTCCGAATGGACTATGAAAATTTTCTACAAAAGCTTGGTGAGTCCTTGGAAGAAGTGCTTGATCGTTTCTATTTACTAACTACTACTATGCAAGAAGTTAACATCTTACCGGATAGAGAGAGTGTCTTGCACAAGCTGCTGGACAGTCTCCGAGAAGAATGGGCAGAAACGGTAATCTCCACCAAAGCATGCAAGGATTTATCCAAATGGAGTTGTCAAGACCTAGGTTCCTATCTACAATCTGTAGATAAATACTAGAAGAATGTTCGAAAGAAATGTGGTAATACATCTTCTCCTTCTTCTAGTAAGACTACTACTTTGAATGACCAAGCCTTGCAGGTTAATTCGACTCAGTACACTCAAGAAAGAGCCTATGTCGCTGATACTCAAATCAGACAAGCCATGGCTGAGCTGGTGGATATTATTGTTGAGGAAAGTGAGGCTGAGACTATGGAAGACTTTGTCTTCATAGTCAAGAACTTCCGAAAATTCATGCGTAACCAACCTAATCGATAGAGTCGGTCGTTCTCAAACACCTCCAAACAAGTCTTCAATTCTGTCACTTGTTTCAACTGCAATAAACCCGGTCACTTCAAGAAGGACTGTCCCTTATTCAAGAACCAGTATGGAAAATCTCAAGGGAGATCGCTGATGGCAGCTGGTTGGGGTGATTCAGACTCCGCGATCAGACGCAGAGTCCAGCGGCCTGGTATGTCTCATGGCACACGACACGACCGAATCCATAATTCCAGACAATGAGGTAACTCGTTCTCACCTTGAAACTGATCTTTACCGTATTTATCCTTGGATTTATGACTTTAATTGCTAAAATGGTCTCCGAGAACAACTCCCTCAAAGCAAGTCTTACCAGCAAAATAACCGAGCTATCTGAGGAACTCGAAATCTCAAAAGGTCTTATGTATGCCCTAAGAGATGAAGCTGGGAACAAAAACCATCTCTTGTTCTCTCAGGTTAGATCTACAAGAATCAAGGCGTCATGTTGATTCCCTTCAAAAGGAACTTCATGATACCTTAGAGCGAACTCAATTTAGCCAGGGTGACCAGAAAGAGTCTCTCACCCTGATCGACTCTCTCAAACAAGACCTCACCATCTTTACTGACAAGTGTTGTTCTCTTCAAAATGATCTAAATGCTTCTGAATCCAAAAATATATCCCTGACACCACTATAAAAATCTCACTCAAAAATTGAAAGAAAAGGAGCACGCTTCTCCCTTAAGCCAGTCAAGTTTATCAAACAAGTCACCTCCTCTGAACTACCTGAGTGGGCCAACTCCAAGATCAAAGAAATTAGCCAAGATCGAGATGATCTTTGCTCCAAAGTAGAACAACTCTCTCAACAGATTGTAAATCTACAATCCGGAGTTCGATCCACTCAATCCACGCCCAAGTGGCACAAGGGTAAGTTGACATCACAAAGAATATGTCCAAATCCGACAACAGAGCCAAACGTTATCAAAAAGGTAAAATTCGACTCCTGGTGGAAAGGACAACGAAATACGTTAATCTTCCACCAACCAAAATTTGTGGCTACTACGGGAGTCTTGGACATAGAGATAGTGCATGTGATAAATTGAATAAAGATCTTTCGTTTAATGTCAAACGTGTTAAATTGATACTTGAAGCACTAGAAAAATTGAAAAGATCTGGCTCGAAAAGGGAACCCAAGTACATATGGGTTCCCAAATCTAACAAATGATCTGTTCTTTTGTAGGTGAAGGCGAATGGAGACAGCTGGTACTTGGACAGTGGATGCTCTCGTCACATGACTGAAGATCCAAATCAATTCAATTCGCTTTCATCCTACCAAGGAGGTAAGGTACCTTTGGAAACAACAACCAGGGTGAAATCGTGGGAGTTGGCTCCGTAGGTAACCCCTCAAAATTTAAAATTGATGGAGTCCATCTGGTCACTGGACTCCAACATAGTTTACTAAGTATTTCTCAAATTTGTGATAGATTCAATTTGGTACTTTTCTCCTCTTCGGATTGTAAGGTTTATGATGAGCGTACAGGTTCATTAAAAGCTGTGGGACGTAGAGAAGGAAATCTCTACAAAATGTGCTTAAACTCCATTAATCCAGACGATCAAGTCTGTCTCAACGTGCATTACATGAACTCATTGCTGTGGCACTCCAGACTTGGTCACGCAAATCACAGACTGTTGAACAAACTCAAAAGCAAGGACTTGGTGATCGGTTTACCCGACACAAACTTCGACACAGACTCTGTCTGTGAAGCATGCGTAAAGGTAAACACACCCGGTCCTCCTTCAAAAGTAAGTCGACTCTCTCTACTAGCTCTCCGTTAGAATTGCTCCACATGGATCTTGTCGGTCCCATGCCTGACACAAAGTAGAAGTGGTAAGAGGTACATTGTAGCCATAGTCGATGACTATTCAAGGTGGACTTGGGTCATTTTTCTATCTACTAAGGATGAAACTTTTACGGAGTTCATCAACCTCCATAAAATGCTTATCAACAAATTTTCATTCACTTTGAAAACCCTAAGAACGGACCGGGGTTCTGAATTTTGCAACAAGTCGTTTGATGAGTTTTGTAAGGACAACGGAGTCGATGACCAAATCTCATCTGCATGCACTCCGGAACAAAACAGAGTGGTTGAACGAAAGAATAGAACTTTGGTAGAAATGGCACGCACCATGCTCATTGACAGTCAACTCACTCCATCATACTGGGCAAAAGCTATTAACACAGCATGCTATGTGTTAAATCCTGCGCTGATTCATCCATTCCTTCACAAGACACCCTATGAACTACTCCGTCAACGTAAACCAAGTCTTATTCATCTCAGGCATTTCGGATGTAAGTGCTTTATCCACAACAATGGTAAGGACAACTTGGGTAAGTTCTCTCCTAAAAGTGATGAAGGTATTTTTCTTGGCTACTCTTCTAAAAGCAAAGCTTATCGTGTTATCAATCTGAGAACTCAATGTTTAGAAGAGAGTCCCCATGTCAAGTTCGATGAGTCCCACAATGTTGGATCATCTTCTGATCAACTTGACTTTGCTCCTGACGACTTCCTAACCGATCCACACTTCATCACTGTACCCATAGGAAGACTCCCCAATTCCCAATCCATCACTCCTAATGATTCTCCGGCAAACAAAAACAATACATCAGACTCTACTGACTCTGACAATACCCTGGAGACACCCTTACCACAAAACTTGAACTTTGACTCCTCTAACAAAGACACACCCCCTCCTGCTTCACGTCGACAGTTCCAACAAAAATCAGCTTACCCTCCTGAAAATATCATTACAGACCTAAACTCCGGTGTTCAAACACGTCTCCAAGCTATGCAAAACCTCTGTGCCTTTGGTGCCTTTCTCTCCAGCACTGAACCAAGAAATGTGAAAGAAGCACTCCTTGATAGTGATTGGGTCATTGCAATGCAGGAGGAACTAAATTCTCTCCAAAGACACGCTTTCTGGGAGCTAGTTCCTCGACCCACACATCAGCAAACCATTGGTACTCGTTGGGTCTTTCATAACAAACTTGATGATGCAGGACAAGTTTTCAGGAATAAAGCTAGACTGGTCGTTCAGGGCTACAATCAAGAAGAATGGATTGACTATGATGAAACCTTCGCTCCCGTAGCTCGTCTTGAAGCAATTCGCATGTTAATTGCGTTTGTTGCATTCAAAGGTTTCCAATTATATCAAATGGACGTCAAGACAGCCTTCCTCCATGGATACATTGATAGAGAAGTCTACATCGAGCAACCACCAGGGTTCACAGACTCCGTCCATCCCGACTACGTCTACAAACTATGTAAGGCCCTTTACGGACAGAAACAGGCTCCGCGCGCCTGGTATGAAAGACTGTCTACATATCTATTGCAAAATGGTTTCTCTCGAGGTGAGCTCAAGTTTTTCCTAGGATTACAAATTCAACAGGAGAAGGAAGGGATTAAGATCCACCAGCAAAAGTACATCAAGGAACTCCTTGACAAGTACAACCTCAAAAAAGCCAAGAGTATGTCCACACCAACTGTACATCTGCAAAACTTCATCCTGATGATAACGGAGTCGGTGTCAATGCCACAGAATATAGAGGAATGATAGGGTCACTCTTGTACCTCACTGCCAGTCGCCCCGACATTCTTCACGCAGTCTGCCTCTGCGCTCGCTTCCAAGCAGCCCCAAAGCAGTCTCACCTCAAAGCAGTCAAGCGTATCTTCAGATATCTAAAGGTACAAGTACACTCTATCTATGGTATCCTCGATTCTTACTTTCACCTTATCTGGATATAGTGACTCTGATTGGGCTGGCTCCCTCCAAGATCGAAAGAGTTTTCAGGTAATGCACAGTTCTTGGGTCTTTGCCTTATTTCATGGTCCTCCAAAAAACAGAACTCCGTAGCACTCTCTACAGCGGAGGCAGAGTATGTCTCTACTAGCCTGTTGCTCCCAACTCCTTTGGATGAAACAACAACTTCAATACTATTATGTCACCCAAGAACAAATCTCAATTTACTGTGACAAAAAAGCACCATCAAAATATCCGAAAACCCAGTCCAACACTCTAGAACCAAACATATTGAAATTCGCTTTCACTTCTTGAAAGACTGTGTCGAGAAAAAGCTCATCCAACTGACTTTGTGCCCACAGAAGATCAACTTGTAGATATCTTTACTAAACCCCTCTCTACAACATGATTCGAAGCACTGCGATCAGTAATCGGGTTGACTCCGTCTACCTAGACGGTGGCATCTCCTTGCCCCTACCGTAATCTTCAGCAGGTACTCCCTCATGTCTCATCAAGTCTGTCTATGTTTGCACTTGAATCTGTGAAACTTGTTTTATTGCTTAGCATGTCTATTATTCTTGCACTACCGCCCGCGTCATCGATCCAAACCCACCCCGCTTGAATCCTCGCCGTTAATCTCGCCAAAACCCTGCGGCCCCTTATTTTTCTCGCCTGACACAAGCCTCTGCATCTTCCGCAGACGTTACAACCTTTATAGCCATCACCCGTCCACTCCATCTCTCTCACTTTCATCCCTTTTACACCCAAGTATCCTACACTTTCCAAATGGCAGCATCAATTTCAACGGTATCAACATCCCGGCCGATATTTTCTAAGATCCCATCCACCTTCAGGCGTACCACCAATCGATGGCCAACCCGAATCCATCTCCACTCACCACCACCACCACCACTCACTCTCCCACTAAAACCACTGCTACCTCGTCCCCCACACACTCCGCCACACCACCACCAACCACCCGTGATACATCCCCCCATCAAACACCACCCTCTGCCGCAAAAACCGACATTATTGAAACCGATATTGAAGAAGCTACCCCACTACAAACCATGCCACCATCTCCACCACTACAAGATCAAAATCCTACTGCCGAAACCCAACCTACTGATCAACCGCAAGCCCCAACCAACAAATCTCCTACACCAACCCCACCCGCATCTCCCGTAAAATCAGCAACACCACCACAACAACCTAAACCCAAAACCCGTAAAAGAAAAGCTCAAACCTCCAGCCGACCCACGCCAAAAGAGTACTCTCTTCTATCAAGGCCCAACCAGTCTCCTCTGGCTCCGGCGAATCGTTACCAGTCCAAGAATTGCCCATGGTCAGTCATGACACTTCTACTGGCGCCACCTCCACCAAGGACCAGAAACCTTCAAAACCACACTGAAGATGTGCGAAGATAGACCCCTTCAACCAGCGCTACATGCTCGGGGACCCTGCCTCAGAACGAAATATCGTCAGGGGTAAGTTCCTCGATTTTTCATGGGCTCTATCTTCAAACCTAGGGGAGTTAGTGACCATGCTAGATGTTCAGGGGTGGAAACACCTCTTCTGTGAGATAACAGAGTGGTATCCCCAAGAGTCTGTCGATTTCTTTCAAAATCTTGTTATCAGAAACGGTGCTGCACAGTCTTTTGTTAATTCCACCCCAATCTTCTTCAATCTTGAAAAATTGTCCCAAATCCTTGGAGTCTGCTACTGGCCTGTCCTTCTATGAGAAAGGAGTCCTTCCTGAAATCCCCAGGGTCCCACAAAATAAAATCTATCGCTTTTTCTCCTCCAAGAAAAGATTGGCTCACCCATACCCCATGGCGATCTCTCCATTTTACACCAACTCCTACACATTCTGGTCATCAAAAACATTGTCCCACGAAAAGAAGGAAATCTCATGGTCAACTACTTGGACCTCACCATAATGTACTGCATAATCAACCGTCATTCCATTAATCTGGCCCACATCATTCTCCATCACTTAGCCCAGTCTGTCGACACCCCGAAACACTCCCTGGGGTATGTTCTGGCTGCCTCGAATTCTCAAATTCTTTCAGGTACCCCTGGCGACATCGACGCCATAGTCCATCGAAGAGGCAGACACCATCAACCTGCGCTATCTGAATCGGCTGACATCTATCGACAAATCAAAGCTGCTGCCCCCACCACAACTCCAACGACGGCGGGAACTTCCACTTCTCAAGAGGCAGTCCCTCAAGCTTCACTTCTACCCCTCCTGAGAAAGTGGAGCGATTCCTTGCGCAGGCAGCAGAGCTGATTCGGGCCAAACGCGGATGATGGACAGACTCGCTGGGATAGAGACGACTGTGGCGGCCTTGCAAGAACAACTCCTTGATACCAATCCACCCTGACCCCAACCCCTTAGCCATGACGTGTATGTGTGTAGTGTTAGGACTTAGGCTGTTTTTAAGTTCTAAACACTTTTTGCTGGTTTGTGTGTGAATATTTTGACTAACTCTGTGACTGTGGGCTTCCCTCTGATGAAAGCAAAAGGGGGAAGCGGTGAATCCCGTCTGGTGTACGGGTGACTCTGTTGTTGTTTTTAAACTGCTCTTGGATTCTGCTGCTGGACCGTGTGGTCTAGTATTTTAACTGCTTTATATACTACGTCCTATCTTGCCTATTTAATGATTGCTGCCTGGAGTCCCTCTACGATTTTAGGGGGAACATAAATGGGTCTTTGAACTCAACTACTACTTGCTGCTATTAAGGGGAACTTTGACAGGGTTGGTTCCCCTTGTCCTTTGTGTTTCTATTTTAGGATAGACTCCATCAGGATTCAAAGAGGTTTGCTATCATCAGCAACAAGGGGAACTGTTGGGGACGTCGGAGTGTTGCAGAGATAGCCTATCACCTCGACAGAGTCAATCATCCCAAGACAGACACAAATAGTGAGCCGCTTCATAGAGTCCACACAACTAAGAAGACTTCCACAGACTCTCCCGTGGCTGTTGGCGAATAATAAGGAGTCAACTCGGGGAATGCCTTAACGCCACAACGGTCATGAAGTCTTCCCTCAACACCCGAAGATCACGGCTCAAGTAAGAAGAATACTCAAAGCCGTTGGAAGTTGCCCACTAAGTTAGTTCCGGTATTTCGGAACTAACTCCTTCGACCTACCGGCTGTATTGATAGTATAAATAAGCTGTGTAATATCAGTTTCAAGTGTGCTTTCATTGAGGATTGTTTCAGAGCTTAGAGAGAGAAAGAGAATCGCTTTGTAAGCCAGAAAGAGAGAGAGAATACGTACCAAGTTAGTTAGCGCATTTAGATAGACTCTGCCTGGGAAGATCCTAGTTTCACTAGCTACCATTGATCTGATTAGAAAGTGTGTTGGGTGAGTGAGTGAAAAACTGCTAAGTAGATCCTTTCTACTTAGTGGACATTTGTAAGTTGTTTTATTTGAGCAGGAAATGAAATAGCTTATTTGTGTATCTTGCTGAGTTTGCACAGAGTCCTCCATCTTTCATCGTTTCGCTTCAATTACTGCAAAAGTCTTCCGCACCCTTAATTTAGTCAATTCGATTGAGTGCCTCTACATCCCAGAGTGCTTCTCACTTACGAAAGCTGATTGAGTCAAGCCAACTCTTAGACTCACACCTTTGTTGTTTGAGTTAGCCACCCGATCTTACAAGTATGAGAGGACTTTCCTTCTCTCTGACATTCTTTCCCAAGTTATACTGAAATACCCCTAAATTAATTTAAATTAATTTAGGGGATTTCTTTATTAACCTTTAATAATACTATTAAGTATTAAATTATTGTATGGAATTATGATATTAAATTATTATATGGGAATGTGAAATTAATTTAGGGGTTTTCTCCTATTACCCTAATTATTATATATTATTATATAGTATTATGAATTAATAATAAGATTTATAAGTCCATAAATCTTGGGAAAATTTCTAAACACTCCGACTATATTATAAAGATTTAGGAAGTGTTGGAACATTGTTTTGAAACATAAAAGTTAATATAAAATTCTAGAAACTTAAAGCTTATTAGCCTTGCTAGAGTTGACTTTTGAGAATGGTCAAACCAGGCCATGAAACCTATACCAATAAATAGGTTATGGAAAACCATGAAGATCGATAAAAATAACGTCAAAAACGATCATCCTGGCCAAAGTTATGCTAGATTGAAGTTTTGAATCAAAAATTTGAAAGATGCCACGTGTCAAGCTCACAGGCGCCAGGACTTAAACGAGTCTGGATTCCCTGAATTTCGACAACAGAATTCAATACTTGCCCTAACTTTAGACGGCTATATTTTTCATCTCTTCATATTTTTCATGTCGTCTTCTTTGTTGTCTTCTCCTACTTCCTCTAAACACTATAACTCATACAAACCCTAACACATTCTGAATCAACCGAAATCGATCAAAGTAGCCACCCTGCAAAAAACTGAAAACTGCAATTCCAGATTTCTCTTCGAACAGGTAACTTCGATCAGCCATAACTCTTCGTTACTCATCCAATTCCATGTTATTTAGCTCGTTTTGAAGCGCTCTCCATTCCTCTAAAAACTTCATGTTTATGGTCTAAAACCAATTCTCAACCGATTGGAAGGGAAAGTGTCTAAAGTTTTCGGTTTCACTAGCACAAAAATCATACCGAAACGAGAGGTAACTCGTGATTTGTGACTTCAATATCTTTCTGTATGGTGCGAGTTAGGGTTAGTTCTTGCTATCAATACGTAGATCTAAGTTGCTCTTTCCAATGAGCCCTTACTCATAGCCTAACTCGTTTTGTACTGCTAGTTATAGATCTTCGAAGTTGGCACCACGAACTGCTCAAAGTTCATATTTTTCCAGTTTTCCGAATTGAATTCACACAATTCGCACAATCCGGTGAGTCTCGATCAAAATTGCTCCGATATATTGCTGTTCGTAGTCATGTTTTCGACCTAACCCAGTTCCAATTTAGTCAATTATGTGTTAGGTAGGAGAATTTGTGAGAATTGTGATCGAACTGCACTCTGTACCCGATATAAAACCCTAACCATCGAATTGATTTCGAAACTTGATGTTACTGCATTATAATTGAGGAGGAAACGGTATCATTGGAAACGAAATTGATTACGAAACTATAGAAACAGAATCACTCGATTTCGTTCTGTAGATTGTGAGAAAAACGAGATTAGTACGGGTGCAATTCGGAGAACGTGAAAGAACACGGGTTTCAGGGACCGTCCGATCGGAGTTTAAGAATTGGACGGTCCGATTAGATCATGCTATTAAATAATTATATAAGTTTATAAAATTCCAGTAAATAGTCCTAACTTGTTGGGGTTAATTTAAATACCTTCCCGAAGGTATTTTGACTTGAAATTTTAACCATAGATTCCTTATTTAATATAGTTTATTTTGATGTAAATTATTATGGTTTTGGAGTTTTAAAATAAGTTATGATTTTTGCAAGTTATGGGTTTTCTGGATTATTGGGCTAAATTAAAAAGATATTTTTATGAAATAAAAATTTATAATATGTCTAAAATGTTAAGTTATTGTATATTAAATTTGGGAATTTTTGGGCAATGGTAAAAGGTTTAAAAATTGTTGTTATGAGTTTTTCATAAGAATAACCTATATATAAGGTTTTTAATGTAACCAAAAGTTAAAGTATGGGTTTGTTAATTAACTTTTAAGCTGGGGAAATTAAGGGGAACTAAATTAACATTTTATAACAGTAAGTTATAATGTTTTAGTATTGGCTTTTAAGAGAAGTGAAATTATTTACATATATGTATATATACTTATATGGTAGGATTAAAATAGAAACTTATGTTAAATCAAGGAATTTAATTATTCTACATTTAATTTATTATATTATATGGGAGTTAATATTTTTAATTAAAACTAAGGAATAAGTATATATATTTTACGCTTTTATCAAAAAGGGAATAAGTAGTAACTTAGAGTAAAAAAGGAACTAATAAATTAACACTTATAATAACTAAATATTATAAGAGCAAGAATCCTAAGATATAGTAAGAAATACTTTGTAAACATACTTGGAAATACAGTTAAAGGTTGTAGTAATAGGATAGTTTAAATAATAAAGTTACATAGGGATGTCTTAGTTAAATTCTAATACAGGTATACGTATATATGTATTAAATAAATAAAGGGAAACACTTATTTTATAAACCGTATATCGGTTGTAGTTATGCCTAAAAGTATTAAACAAAATTAAATACAATAAAACTACATAAATAATGTTTTGAACAAATCCTAGTATATATAAATATATACACATTAAACATAATAAAATTAAATACCTTATAGGAAATATAATACGGAGGAATTAATAAGTTAACTAAACCTCTACATAATACTAATAGGAGAATATTATATGAGGTGGTATTAAATTATAGTTATGTATTAGTCTTAAAGAGTTACCTTTGAATTTCCAAGGTTTATATATAACCATATTAAAATACATGTATAGTATTATTTGTCGATGATCAGAATGTAAATCTAAAATTGGGATTAAGTAATTATAAGTTAAAACTTATGAAAATTGTGATTGGATTACATAAAATGTTGCACAAATAGATCTTATTCTATAATTAATAATAAACAATGTAATACGTTTACATCTAGATGTTTTTAATATAAAACCATAATAAATAAGTAAAATACTTTACATCTAAATGTGAGGTGGTTTTGTAAGTCTAGATTTAATCATTTCTTAACATTTATGGTAGTGAAATATAACTTAATGTTTTAAGATAGAATCATTAAAGGATTATGATATATACTATATTAAACTATGATTGGAAATTTATCTAAATAATAATCCTTAAGTTTCTTAGAATTAGATAAGCCATATAAAATACATTTATTACCAATATTCAGGATGCGAGTTTACAGTTAAGTGAGGATTTAGTGGTGAGAATTTATAGGAGGGGGTTTATAGATAGGAATTTGATACTAAAACCTTTGAACCTTTTTTAGATAAAACTAAGTTACATAAGATATTATATTGATATACTTTGCGGTAATAGGAAATTATGAAATGTTATTTTGAATATAAAATATGAGAATTTTCATAATAGATTATCTTATGAAATAATTAACAATTTCACTTACGAACCAGAATTGATTCTTTGATAAATTCTACTCGATGTAGATATTGTCCATCCTAAATATAATAAAGGAAATTTATTTATTAGGTTATTCCTTTGAAACCTTGGGTTTTGTAAAACAATTATAAAATGTATTTAAGGCTTAAGTTAATGAGGATTAGTACAAAGGATTATGCATAGTCTATAGAGAGAATGTGTGTAAAAATAAACATTTAGGAAATTAAATGTAAGTAAGGATACATAAAAGATTATACTGAACACCTTATTATATAGGTAATAATTAAGCAAATAATGTACCTTGTGAATATTAAATGTAAGAGTTCGATAAGTCTAAGTTAACTATAATATAGTTGTTTCAAGATGAAAAGTAATTTAACATCTTATGTCAAGTTATTAGCTGGATGTAATAAAAAGTCTTTCTGGACTAAAGATAAGATAAATGAGTTAGTAACTCAATTAGGTTATGATATAATGTGTCTACAACATTATGATTCCAATATACAAGATGTAGATCTTAATTAAGTTAAGGGAAAGACTTAATCATAATGGGTTGTCTAGTAGATATTGTTTAAATACATAATCTTACATTGTGAGATAATAGTATAGTATTCTGAGATGAGTCCATCATAGGTAATCATACAATGTTTATTCTAAATTAAGAATAACGGTATTGCAGCTTAAGATTATTATCGAAATTCTTAGATTTAATTATATAACATAAACACATTTATGATATAGAGGTCTCAAAAGTCTTGAATGTGAGGATTGTGGTTAAGTATGAATAAAGTGGATAGGAGTGGTCAGTTAGCAGGTGTTAATAAGATACATTCCTTGATCTTACCACCTTGGGCTATACAACGTTCTCAGATAACACAAAGATTATACATAACATTTAAGTGACGGCTTAAAAGATATAGATTGAACTTTGAAATAAGAGTAAGGAGTTTATTTAAGTGTAACATAGGCTACAAGTGATTGATGATAGACTACCTTTACTATTCTTCAGAGTACTGTTGATTGTTTGCGCAAGTTGATTAGAACTGCTACAACGTTACCCAGGTACGATTTCTCGTACTCAGCTCGTTGTGTTTTGGACCTTATGGAATTTTGTGACGATTTCTCGTACTCGATACTTTTGCTGATGGACTTTATGGAATGTTTTGGAACACAACTGATCTTGAATGGATTTCAAAAAAAACTGTGTGTGACTACTAAGCTTGACGTGACTAACTGAGCCTGTATGTGAAACTTCCTTGGTTATTGGTTCCTCCTATCTGGTTGTTTCACTAGATATTAACTGCCTAGGGTTTACGCTTCAGCACTGTAGGACTGAGTGTTTTGGTATTGCTCTTGTGCAGTTAATGATCTAGTGGGGTGACTGGGAAAATAGGAAAATATCTGGTATTGGTAATTCTTCCTTTGGATAATGGGTAATGTTTCATCCATGAGTCGAGTTTGATCAGCCTTATTGGGAATGGATTCTTTCTATTGGATATTAATTGTTGAGGGTTTACGCCTCTGCACTCTGTAGGACTGAGTGTTTTGGTATTGCTCTCGTGCTGTTAAAATTCTAATGGGAATATGGGAAAATGTTAATCTTGGTATTGAGTATGGATTATTTCTATTAAGTGGTGCACACACTTTTCACCGATGACCGAGAACGGGTTGGTGGCAGCGGAGGTCTGCTATACCTCGTCCATCTGGACAACTGACAGCGGAGGTCTGTTTACCTCGTCCTTGTGACAACTGACAGCGGAGGTCTGTTTACCTCGTCCTTGTGACAACTGACTGGCGGTGGGGGCCATCTCTCCCAATTGGTTTATTCCACTCTTGACTATATTTTGTCTATGGGAATCATCTTCTAAAATGGTGGAGACATAAACTGTCTACCACGGGTTATGGATATTAATGTCACTCCTAGTCCTTTGTGATTACTTAAGTCCTTCTTTTCTTAACCAGAATTGGTTCTAACATCAACAATGGATGCTTACTAACTATATGGTGTGACTTCTTAAGTGGATGACTTGGTTTGGAAGTTCTTTATCTCTATCTTTGTTGTTTTCTTTTCTCTTTAACTGTAACACCCCATCCAACATTAATATACTTACAACAAACTGCCGCGGAAGAACAACCTCATCACAATACTTAACTTGTTGTGTTACACGCCGTTAGCCACCCACGTGGCTAACAAGGCTAATACTACACATGTACCGGTCTGATGGGCTAAATTCCCGAGCAACTATACATTAGTATCCCTTTCCATACACAACAACAACATACTCCTTCACTATACGAGTATTTATAAACTGTTGCCGACAACAATTTCGGTCTTACTACACCTACTGTATACATACACTTAAAAGTTTACCCATGTTACTTGACTACCCGTCCTACTCGAACGGCTTCCAGCACTTCGTACCTGAAATAGGAAAAGAAGAGAAAGGGGTGGCCCCAAGGGCTCAGCACCTTTGCTGGTATGTAATCCCGCGCCCACATACTACCGGGCCACGCACACTAATTGTCGTCTTAACATGCAGTTTGGTTATATTTAAATCATACATGTAACAACGAACACACATCACATAACATTCGCTCAACGGGCTCAACAAACGGATAATATATCCTTACTTAATAAGTCACTCATGGTATTCATCATGCCTAGAGTATTCCTCCTCTGATGGAGCTACTTCCTAATAGACGACACATACCCTTAAATCGGGTTACCCTTAAACGCCTCTTATCACAACTGGGAATCATATCCATGATCCACACACTTCACATTCACAACTTATAACGTACACTACATAACAATACTTAACAACACTTTGCACGTTTCCATGTGCACAACGTAATACCGCAATAGATATGCATCACAACAAAAATACATAACATAACGGGAATGGTCCTCTTAGTACCGACCCAAACATCACTAATACACTGGTGAGCCTAGAGATTGTTGCCAGTCTCATGATAAGCTCGTTACATAACTCGTTACCGTCTCGTTAAATGAACGGTTAACTTACACAAGGTGTCTCGGATATAGTATCCAAGCACACCGAAACAAACATAAACAATAGTATGCCCCTGTGGCCCGACGTGAGTCAGTAATAGCCTTGGTTAAGCTAAAGGGAAGGTTGGGAACCAAATTGGAAAACACCATAACTACAGAGAGGATCGAACCTGCTATGACAACGACCCCCATACTCACACGCGTGGCCGGAACCAGACCGGACCTCCTCACTCCCCCCGTTAGCACTTATTAGAAGTTCAACTTTGAACTTAATAAACAAATACAACATTGGGTTTAAGTCTTGTTAGACATACACAAGGGAAGAGAGAGAGCCATACATTCACATACAAACATCACACACAAACATCACGTATCCAATCACGCATAGCCGTGGTTTAGAACGTTCCTTAGGTCGGAAACGTTATTCCGGATACCGTTCTCTTACGTTTTACCTAATAGTGGTTAACTAGCCCTTCAAGCGCATTAGAGGTTACCGGTATCGGCACGTAAACATACAATAACAATAACGACTGTAAACTCGTTTCATGATTTATATCATAACGTGGCAAAAATACAGAAAAACACATTGGCATACAAGCCGGTGTAAATCCGGTTAGGACACGGGTTGCAAGAAAACCTACCTGTCACCGGAGTCCACTTATCCTGTCCATTTATGTTCCTCGAGCAATTCTCGAACAACTGTTAACATCACACGTGTTTAATTAACATCGGGGTTTGCTTGATCATTTAATGTCGATGCTTAATTTTTCCCCGTTAACTTAGTTACATACTTAACATTTTTAACTTGTTTCCTCTTTCATTTTACTTCAACTTTTCACCCTTAGTGTCATTAAAACTCCCCTAACATGTCCTTAACATCCTATAACATCATTACCTACCAATCCCCATCATAACATATCATTTCATAACCTCAAAACCATGTTTTTGTCCGACCGAACTGCCGACCGGACTTACCCAAGTCGGTCGATTCAGAACACATTTCCGTCAAAATTTCTACTCCGACCGGACTTGTAAGTCCGGTCCTATGTCCGGTCCATTCCAGAAAGTTTCTTCCCTTTGTAAATTTAGCCCGACGGACTTGCCAAGCCGGTCCTATGTCGGTCCATTCCAGAAGCTAATTCTCGCAGGGTAAACTGGGCCCGACCGAACTGCAAGTCCGGGCCGCAAGTCCGGTCTGCCCCAAATCCTTGGTTTTCCTTTTTACATTCAACTCCAAACTTCACCCCATATATCCTAGTATATCCTAACCTCTTTTGGGCACGTTCAAACACACCTTTAGCCTGTGCTAACTCTTTAAATCACTACCAAAACCATCTTATCATTCACAAATTTCTTACAAGATTCCTAGTACTTGGGATGTTTTCTCTTAAGATTCTAAGTGGTAATTCACCAACAATGACCACTATACCAAGGTGTTTCCTCTACACCTTAACATCATCTCCCAAGCTCTTCTCTTACTAACCAAATCTTCTCTTTCACAAATCCTTAAATTCCTTTCTCAAAACCTTACCTAAACATCATTCTCTCCTTATTCATCACATGACCTAAACCTTAAACCAACTTCTCCAAGACTTTAATATCTCCTAAAAACACTCATGGATTTCTAGAACTTCCAAGACAATGGCCTATATCCTTATAGCACCTTAGAACACCTTAATGCATGTGTTCTCCCTTAGTGAAAGATGTGTCCATTCCTAACAATTCCTAGTTCACCCAAGTTCATTTAAGCACTTAGAATTCCTTATACATTTTACAAATTTCGCCATGGGTTCTCTTAGCACATCATCATTCCAAACTCATAGTTTTCACCATTAAGCACTCAAGAGCACCTAAATCCATCAAGAACATTATCACTCAACAAAATTTCACCAAACTTTACACTACATCACAATATAGTGCATAATTAAACTTGCTTGGCACTTAGGCCCTTAAATAACATGGCCTTAGGCCCTTAAATTGCCATAATCCTTAAACACTGAATTTCCACATAAATAAGCCTTTGACCTGCACATACACACCAATACATAGTTCTTTACTAGTCTCCTTGAGAACACTTTACTAGGTCATCACCATTTGCTCTTTAGGTAGTTTTAACAAGCATTATAAGCTTATTCTCCTAAGGCATTACAACCACATTGAGATAGCTTGTTTACCTCTTTTCCTCACAAATTCTTTCTTGTTTCCTTGTAAACCGGTAAAGGCATTTCCTTCCTTGTCAACAACTAAACAATATACAAACATTGTAATGAGTATTTAAGCTTTAAGCTTCATCTATTGTAAACCCTAGTTACATATATTGTTTTAACACATCAAGGTAATTGTTTTACCTTTGAATGGAAAGAGAGCTTGAATGAGTATCAAGAGAGGACTCCTCCTAGCCCTTGGAAGATTTAAAATGAAGCTAAACAAGACAAGAGAAGACCATTACAAGGTGCATTTCGGTCACACCAAAGTGAAGGAAATGAAGTTTTCTTTGGTTTTCCTTACCTTGAAGCAAAGGTGATCAACAAGGCATAAAAATATTAGCTCAAGCTCCTTCCATGGAAGTTTCCTTGGCACCGAAATGGTGGTTTGGTGATTTGAAAAGATAGGAATGAAGAGCTTGCTCCAACTAAGACGAACGGTAGTCTGGAATTAAATTCGGAGCATGGAGTCATAAGTTACAAGTGAAGAAGGGTGAAGATTGACATGGTTCTGTTTGGAATCGTTGGAGAGAGGAGGAAGAAGATGGCCAACGTGGGAAATGAGAGGAAGAAGAGAATGAAGAGATAAGTTGCTTTTGTTAAGATATTTGTCCTTATAAAGCAAATAGTACACTAATTAGTCATTCTTTCTTTTCTTAGTAAACTAACAAGGGTGGTGAGTCACAACACCATAAAAAACCGGCCCCAAATAGTACCTAGGTACTTTAGATTTATTATTCAATTGTCTCACTTATAACATTATATGTTCAAATAGTTATAAAAATCACTATTCACCAAAACAAGGCACATAGAAGTGAAATTTTTGATTTCCCATTGATATAGCCACCCAAATGTGATACTATAGTACACATGTTAATTAAAGAGTAATGATGGACATTTAGCCATTCAAAACTCATTTACAGACAATTTTTCAAAAAACGTGCTTTAAGACTTCTTAAGCACATTTGTGTTTTAACTTGTTTCCAAGCTTGGTTTTCTTTGGTATTGATTTAATATGTTCATTAACAATTTATAAGGTAAGTATGACCATTAGGTCCTATACACATTATCCCAAGCTTAGAGCACATTTTTGCTCTTATTGACCTTAAGGTAATTTATTTGTGTTTGTTTGGGTTCATTGTCTACCAAGGTTTCCTAAGGACTTAATTAGCCTTATAAGTCATAAATAAGCATTACAAGTCTTGGTAGGCTCTTTGGGTCCTAGCCAAGCTCCTTCAAGCTTAGAGCATGTTTTTGCTCAAACCGTGTCTTAGTGTTTTATGTGTTTTACCATGGTTTAATGATTCATTTATGTTTTCTAAGCACTTTTTAGCCTTTAAATACCATAGTTTAACATTTACACAACATACCAGGTTTTGGGGTATTTCAATCTACCCCCCTTAAAAGAACTTCGTCCTCGAAGTTCACATTTCCTCGCATCATTGGATTAGAATACGGGAATTACTTATAGCCATAAAACTTCCATTACCAACCACCCTTTACATCCAACCTCGGACTTAATGGTCCGGGCACATATCCACACCATTTGGACACATAGGTCCCCATAACATAACAGTCTTTAGACACAAGGTCTATGTAACACCACACATTTAGACTCATAGGCCTTGATAGTATACACTTTAGGAAATCCAAGTCAAAACAACATTCATTACACATACCACACAACATGTCAGAGCATGTATAGCAATCAAAAATATCCTTGATATACCACTATGATCCGCAGAACCCCTGGTCGCGATGGACGCCTTCCGTCCCCGTGCCTTTGGGAAATTAAAACAATCACTAAATTAAAATTTCCTTGTGAGGTTAAGTGTAAGAAGATCTTTTATTCAAAATATTAATCGATTGTTTGGAAATACCAATTGAAAATCCTTTTGAAAACACCATACAACTCCAAGTCCAATTTATGCTCCTTGTATTTCTTAACATGGTTGGTTAGTGACCACTTACAGGGAGCTTCAAGAGTCACCCAACCCTGATGTGATCAGCATCAGTGTTGAACTATCTTTCCACCCCATTTGTGTCGGCCCTTGATATCATGATAATCAAGTTTCACCTCCCATCTTTTCAACCAACAATTAATTCAAGCATATTCCATTTTCTATCTTTAAATCCTTCTAGTCATAATCATTACATCTCCAAGGGTTAGAACTCCGTCATCAATCATCACCCAAATCAAACTTAATTCAAGTTACCTAGGGAATTTAATTCTCACTAGGTCTATGTCGGTCTCAAACTCCTTCATAAATCACAACATTGTATATATATATACATTATATTTTTTATCAAAATACAATACAGGTTATATTTATGCACCATCGGGGTTTTAGATCCCCGGGAGTTTCTTTACTCCCTTCCACTTGTACTCTCACACTTCCCACAATGGTATTCGCATCCTCTGTGCGCATTACCACAATTTACCCACAAATAAATGCGTATGTTTATATAACACACGCGCCAACCATCATAACAATCATTTTGTGCTATGCACACCTAGTTCGCGTACACTTGTACGGTAAAACACCTAAGTGGTTTTGCGCTCTACCCCCCTTAAAGGGATTACGCCCACGTAATCATCACTGAGCATTAGCTTAAAACGTTCTGCCGTCGTGAAGTGTTTTAACTTCCACGCGGTCTATTACACAATGGATTCTGATTAGAGGATCTTAACCATATTCGCGGTTTAGTCCCTAAACCAAGAATTCGCATTGGAGTTGTAACTCATAACTGGTTTCGGTCCTGGCCTGTGAGGCTTTTAGGCATTGATGACTAGCCATCCATTCATATTGACAATGTATACCTGGTACCTGACGCATGGGCTCGCTGGCCTCTGTTGCGCAACCCTGATAACTATAGAGCTAGTTTGCCCCATTCGTTAGTGTTACTATATTGTACATCTCCAATGTATTATCCTTATCTTCGGAAGAATGGTTCCTCAACCGACGCATGGTATCTTTTACCTTGAGCGAATTCGGTGAGTTTCAAAACTTTCCATCCACTTCTCCAATAGCTTACAGCGTAAACTACTATATAGTTCACAATGATTGACTTACTTCTACCGACTTACTGTCGGTTGAGATTGAGCTACTACCTAGTGTGGTAGTGCTTCTCAGCTATTTACAACATTTGGGGTATATTCCATATCGATATTTGGCGGTTAGTGCTACCGTAGTCACTTACTGTTAGTCATGTCTCCACCTTTGGTTTTGTACATGTATTCTTTCATTCCTGCGGCCTTGCATTTCCTATGCATCGGCCATTATAACATTATTCTTCCGCCATCAACATGTTTCCAATTCCTAGCTATCCCACTCGATCATTACTGCACAAGTGCAATACCAAAACACTCAGTCATACAGAGTGCAGAGGCGTAAACTCCTGACAGTAAATCTCTTATGCGATTGCGATAGGAATTTTCACTGAAATCCTTATCATTTAACACTTGCCACCGGCTTACTGCTCGGTTTGTTTGCTATCACTTAATGTTGTACCTCTACTGGGTTTAACTCATAACTCTGCTCACTCGCATTTTATCATTTAACAATACTCACACAACGGTCGCTTATTGCGCACCGTATCCTTACTCATTACATAGCATCAACTTATACTGTATCCGCTATTATATTAGCTTCCGCTTAAGCTAGGTTTATCTGGCCACTTATTTGGCTGATTTTTGAATATATTACTATCTTTCCCTTGAGCGTTGTTCGCTACCCATTTAGCTTCATACACCTACGGTGATTGCTATCAAACTTATTACTCTTCCTGTGTACACAAAACAGTACGAGTACTTCCATTTCGTGTTATTTTATTCAAATCACCCTGGGGTAATAACAACGTGGTCCATCCTCCATATCTCTTAAACTTGATTCACATAACTACCGCTTTGCGGTCTCACAATATCGAGAGTATCCCACTCTTAATGCAGTGGTTCGCTTACCACTTTATTCACTTATACACATAAACTTCTACCATCATTCGAATTTATATAACATATCTTGATTATGCTTATAAGCCTTATTGGCCTTGAGCTGGGGCTCATTGTAGGCTGTCCACACATATGTACTTCTCTGTACAATATACCTGGTTAGAGGTTGTATTGGCATCCATGACAAGGTTGTTGCATCACATTTCCTTCCTGGGATGCCCCTTAGGTTTGTCAGTCCGTCTCCTGACAACTTATGTCTAAACTGGGTGTTAATTTCAACCCTTGTGTTTCTGTTATATTGCTTCATCCAACAATGTTTAATCCAAATACCCTTCAAGGATTGTTCCTGAGTGTTATTAAAATATGCCATTACATCTGGCTTGCACTCATGGGTACATTCCGTTAGCCACGCCGCTTGCGTTCTTATCTGGCTTATTATCTCCTTTTGTGAAGATCAACATTTCCTGGTAATGTAGGTACTCATTCTGGGAGTTTCATCCCGTTTGTTGCACATTAATGTGTCCACATTAGGCATCTGCTTTGCCATTTACAGGCTGGGTCACCATTCCAGCTATAATGTTTATCCCTGAGGAATTCTTAAGACATGTGTGATGTCTTTATATAACAGTTAGTGCACTTCGCACTTCCTGACTCTTAAACATTTCCTTGAAAGGAATTCACTAATTCCTTTAGTCTCGTTAACTTAACTGAGTTCCTTTACTTCAAGCATTCCTTGTATTTTCTAGCTCCCTGTTGATTTATACCGCTGACCGTAGACGGAGTCGACTATTCCGTGTTTGGACTCTACTCGTATACATATATGGGGATCATACTGATACATTACTACTTACCCAACTAACCTATAAGTAGGTCGTCAGGCCCACATGCTCCTATCGGAGTGCGGTCGTCCCACAACACGTTGGTACACTCGTAGTGTCCGTCACACGCCTAGGTGAAGTATTCTGCTGTCAACTCCCTATATTGTCCCGTGACAATATTCATTCCTTGCTTCCCGAACTTAATCGAGGAAGGTTTATCCACTGTTGCATCCTTGTCAATTGCTCTTGGTTTCACTGGTTTGGTTTTAAGAAGGTTGGAAAGAAGTGTTGGTTGTGAAAGAAAATCTGGTTTGAAAAGAAAAGGTTTGAATAAATCTGGTTGAAAGAAAATTTTCATGGTTTCACAACATCTTCTTACCTTAGCCAAGTCTAGCTTCTTGCTGATGGTGTACTTACAATCACAGAGGTTAGGCTATTAAAGCCCTTCCACGGTTACAATGATCTCACTTAACTTCATGGTACTTCACCAAGTACTTCGTAGTGGTTATAAATTCCCGAAAGCCTGTTATAGCAGCACTTGATTGGCAAGTGCGCCATGCTAATTGGCTATCGGTTTAACACATACTGGTTATGGTATTGTTCTTACCCATATTGTCAACAGTGGCCTTGTTGGCCCTCACTGATCTTACTGCCTTGATAATAACTCTTCTAGGTGACTTCTCACTGTCCTCATATGATAATCATTAACTAGGGTGTTTTCCCATTCTGGGAGACCCCTTTGTCTTAGTATTGTATTCTCTTTGTAGCCCGTTCCACGTATTTGTCGTGGTTACTGAGACTTGTCCTTGTTTGGGCACTACGTTATAGTTCCTTGTCGGTTGGTATACCGTTGGTGTATTGTTTATCAATTGTGGTCCCGTAGACACTTATCTCGGTTTTATTAATCCACTTCTTGCCTGTTGCACGGTCGGTGCGTTGCAAGCTGGTTATTCTCGACTGCTTAGCATGTCGACCCAGGTTGCCGGAAATTCTATTCCTCTATACACAAGATCCTTCATTCTTTGCTATGGAATGCGGTTAACATTGTTCGGATGGAGACCGTCTCCGAGATTCCCAGTTTTCGGGATCTACCGTGTGACAGGTTCTCCGTACCCTTAGATGTGTTTAATAACAGCCAGATCGGGTATTCCCGAGTAAGAGTGGACTTCCATCTCTCTGGCGTTGTTTCCCAAGTTATAAAACAGGGATTGTGGAGGGTGGGATGGATATAGTAGGTTTCCAGTATTCACTGGTAGTTCCTTACTAGCGTATCTCTCACGCTATCACTCAACCCTTGACCCAAAGTACTTAAATCCTAACTCGGTATTCCCTAAGCTCGGTAATTCAGTCATCAGGGCGATACTCGCTCTGATACCACTTTTTGTAACACCCCATCCAACATTAATATACTTACAACAAACTGCAGCGGAAGAACAACCTCATCACAATACTTAACTTGTTGGTGTTACACGCCGTTAGCCACCCACGTGGCTAACAAGGCTAATACATACACAATGTACCGGTTGATGGGCTAAATTCCCGAGCAACTATACATTAGTATCCCTTTCCATTAACAACAACAACAACATACTCCTTATCAACTATACTGAGTATTTATAAACTGTTGCCGACAACAATTCGGTCTTACTACACCTACTGTATACATACACTTAAAAGTTTACCCATGTACATTGACTACCCGTCCTACTCTCGAACGGCTTCCAGCACTTCGTACCTGAAATAGGAAAAGAAGAGAAAGGGGTGGCCCAAGGGCTCAGCACCTTTGCTGGTATGGTAATCCCGCAGCCCATACTACCGGGCCACGCACAACTAATTGTCGTCTTAACATGCAGTTGGTTATATTTAAATCATACATGTAACAACGAACACACATCACATAACATTCGCCTCAACGGGCTCAACAAACGGATAATATATCCTTACTTAATAAGTCACTGGTATTCATCATGCCTAGAGTATTCCTCCTCTGATGGAGCTACTTCCTTAATAGACGACACATACCCTTAAATCGGGTACCCTTAAACGCCTCTATCACAAACTGGGAATCATATCCATGATCCACACACTTCACATTTACAACTTATAACATACACTACATAACAATACTTAACAACACTTTGCACGTTTCCATGTGCACAACGTAATACCGCAATAGGTATTGCATCACAACAAAATACATAACATAACGGGAATGGTCCTCTTAGGTACCGACCCAAACATCACTAATCACTGGTGAGCCTAGAGATTGTTGCCAGTCTCATGATAAGCTCGTTACATAACTCGTTACCGTCTCGTTAAATGAACGGTTAACTTAACACAAGGTGTCTCGGATATAGTGATCCAAGCACACCGAAACAAACATAACATAGTATGCCCCTGTGGCCCGACGTGAGTCAGTATAGCCTTGGTTAAGCTAAAGGGAAGGTTGGAAACCAAATTGGAAAACAAACAACCATAACATACAGAGAGGATCGAACCTGCTATGACAACGACCCCCATACTCACACGCGTGGCCGGAACAGACCGGACTCCTCACTCCCCCCGTTAGCACTTATTAGAAGTTCAACTTTGAACTTATTAAACAAATACAACATTGGGTTAAGTCTTGTTAGACATACACAAGGGAAGAGAGAGAGCCATACATTCACATACAAACATCACACACATCACGTATCCAACTCACGCATAGCCGTGGTTAGAACGTCCTTAGGTCGGAAACGTTATTACCGGATACCGTTCTCTTACGTTTACCTAATAGTGGTTAACTAGCCCTTCAAGCGCATTAGAGGTTACCGGTATCGGCACGTAAACATACAATAACAATAACGACTGTAAACTCGTTTCATGATTTATATCATAACGTGGCAAACATACAGAAAAAACACATTGGCATACAAGCCGGTGTAATCCGGTAGGACACGGGTTGCAAGAAAAACCATACCTGTCACCGGAGTCCACTTATCCTGTCCATTTATGTTCCTCGAGCAATTCTCGAACAACTGTTAACATCACACGTGTTTTCATTAACATCGGGTTTGCTTGATCATTTAATGTCGATGCTTAATTTTTCCCCGTTAACTTAGTTACAAATTAACATTTTTAACTTGTTTCACTCTTTCATTTTACTTCAACTTTTCACCCACTTAGGTGTCATTAAAACTCCCCTAACATGTCCTTAACATCCTTATAACATCATTACCTACCAATCCCATCATCACATATCATTTCATAACCTCAAACCATGTTTTTGGTCCGACCGAACTTGCCGACCGGACTTACCCAAGTCCGGTCGATTCCAGAACACATTTCCGTCAAAAATTTTCTACTCCGACCGGACTTGTAAGTCCGGTCCTATGTCCGGTCCATTCCAGAAAGTTTCTTCCCTTTGTAAATTTAGCCCGACCGGACTTGCCAAGTCCGGTCCTATGTCCGGTCCATTCCAGAAGCTAATTCTCGCAGGGTAAACTGGGCCCGACCGAACTTGCAAGTCCGGTCGCAAGTCCGGTCTGCCCCAAATCCTGTTTTCCTTTTTACATTCAACTCCAAACTTCACCCCATATATCCTAGTATATCCTAACCTCTTTTGGGCACTTCAAACACACCTTTAGCCATGTGCTAAACTCTTTAAATCACTCACCAAAACCATCTTATCATTCACAAATTTCTACAAGATTCCTAGTACTTGGGATGTTTTTCCTTAAGATTTCTAAGTGGTAATTCACCAACAATGACCACTATACCAAGGTGTTTCCTCTACACCTTAACATCATATCCCAAGCATCTTCTCTTACTAACCAAATCTTCTCTTTCACAACTCCTTAAATTCCTTCTCAAAACCTTACCTAAACATCATTCTCTCCTTATTCATCAACATGACCTAAACCTTAAACCAACTTCTCCAAGACTTTAATATCTCCTAAAAACACTCATTGGATTTCTAGAACTTCCAAGACAATGCCTATATCCTTATAGCACCTTAGAACACCTTAATGCATGTGTTCTCCCTTAGTGAAGCATGTGTCCATTCCTAACAATTCCTAGTTCACCCAAGTTCATTTAAGCACTTAGAATTCCTTATACATTTTACAAATTTCGCCATGGGTTCTCTTAGCACATCATCATTCCAAACTCATAGTTTTCACCATTAAGCACTCAAGAGCACCTAAATCCATCAAGAACATTATCACTCACAAAATTTCACCAACTTTACACTACATCCAATATAGTGCATAATTAAACTTGCTTGGCACTTAGGCCCTTAAATAACATGGCTCTTAGGCCCTTAAATTGCATAATCCTTAAACACTGAATTTCCCACATAAATAATGCCTTTGACCTGCAAATACATACACCAAACATATGTTCTTTTACTAGTCTCCTTGAGAACACTTTACTAGGTCATTCACCATTTGCTCTTTAGGTAGTTTTAACAAGCATTATAAGCTTATTTCTCCTAAGGCATTAAACCACATTGAGATAGCTTGTTTACCTCTTTTCCTCACAAATTCTTTCTTGTTTCCTTGTAAACCGGTAAGGCATTTCCTTCCTTGTCAACAACTAAACAATATACCAACATTGTAATGAGTATTTAAGCTTTAAGCTTCATCTCATTGTAAACCCTAGTTACATATATTGTTTTAACACATCAAGGTAATGTTTTACCTTTGAATGGAAAGAGAGCTTGAATGAGTATCAAGAGAGGACTCCTCCTAGCCCTTGGAAGATTTAAATGAAGCTAAAACAAGACAAGAGAAGACACCATTACAAGGTGCATTTTCGGTCAACACCAAAGTGAAGGAAATGAAGTTTTCTTTGGTTTTTCCTTACCTTGAAGCAAAGGTGATCAACAAGGCATAAAAATATTAGCTCAAGCTCCTTCCATGGAAGTTCTCCTTGGCACCGAAATGGTGGTTTTGGTGATTTGAAAAGATAGGAATGAAGAGCTTGCTCCAACTAAGAGAACGGTAGTCTCGGAATTAAATTCGGAGCATGGAGTCATAAGTTACAAGTGAAGAAGGGTGAAGATTGACATGGTTCTGTTTGGAATCGTTGGAGAGAGGAGGAAGAAGATGGCCAACGTGGGAAATGAGAGGAAAGAAGAGAATGAAGAGATAAGTTTGCTTTTGTTAAGATATTTGTCCTTATAAAGCAAATAGTACACTAATTAGTCATTCTTTCTTTTCTTAGTAAACTAACAAGGGTGGTGAGTCACAACACCATAAAAACCGGCCCCAAATAGTACCTAGGGGTACTTTAGACTTTATTATTCAATTGTCTCACTTATAACATTATATGTTACAAACTAGTTAAAAAATCACTATTCACCAAAAACAAGGCACATAGAAGTGAAATTTTTGATTTCCCATTGATATAGCCACCCAAATGTGATACTATATAGTACACATGTTAATTAAAGAGTAATGATGGACATTTAGCCATTCAAAACTCATTTACAAGACAATTTTTCAAAAACGTGCTTTAAGACTTCTTAAAGCACATTTTGTGTTTTAACTTGTTTCCAAGCTTGGTTTCTTTGGTAATTGATTTAATATGTCATTAACATTTATAAGGTATAAGTATGACCATTAGGTCCTATACACATTTATCCCAAGCTTAGAGCACATTTTTGCTCTTATTGACCTTAAGGTATTTATTTGTGTTTTGTTTGGTTTCATTGTCTACCAAGGTTTCCTAAGGACTTAATTAGCCTTATAAAGTCATAAATAAGCATTATCAAGTCTTGGTAGGCTCTTTGGGTCCTAGCCCAAGCTCACTTCAAGCTTAGAGCATGTTTTTGCTCAAACCGTGTCGTAGTGTTTTATTGTGTTTACCATGGTTTAAATGATTCATTTATGTTTCTAAGGCACTTTTTAGCCTTTAAATACCATAGTTTAACATTTACACAACATACCAAGGTTTTGGGGTATTTCATTAACTTGATTGTTTTGAAGTGCTTACCTCTGTTTTACTTTTAAGAGTTTGTTTTCATGTTACTGTTTATTTTGAAGAGTTATGTTTTATAAGTTTGTGTTTGGAGAATTGTACCAGTTCCATTCCAGGGAACTGACTCACCCCTCTCGGGTTGGGTGCTTGGTTTCATCTTGTAGGTACAAATTGATTTACAGGTGGCCACGACGAGCATGAGTGATTGGGATGGGATTAGGTTTATGGAGAGTGAATGTGTTTTATTATTGTTATGTTTATGTTAAGTTTTCTCGAAGTTCAGACCGTAACTTAGTTCATTGTAATGGTTGTAATTGGTGAGGTTGGTACCGGGTGTTTGGAGCCCGATGGTCTGTAGCACCTTTAGTTTATTTTCCGCTGTTGTTTATTATTATAGGGGTGTTACAGAAAGTGTATCAGAGCGTAGTTACACTCTGAACCCGGAGAAAACAAGCCGAGTGAAATACTTAGATTATAGGTGCACTTAAAACTGGGGAAATGGGGTAAATTGGGAAGTGAGGATTCCAGTAAGGCACGACTCCTAACCCTTCTTAGATTAGTGAATGATTTCTTTATACACGTTTCTTTCTTATGAATGTCTGTAGAGAATGGTGTGCTATTGTTCTGTTCGAACATTAAACTACAGTAGAAATATAGGTTGGAATATCATCTATTGTAACACCCCTCATAACAAATATAATAGTCGCTCACGTGAACAGGAAATATAGGCGTCTCACAGCGGAAGGAATTACAGTAATAGAACTCACATGGGTGTTACTTGCCACCACTCGCTCATACGAGTGATGTAGCAGTACAACGTCTTAACAAAATTAAACATAAAAATACAATCTGCGGTGACAACGAGATACCACCTACATTTCTATCCAAGTATCGAAAGCACAACTACTGTGAGCATCTAAACATAATCCAAATCTTACAACCCCTTTCCAGTGGAATCATTTAATACATAACGAGGTATGAACGGTAAATCCAAATCAACAACGTCCTAACTACCCAGTCCCGCACTTCGGCTTCAACGTGTTCAGCAACCTGCACAATAAGTGTAGTCTCAGCGATAGACGATGAGTATGCCGAATCTGGACCCTATTGGTCACTTGTCATTTTTAACCGTCTTGATATTAGATTGATTTCATGCTTTGTCATTTTACAGATATGATAAATACTGTAACAACATGCATGATTATATAATCATTCATCCAATCCAAACAGTCATATATTGTAACACCCACTCACTAATCTCATAATAATCAACTCGTATCACTCACGTAGCGTAATAAGAGACGTCTCACAGCGGAAGTTAAACTACATTAATCCTCACTTGGGTGTCACATGCCATTACTCGCCCATGCGAGTAAAGAAGCATAACTGTAATCTAACAATGAACAAGAACAACTAACCGCAGTGATGAACGAGATATTTATTACATTATCCTATATACAAACCAATACCTATGACAAGTGAGCATTTAAAGAGTTCCCAGAATTTCAACGTGCTAACTGATTTAATATTAAACATGCGATAATGAAAGTCGAGGTAGTCTACCCATATTCCCGCACTCCGGCTTCACGTCCCGATCCACAACCTGAAATGGGTTGGCCCCAAAAGGGGCTCAGCAAACTATATGCTGGTATGTTAAAGTGTGATCCTAGACCCTTTAGGTCACTTAGGTCAATTAGCCGTCTGAACATGAGGTTGATTACATGCTGGTTCATTTTGCAGTTTATATACAGCAGTAAATAACATGCACAAGCATACAGTAATCCATCAAAGTGACAATCCATCCATTACATACAATCCACGACATACCAGATACCATGTTCTATAAACAGTCATACAATATACAGTAAACATTCATACAAACGCGTAGTTACTTCCATCGAGATGTTAGTAGTTTTTCCTTTAAATTATGTTAATCACCATTTAGTCTTACTCTCAATACCATTGGGCGTCATGTTAGGACAACCCGGAAATAACCTTACTGGACAGTAGTCCTCCCGTACACACGAAGTGCTCATTGCCAAGGATCACTCGATCCCGGGGCTTCCACTTGCCTAATAAAGGCGTCCATGAATGGCCGAAGCCGTGTGCCAAAGTCGGCACCCTGGTCCAACAGTCTATCTAGGCCCGTCGGAATATAGAGGGAGTCGGTCCGATACGGACGTTATACTCCGGTGATCACCAATGCGCAACCAACTAGTCGAGACTAATTGGATTCCTATACCATGTACCATAACCAACACTCTCCGGTATGTGATTAATCCTTAATCAACTACCCTAAGTAAATTCTTAGGTCTAGGAGAAGTCTTTACCATTTATTACCTTTGAAGTCCTATGTACTTCCCTAGAAATAATCTAGGTTATAATCATGTTCGAATATCAAGCTCTAGAGACTGGGGATCCCGAGTCTCGTTCCTAAGTTTTACTTAGGTCAGTTAGGGATAAAGTTCCCGAATATTAGTATTCCAACAACATAAACAATCATAATGATATTGTCCGAAGACGTCACGCACAACAATAATCGCTTACCAACCAAATGAATGATCCACACAATCATGCATAGCATACATATCGCTCTTGTCACATAGTCAAGCAATACCCGAACCGAGGCTCCCCTCAGAGGTTCGGAACACACAATGAACATACCGTACACCGTCGAGCGCTCGCGTGACAACCCCCGCGTAATCTCTAGCGCTCCCAAGACTCGTGTCTACCAACTCGTACCTCTGGTACATTTGTTGTTCTAATATTAGTATATAAAATTAGAACTCACTTAATCATCATAGATCCAACCCTTACTTCTATCCCGTAGCTAACCCTTAGTTGATCTCTTGATCAACTTGATATTTGTTCATCTTAGGGATTTAGATTCCCACTACTCGTTATATCCTACGGGTGTGTAATAATTGCTATGGTAATAATATTTATTACATGGAAGTTACATTCTCGCATTGTTCATGTAATTGTCGAGATGCATGCATGCGGAAATAACGTTTACGTGCGCGCATGCATGTTGCCTAACCATTTCATTATACGAGATAATTTACATAGTTATACTTAAGAACATGTGCTGACATTTATATATACATCTCGAGTACGTATATATTATAATTGTTGTTATACTTTGTTGCTTACACACTTTTCACGCGCATATAAAAATGCTATATACTTGTATGTGTGTATAACGTAGTCGTCGTTATATTAACGTTCTACATGTAATTGTATAACCCCTTTATAACAAATCATTTCATACTTTAATATAATGTCCCATTATATCACCCAAAAACTTTATATTATAACCTGCCCATAAATCTATAATTCCCAAACAGCCCTTTTAATTTTTGGTAATTCCCATAGCATCTCATATGTTTTGTTTAAATTACGAAACTACCCTATATTCCATACTTGATTCATTCTTAACCTTAGTAACTTATAACCCAACATATTCCAACCTTATAATATACATATATAGGTATATCTTTTACGAACAACACCCCTACTTCCTCATATTCATTTATTCACCCCTACACTCCTTTTAATTACACTATAACTCCCTTTATTTATAAACTTTCATTTAATTACTTAAAACCTTACAGCATACGCTTTAATTATTTTTAAATACTAAAAGCTAACCCAACATTTTCCTTAATTCATAACAGACCACCCACTGTTTGTTTTTATTGTTCCTCAACCCGTAACCATCATTTTTTTTTGCACTTTGGCCATATTTGTTTTATAAACATACCATTTAATATCGAAACTTTATTTTATACCCATTGATTCGTTTACCCAAAACCAACCAATATTTTCCCCAAAATTATGTAGAGACCCTTAGGGTCATTTAATTTCATTCCAACCCCTCTTCTTTTGGAAATTACATTGTATACTCCTATATTTAAAAATTGTTACACATTAGTACTCAAACCATATATTATCATCCTTAATTAAATAATTCATCAAAACCAACCCAAAAATTCTTTTAATTTTCAAACAGACCCCCAGGGTCCTAATATTTATTTTCCAACACTTATATTTTCGGTAATTACATAAACTACCCCCTATTATATATTTTTTTATAATTGTCATTGTTGACTTAATATTTCTTTAAATACCCAAAATAATTATTCTTATCATTTTAATTTGGTCAAACCTCACTTGTGGTCAAGGTTGATCACTTAATTTATCCTCTTGACCAGATTTGTCTTTATTGACTATAATACCTCAATTAATACTTCTTCTTTATATTTAACCCCTAATCTCACAAAGTTCACATTTAGATTTATAAACTTCCTAAGATCATCCCTCTCGGTTTCTATTCATATTTAATGTTCTATATATATATATATTTAATTATGTTTTGATCCCATGTATAATTTATTTATTTACTTAGACATTTTATAAGGTTTTAAAATTCATCCAAGCCATGTTAGAAGTTTATAAATATACCCATACCTTTCTAATATATTCCTAGGTAGTCATATTTGCTAGAACCATAATCATTGTACTAGAAAATATACAACCTTTTAAAACCTGTTTATAAATTTAGTAATAGCCATTTAAAGCAAAATTTACATATAATAATATAACCTAATTATATGGCCTTAAAAATAGGATTATAATAACTTTTAAATGTCATTAAAATGTTTTCTAAATTATATTATTTCATGGTTTGCAACAGACATTTTTTTTTTTTTTTTGTCTTCACACCATTAAATTATTTTCCTTCATTAATCGCCTACAAAATAAATTCAATAAGCCATTAGCACTTAGTTCAATTATTTAACCATTTATTTTCTACACATTTTTGGGGTTTGAACAGCACACATATACCCTCATCTACACGGCTATATACAGTTTTATGTATTACCTTCAAAGTTTTCATTTATTTTCTTCCTAACCCATGAATTTGACTTTAACAAGTCATTAATTTTAGTTTCATAACCAAATGTTTAATCCTTAAATCCCTCCATGTATTTAGGATTTTAACAGCTCCTCTTTCACCCATGTATTCACGACTTCACATCACTTTATTCCTTAACTACCTCAACTAACCCATATATTAACTCAAACAATATACATATACATACCAACCCTTCTCGCTTTTTATGCAGTATTCAAGGTAGGAAGTTTTAAGATATATAAAAAAAAATATAACCCATCGTTACCTTAATTTAGTTGCCAAGGAAGATTTTCCTGCTTCACAACACCTTTACACCATCTACAAACTCTCTTTTCCTTAGCCTAAATATGTATTCAAGAAAGCCACGGTTACAGATTTTTTGTACGACTTCATTATGTATTTAAACCTCATGTTTTCTTTCATTTTTACCTTGTTAATACATGGTATTTCCTCTGGAGATTCTCCCCATAGCTTACGTTTCTCCCCTTGGTGAGTATGGCTCTTGCGGTCCCCATATTACATGAAAGAAAGCTGGATTAAACCTTCTCCTAACTAGCTAGTTTAAGGGAAATTTTATGCATGATTTTAAGAACTTAAGAGGTGACCCTTACCTTGGTTTTCTGCTGGAGTTACAAGGTGGTTTCGGCAGCTAACAACCAGGGACATTAGTTTAGTTTCTGTAAAAAAATGCAGAGGAGAAAGAAGGCTTATACAGCCATAATGGTCACGGTTCTCACCTAGCTTCAGAGCTGTTTGCAAGGCGTTTTGGGAGCAGTTCCTTGACTCGTTGATCAGGCTGGAAGTGTCCTCATGCGTGGGTTCTAAGCCTTGGAATAATGTGGAGAAACTGATGAAGATGATGCTGGGAAATTGTTATGAAAAGAAGGAAGGGAAGAATGGTTTTTACCTTGGTTTGGTGCAGTTTTCTGTTGCTGTCTTTCTTCTCTGTTTGCTACCGAGGATGAGGTGTGCTCTAGGCACTTGTTGCTACGATAATTAGAGAAGGAATGGCTAGTGTTGGTGTAGGAAATAAAAAGTAAACAACAGATTGTTGCTGGAATAGTGAAAGAAAGGAAGAAATGATAGGGGTATAGCATTACCGTCTTTTTTGTTAACTCTTCCCATGTTGTTACTGATGCGCGTGAATGTAACAGGGAGTAAGGAGTTGCTGTGATATACTGAGAGGGTGGAAGATGGAGAAAGAGACTCTGGTAAGATGTTGCTGCTGTAACCGTGGGACAAGGAGAAGAAAAAAATAGAAGTTTACCGTTTTTGTTTTCAGGTAAGTTGTAGCCGCGGGAGTAGCAGAAGAAAACTGAAGAGAAAGAGAAGCAGAAGGTGGAGGAAATCGATAAGGCATGGGAGATGAAGGTGGGGATGTTACCTTGATTTCTTGCTACTTCTTACTTGCTATTGTGACTAGAAATGGGAGCTCACGTTGGGGTGTTTTGTTGCTGTTACTGCAACAGAGAAAGCAGAATGGGGTGAAGTAGAGGTACTTTGCTGCACCGAGAGAAATGCAGGGAAAATCCTATGTTCTGCTGCTATCTTTTTGCTTGCTGTTTCTGGTTTTGGAGATGGAGGTACTTTGCTGTACCGGTTGCAGCAGGAAAGAAGGAAAGGATGTGTGAGATTGTAAGAGGAGAAAGGCTAGAATTATATTGTTGCTATCACGTGAAGCAAAAAGAAGAGGATGAGCTTGCTGTCTTGTTATTGTCTACAGAAGGAGAAAAAGAGAGCAGAAGAGACTAGCTTGTAGGATGGAATTGTCATGACTGGAGCAAAAGAAAGAAGTAAAGCTGATGTTGTTGCTGACCGGACAGCATGGGGGAGTGAAGAGAAAAGAAGGTGAGGTTGTACTTGGTTGTACTTTACTATTAACTTATTTTGTCTAATAATGTTTTGTTTCTTACTTTTTTTTTGCAGGCATCCGGCTCAATGGGAAAGGAGGGAGATTTAAATTTTCATTGGTCAATATTGTGACACAACTTATACTCATAATATTATGATTATATGTTACATAGTAACTTGTAATATTTTTGGTTTTAAATGGCATATACATGAGTATATATTGTATTTATGATTGTCTAGACTATATAGAGTGTTTATATAATCTTATTGAGTGATATTAGTGGTGTTTAACACGTGTAATAATATGTTACATGTGATGTTAAATATAGGAGTTGATTTCTCTTCTATAATATTTTTTTTTTGGTTTAGTGTATAATTTAATGTCCATCTTGGACTATATATTTTATACAATAATATTTGTAGCAATTAATGCACATGATTTAATTTAATCCTTATTAATTAGGCAGTAATTATTCGGGGTATTTCAGTCTACCCCCCTTAAAAGGACTTCGTCCCGAAGTCGTCTAACCGAATATGTACATAACTACCCAATGAAACCTCATGGTATCAACCCATCCAACCTATCAATTCTAAAGTTTCAATACTTCCCTGAAGTGTAATCCACTCCATTCAACCACTAGTCTTCCATTCCAAACCAACCACATATATATCACAAGTCATTCTCCTGAAGTGTAAACCGTTCCATTCAACCACTAGTCTTCCAATCCAAACCAGCCACATATATATCACAAGTCCCGAAGGACGTCAATACAGTTTCCAATCCAAACCATATATCACAAAACATATTCTCACGTGCTTAAAGCACATACACATAATCAAAATACATCTCAAGTGCTTAACGCACCTATACACAACAATCAACATCCATCACGAGTGTTTAAGGCACATATACACAACAAACAACATACACACCACAAACAACACAAAATGACTACTATGCCAAGGGCTCTACCCCCCTTAAAAAGGGTTACGCCCCGTGACCCCAAAGTATCACACAGTCGCTATAAGAAAGCGCTTGATACTTGGCTCTCATGGGGTTCTCCAACTCCCTCGTTTCCGTACTGAACTTTGGAGTGGAGTTTCTGCATATCTGAGAACGGGTCAATCTCTCGTGACTTGGCTCTAAAAGAAAACTATGCGTAGGGTGAGGCGCGTACTTTTCAGCCAATGGCGTAGAATACTTGTGCGCTCTCTCAAATACGTTCTATTGGGCCCACTCGCTCCGTAATGAGGTGCAGACCTGCGTGCATAGGGCTTGGGCTTTTGCTTTTTGCGTTCCTAAGGATATTATCGAGGTTTATCAGCAGAGTTATTGCTGACTTTGTTGCAATATGACAGTGCATCCACGGTCTCTGCTTAATTGGAAGCGAGGTATCTCAATCGGTGCGGTATGGTTAATTGTACGTGCACACGATTGTCTAAATCGTATCCAATATTCTGGATTACTAGTGTGGACATTTTTTATTATTCTCATCTCACTTTGGTTCCTAGTTGAGGTGAAGCATGACATTAGCTGTCGTTTGTCATTAGTGCTCTTTGCACTGTTCTGAGTTTTTGGATGTATTAGCTCATAATCCACGAAAATAATTCTTGTCATCCCGTATTCCAGGTTGTTTTGTTTCCGGAGTAATACCTTAATTGTAATATTTGTTATGTACTTCATTTGTTATATATATTTTCAGTATATTGTTCTCAAGTCGATACTTGTACGGTTTCCCCGCTTTTGCTAGGGAATCCATTGTATGTTTAAATTGAGCCTTGCATCTTTCGACATCCCATATGGATATGTTCTTGGCAGTTGAGGCATTTTTCCTCTGGTATATTTTATATCCTTTATATATATTCCATGTTGTTTAACAAGTATGATTGTGCATTTATGAGTTTTTGTGGGTTTAACGTTGAACGCTATATTTATTTCGGAGTTGTCCTCTGACGGTCTAGGCTGTTTGTATAGCTTGCCCACGATTTGTTTCTTATCATTTGAGTCTCGAGTTCCGCTCGTTCGGTCTTTGCCCATGTATTTATCCTAAAAGTTGTTTATAATGGTTGCTTCTGTGCACCCTGTTTTAGCAATTCACGGTTAAGTTTTTAACTTTGCTCCGTAGCTTAAGGCATCTGCTAGTGTGCTAGCTTTGCCTGTCTTTTATTGTATATCGGTGTACTTATGTTCAGCCCCTTTGTGGGTGAAGACGTATCGTTGCCCTTAATTCGGGCATACAAGATTGTTACTTCATTTGGTAATGTTTGTGTACTCTGTTGGAGAGTAATTCTCTTTATGCCCCTCTTATAGGTGGCGATTATTACCGTTATAAGTTTCTTTTGGTGCTAAGAATTGTGTTGTGTAGCATTTTACCTTATGAGGGTTTTAGTTATGTTTTTCGCCAATTTAATGGGTTTTCATAGTGCCATTAGGTTGACGATCGACTCTCTCCTCTTTCGAGAGGTTTCCTTTGATGTTATTGTGTGTTAACCATTTCTTTGCGGAGTTACAACTTAGTCGTGTTCTATTCAGGGTTTTTGGTGCTTCTAATCTCGTTGGTTCAATCAGAACTATTCTCTTTCATTTACTCTAGGTAGTTCTTTGTACTGGTCTGGACCTGCATCACTGACCTTGGTATGAAGTTGACTACTTCTTGCGTTTCTTACACTACTTGTCTACATGTATGGGGTACCCTACTGATACATTACTACTTACTTGACTAATTCATAATCAAGTCCGTCGAGCCCACAAGCTCCTATGAAGTGCGGTCGTGCCATATCTCGTTTTGTATACTCGTAGTGTCCGTCACGCGTTCGTGAAGTATTCTGTTGTCGATCTCCCTCTATAATTCGTGTTGGGGGTGTTCCAAGGGAATTTCCTTTCGGTTCCCCGAGTTCCCAGCCCAATGGTGTGATTATGTATCTTTCATTCAACAGGTGTTGCGATATCTCGCCCTAATGGTAAAGTTTGCTTCTGAGTGGTACAAGGTGGTCTTTCTCCCCTGTCATTGGCTTCGTTATTGACATGATTTCACCGTTGTTTTAAAGAATTTATGACTCCTCGTATTGATAAGTTATTGTTGTTTTATTGCTTAGTAAGTCCTTTGTTGGAGTTACTTATGTGTTGATTTTAATTACTGTCAGCTGGTTACCATACGTGCATTTTGGCGCTTGTTCATTGTTAATTAGTTAGTAGATTATGTACGTTATTCTCAGTGCGTATTATAGTTCTTCGAACTTTACCCTATCCTTTGGTTTACACCATTTGATGTGATTCCTGAGCTTCATGGCGAAGATTTGTGTTTTTCTCTTTTTTTTTTATGAAAGTCTCTATTGTGGCCTGGTTTTAACCCGTTCCCATTAATTGTCATGTCATTTTTAAATGTCGTTGTTCAATTGGTACACATCGGAAGGTAGTCGGAGACGGTATTTTCACTCTCCTGGACTTGTGTCCTTCTAAAGCTACATAGAGTACTTCCACTTAACTCGTGTTTTATAACATTTAGACTTGTTATCTTGCATCGTCGTTTAGGCTGTTTGTCATTGTTTAACTCATATAGTCATTTCCCTAACAGTCGCTATGCTATTAGACGACATGTCTTAAACACATTCCCTCTTTGTTACCTATTGTTTGGCGGGACGCCAATGGCGGTAGCCATTTCCCTTTCCATTCGGAACCCTCATTCAATGTTCGGTGTGAACAAATGTATTACCAATGTCTATTTGTTATTTGACATCTGTTTGTCCCTTGTTGGTTATGGCATTCCTTGTTATGGTTATTGCCTTAGATAGTAATCATTTAGGTGTTCAACTCCGATTCGCATTTAAGGTTGCGATCGGTTTAAGTATTAATTGTGTTGTAATGTAACATTTTCAATGTTGGTCCTACTGAGGACTAGTATGTTCTTTTCTCTTTCCAATATTTGATATGTATTGGCGTATGCCATTATGGGCGTAGGATTGCCCTAATTGTCTCGTGGTTATGTTCCACCATCATTATTTATAAGAATACATTCGGGAGTGAACTGTGATTTCACGAGTATTCGTATTCGACACCTTATTCGTTAGATTGCATGTATTTAGTTGTCTGTAGCTTTTATACTTTGTTCCTTGTTTATTTTTAATGTAATAATTGTGACCACTTGTAGAGAGTATCGGGAATCATCCGACCCTGATGTGATCAGTATCAGTGTTGAACTATCCTTCCACCCCAATTTGTGTTCAGCTTCCCTTGACCTGTACCGGATCAAGTTCCACCTCCCACGTCAATTTTAAACCATCAAGTGATTTACCAAGCATGTTATGATGTTTGGCTCATAGGCCGATGTTATTGTATGATTATTGTTTAATGATTGTAGTTTGTTATGGGCTGGGGTATGCCCTTTAGTTGTTATGTTTGGACTCGTCAGGTCCTCCAATGGTTGCAGTTTCCGTATTCTAAGGGTTTTGTAACCCTTTGGTGACAAGTTGTAGTTATAGAGTATGTACTATACTTGTATGAATAGTTAGTGATTACCGGTAGTCATGACTTACACGGTCTTGTAGAATCCAATCCTAATTGTCGTTATTCTTGTAGTTACAGTTGCAATTATAGTTACACTTATACTTATAATTGCAGTTGTAGTTATATGATGTAGTTATGAGATTCGCTCTGACGTTGTATGAATGTTTGATGATTACCGGTGGACATGGCGTTGCACCTGTGGCCTACACGGTCTGTAAAATTCTGTTGTATTTATTATAGTTATAGTAGTGATTGTAGTCATAATTAAGCCATAATTGTAGCCATCATTGTAGCACTTGCTGTAGCAAGTGCGCGAGGTAGACGGAATTGTGAGTATAGTATTTGCTATAGCGCTTGTTGTAGAAAGCGCGCCAGCAGGTTGAGTCATCGTTCCGGAATTGTTTGCTTCACTGACGCTTCGGTCGTTTGAGTATGGTTTAGGATTAGCCTTGAAAAGGGTAGTATTGGAGTTATTTCGGTTCGTTAAGGTATGGTAAGTTTTCTAAGGTAATTCTATTTCTAGGTTCTTGAGTTAGGCTATTTCTGAGTTTTGTTGAAAACTCCCTCATGGTAGGAGGAGGTTCTTGATGCATGTTCATGCAGTCAATGTATTAAGTTAAGGATGTGCGGTTTCCTAGATCGCGCTGTCTACTAGTACCAGCGCCTAAGGTTCCCACAAAATTCGGGGTATTCTGCCCCTGGTGACTCTTTCCCCCTTCTGGTAGCTCGTATCGGCTGGGGTCTGCTCCGCGTGGCTACCTCGTGGTGCTTCGGGTTCAGCAGATGGAGTACTCTTTATCCTTGGTACGACATTCCTTTCCTTGAGCGTTATGTTATAGTAATTTTAGGAGTTTCGCTCGTAAGCTCATATGGTTATTTTTAATGTAGGTCAGATTTTACTGAGTCTTCTAGGTTGTATCCGGTTGGAGCTATTCCCATTTTGAGAGAGACTTCTATGCATTTCTTGGTGACATCTATTACATTGCCTCTATTGGTGATACTCGAGATGTGGGCAGCGGCGGGTGGGGTACTACTGTTGTTTCCCGGGATGTTCTTCCATCAAGCTAGTGCGGCGACTACCGTCTCAACGCTTTTCAGGGTTACAGGACCTCCATCACCCCCGACATGCCTCTTCTCGGCACCCGCAATGCGCTATGTCGTATTATTACTTGATAGTTTACCGTGTAGAAATCAATAACACAGATATGTCATTAAGGCTAATTTTGTTACGCATTTAGCGTTTCTAAGACACTGGTTCGTTTAAGACCAGGCGGCTCGTACCTCACAAACGTTTCCCGTATTTCCCAAGTCCTATGCTCACTGTCTAAATCCTAATATCTCGTCATCAGAGCGGTACTCCGCTCTGATACCACTTTTGTAACACCCCACTCACTAATCTCATAATAATCACTCTCGTATAATCACTCACGTAGCGTAATTAGAGACGTCTCACAGCGGAAGTTAAACTACATTAATCCTCACTTGGGTGTCACATGCCATTACTCGCCCATGCGAGTAAAGAAGCATAACCGTAATCTAACAATGAACAAAACAACTAACCGCAGTGATGAACGAGATATTTATTACATTATCCTATATACAAACCAATACCTATGACAAGTGAGCATTTAAAGAGTTCCCAGAATTTCAACGTGCTAACCGATTTAATATTAAACATGCGATAATAAAGTCGAGGTAGTCTACCCATATTCCCGCACTCCGGCTTCACGTCCCGATCCACAACCTGAAATGGGTTGGCCCCAAAAGGGGCAGCAAACTATATGCTGGTATGTAAAGTGTATCCTAGACCCTTTAGGTCACTTAGGTCAATTAGCCGTCTGAACATGAGGTTGATTACATGCTGGTTCATTTTGCAGTTTATATACAGCAGTAAATAACATGCATAAGCATACAGTAATCCATCAAAGTGACAATCCATCCATTACATACAATCCACGACATACCAGATACCATGTTCTATAAACAGTCATACAATATACAGTAAACATTCATACAAACGCGTAGTTACTTCCATCGAGATGTTAGTAGTTTTTCCTTTAAATTATGTTAATCACCATTTAGTCTTACTCTCAATACCATTGGGCGTCATGTTAGGACAACCCGGAAATAACCTTACTGGACAGTAGTCCTCCCGTACACACGAAGTGCTCATTGCCAAGGATCACTCGATCCCGGGGCTTCCACTTGCCTAATAAAGGCGTCCATGAATGGCCGAAGCCGTGTGCCAAAGTCGGCACCCTGGTCCAACAGTCTATCTAGGCCCGTCGGAATATAGAGGGAGTCGGTCCGATACGGACGTTATACTCCGGTGATCACCAATGCGCAACCAACTAGTCGAGACTAATTGGATTCCTATACCATTACCATAACCAACACTCTCCGTATGTGATTAATCCTTAATCAACTACCCTAAGTAAATTCTTAGGTCTAGAGAAGTCTTTACCATTATTACCTTTGAAGTCTATGTACTTCCCTAGAATAATCTAGGTTATCATGTTCGAATATCAAGCTCTAGAGACTGGGGATCCCGAGTCTCGTTCCTAAGTTTTACTTAGGTCAGTTAGGGATAAAGTTCCCGAATATTAGTATTCCAACACATAAACAATCATAATGATATTGTCCGAAGACGTCACGCACAATAATCGCTTACCAACCAAATGAATGATCCACACAATCATGCATAGCATACATATCGCTCTTGTCACATAGTCAAGCAATACCCGAACCGAGGCTCCCTCAGAGGTTCGGAACACACAATGAACATACCGTACACCGTCGAGCGCTCGCGTGACAACCCCCGCGTAATCTCTAGCGCTCCCAAGACTCGTGTCTACCAACTCGTACCTCTGGTACATTGTTGTTCTAATATTAGTATACAAAATTAGAACTCACTTAATCATCATAGATCCAACCCTTACTTCTATCCCGTAGCTAACCCTTAGTTGATCTCTTGATCAACTTGATATTTGTTCATCTTAGGGATTTAGATTCCCACTACTCGTTATATCCTACGGGTGTAATAATTGCTATGGTAATAATATTTATTACATGGAAGTTACATTCTCGCATTGTTCATGTAATTGTCGAGATGCATGCATGCGGAAATAACGTTTACGTGCGCGCATGCATGTTGCCTAACCATTTCAGTATACGAGTAATTTACATAGTTATACTTAGAACATGTGCTGACATTTATATATCTCGAGTACGTATATATTATAATTGTTGTTATACTTTGTTGCTTACACACTTTTCACGAGCATATAAAAATGCTATATACTTGTATGTGTGTATAACGTAGTCGTCGTTATATCAACGTTCTACATGTAATTGTAACCCCTTTATAACAAATCATTTCATACTTTAATATAATGTCCCATTATATCACCCAAAAACTTTATATTATAACCTGCCCATAAATCTATAATTCCCAAACAGCCCTTTTAATTTTTGGTAATTCCCATAGCATCTCATATGTTTTGTTTAAATTACGAAACTACCCTATATTCCAACTTGATTCATTCTTAACCTTAGTAACTTATAACCCAACATATTCCAACCTTATAATATACATATATAGGTATATCTTTACGAACAACACCCCTACTTCCTCATATTCATTATTCACCCCTACACTCCTTTTAATACACTATAACTCCCTTTATTTATAAACTTTCATTTAATTACTTAAAACCTTACAGTATACGCTTTAATTATTTTTAAATACTAAAAGCTAACCCAACATTTTCCTTAATTCATAACAGACCACCCACTGTTTGTTTTTATTGTTCCTCAACCCGTAACCATCATTTTTTTTGCACTTTGGCCATATTTGTTTTTATAAACATACCATTAATATCGAAACTTTATTTTATACCCATTGATTCCTTTACCACAAAACCAACCAATATTTTCCCCAAAAATTATGTAGAGACCCTTAGGGTCTTTAATTTCATTCCAACCCCTTCTTCTTTTGGAAATTACATTGTATACTCCTATTTAAAATGTGTACACATTAGTACTCAAACCATAAATTATCATCCTTAATTAAATAATTCATCAAAACCAACCCAAAAATTCTTTTTAATTTTCAAACAGACCCCAGGGTCCTAATATTATTTTCCAACACTTATATTTTCGGTAATTACATAAACTACCCCTATTATATATTTTTTATAATTGTCATTGTTGATTAATATTTCTTTAAATACCCAAAATAATTATTCTTATCATTTTAATTTGGTCAAACCTCACTTGTGGTCAAGGTTGATCACTTAATTTATCCTCTTGACCAGATTGTCTTTATTGACTATAATACCTCAATTAATACTTCTTCTTTATATTTAACCCTAATCTCACAAGGTCAAATTTAGATTTATAAACTTCCTAAGATCATCCCTCTCGGTTTCTATTCATAAATGTTCTATATATATTATATATTTAATTATGTTTGATCCCATGTATAATTTATTTATTTACTTAGACATTTTATAAGGTTTTAAAATCATCCAAGCCATGTTAGAAGTTTATAAATATACCCATACCTTTTAATATATTCCTAGGTAGTCATATTTGCTAGAACCATAATCATTGTACTAGAAAATATACAACCTTTTAAAACCTGTTTATAAATTTAGTAATAGCCATTTAAAGCAAAATTTACATATAATATATAACCTAATTATATGGCCTTAAAAATAGGATTATAATAACTTTTAAATGTCATTAAAATGTTTTCTAAATTATATTATTTCATGGTTTGCACAGACATTTTTTTTTTCTTTTTGTCTTCACACCATTAAATTATTTTCCTTCATAACGCCTACAAATAAATTCAATAAGCCATTAGCACTTAGTTCAATTATTTAACCATTTATTTTCTACACATTTTTGGGGTTTGAACAGCACACATATATACCCTCATCTACACGGCTATATACAGTTTTATGTATTACCTTCAAAGTTTTCATTTATTTTCTTCCTAACCCATGAATTTGACTTTAACAAGTCATTAATTTTAGTTTCATAACCAAATGTTTAATCCTTAAATCCTCCATGTATTTAGGATTTTAACAGCTCCTCTTTCACCCATGATTCACGACTTCACATCACTTTATTCCTTAACTACCTCACTAACCCATATAAACTCAAACAATATACATATACATACCAACCCTTCTCGCTTTTATGCAGTATTCAAGGTAGGAAGTTTTAAGATATATAAAAAAAAATATAACCCATCGTTACCTTATTTAGTTGCCAAGGAAGATTTTCCTGCTTCACAACACCTTTACACCATCTACAAACTCTCTTTTCCTTAGCCTAAATATGTATTCAAGAAAGCCACGGTTACAGATTTTTTTTGTACGACTTCATTATGCATTTAAACCTCACGTTTTTTTTTTTTCATTTTTACCTTGTTAATACATGGTATTTCCTCTGGTGATTCTCCCCATAGCTTACGTTTCTCCCCTTGGTGAGTATGGCTCTTGCGGTCCCCATATTACATGAAAGAAAGCTGATTAAACCTTCTCCTACTAGCTAGTTTAGGGAAATTTTATGCATGATTTTAAGAACTTAAGAGGTGATCCTTACCTTGGTTTTCTGCTGGAGTTACAAGGTGGTTTCGGCAGCTAACAACCAGGGACATTAGTTTAGTTTCTGTAAAAAATGCAGAGGAGAAAGAAGGCTTATACAGCCATAATGGTCACGGTTCTCACCTAGCTTCAGAGCTGTTTGCAAGGCGTTTTGGGAGCAGTTCCTTGACTCGTTGATCAGGCTGAAGTGTCCTCATGGGGTTCTAAGCCTTGGATAATGTGGAGAAACTGATGAAGATGATGCTGGGAAATTGTTATGAAAAGAAGGAAGGGAAGAATGGTTTTTACCTTGTGTTTGGTGCAGTTTCTGTTGCTGTCTTTCTTCTCTGTTTGCTACCGAGGATGAGGGTGTGCTCTAGGCACTTGTTGCTACGATATTAGAGAAGGAATGGCTAGTGTTGGTGTAGGAAATAAAAAGTAAACAACAGATTGTTGCTGGAATAGTGAAAGAAAGGAAGAAATGATAGGGGTATAGCATTACCGTCTTTTTTGTTAACTCTTCCCATGTTGTTACTGATGCGCTCGTGAATGTAACAGGGAGTAAGGAGTTGCTGTGATGATACTGAGAGGGTGGAAGATGGAGAAGAGACTCTGGTAGATGTTGCTGCTGTAACCGGGACAAGGAGAAGAAAAAAAATAGAAGTTTACCGTTTTTGTTTTCAGGTAAGTTGTAGCCGCGGGAGTAGCAGAAGAAAACTGAAGAGAGAGAGAGCAGCAGAAGGTGGAGGAATCGATAAGGCATGGGAGATGAAGGTGGGATGTTACCTTGATTTCTTGCTATTCTTATGCTATTGTGACTAGAAATGGGAGCTCACGTTGGGGTGTTTTGTTGCTGTTACTGCACAGAGAAAGCAGAATGGGTGAAGTAGAGGTACTTGCTGCACCGAGAGAAATGCAGGGAAAATCCTATGTTCTGCTGCTATCTTTTTGCTTGCTGTTTCTGGTTTTGGAGATGGAGGTACTTTGCTGTACCGGTTGCAGCAGGAAAGAAGGAAGGCTGGTGTGAGATTGTAAGAGGAGAAGGCTAGAATTATATTGTTGCTATCACGTGAAGCAAAAGAAGAGGATGAGCTTGCTGTTGTTATTGTCTACAGAAGGAGAAAAAGAGAGCAGAAGAGACTAGCTTGTAGATGGAATTGTCATGACTGGAGCAAAAGAAAGAAGTAAAGCTGATGTTGTTGCTGACCGGACAGCATGGGGGAGTGAGAAAAAGAAGGTGAGGTTGTACTTGGTTGTACTTTACTATAACTTATTTTGTCTAATAATGTTTTGTTTCTTACTTTTTTTTTGCAGGCATCCGGCTCAATGGGAAAGGAGGAGATTTAAATTTTCATTGGTCAATATTGTGACACAACTTATACTCATAAATTATGATTATATGTTACATAGTAACTTGTAAATTTTTGGTTTTAAATGGCATATACATGAGTATATTGTATTTATGATTGTCTAGACTATATAGAGTGTTTATATAATCTTATTGAGTGAATTAGTGGTGTTTAACACGTGTAATAATATGTTACATGTGATGTTAAATATAGGAGTTGATTTCTCTTCTATAATATTTTTTTTTGGTTTAGTGTATAATTTAATGTCCATCTTGGACTATATATTTTATACAATAATATTTGTAGCAATTAATGCACATGATTTAATTTAATCCTTATTAATTAAGGCAGTAATTATTCGGGGTATTTCATGTTCAACCGGGGTCCATACCCGGGACTCCCAATTCTCGGAATCTACCATATGTCGGTTCTTGTTTACCGTGTGATTGTTCACAACTGCCAGATCGGGTTTTCCCCGAGTATGAGAAGGATTTTCTTCTCTCTGGCGTCCTTTCCCAAGTTATACAATGGGGTTTGCGGAGGGCGGGT
>CM041778.1:305767689-305902682 GCA_023374045.1 Limonium bicolor
TAAGAGAAAACTTCGTCGAGAGTCGGATGCCGCTTTGATCACTTGAACTCAGTGACTCCGTTCTGGTGATGTCAAATCTCCGATTCCTTTGGTTTTGTTCTTCGATGAATCGTTCCACACATATTATTATTACGAAGAGCAGGTGTTACCAATTCCGATCGATCTGACAATGAGCTTAATCAAGGATTGCGAATTGACAATGAGCATAATCGAGAACCGAACCAAATGGAATCGTGGTTGCTGGTTAGGCTGTTAGTTTCCCACAGACGGCGCCAAATGAAAATACATAATTGGTCCCTCTCATCTCACAAACGTACAGAACACCGAGAGTTATAGTGGTTCGGCCAATAATCCGGCCTACATCCACTTCTAGACAATATCTTTATTCCCTTCTTTGATATTACAACTTTAGAGAGCTTTCTAGTGTTTCTCTCTCTCTCCTAATGTGTCCCTTTACAAATGAGCCTCCCATCTCTATTTATAGACCTTTGAGAGTGAGGTCTATCTTTTAGCCCTTGTACATGTGGTATTACTTCATTGGAGCCACCCTTCTAGTTCTAGCACTTCTTTCCCTATAGAGCCTTCCGGCCTCAAAGTGTAGGGTGCGGGATCCGGTCGTGGAGTATGGGGCCGGAACATGGGTCTCGGCCATAGAGCGCAGAGCCGGGATGTGGCACCCGATCATGGGATATTGGACCCGGAGTCTGGATCGGGATCTGTGGCCTGGACCGCTTTGATCCTTTTGTCTTCGTCATGTTCTTGTCCTTGTCATTATGATCATGATTAGAATGATTTAAAAGATAGAAAATTGGAAATGAGTGACTTAGTTGATGCTTGAAAATGAAGTGGAAGTGGAACTTGATTTGCATGCGATCAAGGGAAGCCGAACACAAATTGGATTGGAAGGATAGTTCAACACTGATGCTGATCACATCAGGGTTGGATGACTCTTGAAACTCCCTATAAGTGGTCACAAATAACCACGCTAGAAAAGAAGCAAAGAGCTTAAGTTGGACTTGGAGTTGTGTGTGTTTTCAAAAGGATTTTCAATTGGTATTTATAAAACGTTGATAGATACTTTACATAATTAAAGTTCTCTTACTTAACCTCACAAGGAAATTTTAAATTTAAGTGATTGTTTTGATCTCCCAAGGACACGGGGACGGAAGGTGTCCATCGCGACCGGGTTCTGCGGGATCACAGTGTATACCAAAGATATTTTTGATTGCAATACATGCTATGACATGTTGTTTGGTATGTGTAATAAATGTTGTTTTGACTTGGATTTCCTAAAGTGTATGCTATCAAGACCTATGAGTCTAAATGTGTTGTGTTGCATAGACCTATGTGTCTAAAGGTTGTTGTGTTACCCAAGACCAGTGAGTCAAAGGGTTGTTATGTATGTGTAAGTGTTGTTAAGATACCCGGACCATTGAGTCCGAGGTTATCATGTGAATATGTTATGTATGTGTGGATGTGAATGTGTTGCCCGGACCATTAAGTCTGAGGTTGTGATGTAAGTGTGTTTTGGTTATGGAAGTTTTATGGCTGTAAGTAATCCCCGTATTCTAATCTAATGATGTGTGGGAAATGTGAACTTCGAGGACGAAGTTCTTTTAAGGGGGGTAGATTGAGGAAATACCCCAAACCTTGATATGTGGTTTAAATATTAAACTATGGTATGTAAAGGCTAAAAGTGCCTTAGGAACATCAGTGTACAATTTAAACCATAGTAAAATGCAATAAAGCATTAAGACACAGTTTGAGCAAAAACATGCTCTAAGCTATGAGCGAACTTGGTTAGGACCCAAAGAGCCTACCAAGGCTTAATAATATTCAAGTATGATTTAATAAGGCTAATTAAGTCCTTAGGAAACTTTGGTAGACAATGAAACCAAACAAAACACAAATAAATACCTTAAAGTCAATATGAGCAAAAATGTGCTCTAAGCCTGGGATAAATTTGTATAAGACCTAATGGTCATACCTATACCTTAAAAGTATGTTAATGAACATATTAATCAATTACCAAAGAAAACCAAGCTTGAAAACAAGTTAAAACACAAAATGTGCTCTAAGGAGTCTTAAAGCACGTTTTTGAAAAATTGTCTTGTAAATGAGTTTTGAATGGCTAGATGTCCATCATTACTCTTTAATTAACATGTGTACTATATAGTATCACATTTGGAAGTCTATATCAATGGGAAATCAAAAATTTCACAAATATGTGCCTTAGTTTGTGAATAGTGCCCAAATAGTGCTAGTTTTGACTTAAGTCAACTTTAATTAGTTAAATGGTCAACAAAGACCATAAGTATCTTATATATTGAAAGGGGCACGGTTTTTAGTGTGTGAGTCATCACACTTGGCTAGCAAAAAAAGAAAAGAAGAAAGAATAAAGTGAAAAGTTACTTTATGCCTTATAACATAAATATCTCCAAACTAAACCTCTCTCCTCACTTTCTCTTCTTTTCTTCTTGGTTCCCACCGTCTCCAACCTCATCCTCCCTTCTCCATCTCGTTTTGCTACAGCCATATACCATTCTCCATCTTTGAATGCTTGTAACTTCTAGCTCCATGCACCAAATCAAATTCCAAGACCATATTTGTCTTAGTTAGGTCAAGCTCTACACTTCTCTCTTTTCAAATCTTCAAGAACTCCATTTTGGTGCCATGAAGATTCTCCATTGAAGGAGCTTGAGCTCACCTTTTCATGCCTTGACATTCTCCTTTGCTTCAAGGTAAGGAAAATCAAAGAAAAACAACATTTCCTCTTGTTTTAGTGTGTGGCCGAAAATTCACCTTACAATGGTGCATTACCTTGCTATCTTTTTAGCTTAATCCAAACTTCAAAGGGCTAGGAGGAGTCCTATCTTGCCACTTGTTCAAGTTCTCTTTCAAATTCCAAAGGTAAACATCAATTTTAGTGTTTTTAAGACACTTATGTAAACCTAGGGTTTAATTATGAGTTTGAGTATTAAACTTAATGCTCATTACCCTTATATGTATATTGGTTAGAAGGTTGACAAGTGATAAAAGCTCCTTGCCGATTTTCAATCAAGAAAAACAAGAGAAAACAAGTGAGAAAACTTGGAAAAACAAAGAGGTAAATAACCTCTCTTAATGTGGTTTATTGTACTAGGGAATTGAGCTATATTTGCTTAATAAATAACCTAAAGAGCCAATGGGAAAATGAGCTAGGAAACTATCCACAAGGTGGACTAAAAGGACATGGGAGCATTGTTGTGTGTATTCGCAGGTTGAAGGCATTTAAATGTGGAAATTCAGTGTTATGTTTATGGTTTATGCCATTTAAGGGCCTAAGTGCCAAGCAATTTAAGTTATGCACTATATTGTGATGTAGTGTAAATTTGTGAAGTTTGTGTGTGAGGAAGTTCTTGATGGATTTTAGGTGTTCTTGAATGAAATAAGGTAAAAACCTAAGTGTTTGGATGTGAGGATATACAAGAGAAGCTATGGCAAAATTTGGAAAATGTATAAGGAGTTCTAGGTGTTTTAATGAGTTTTGGTGAACTAGGAAGTGTTAAAGGTGAACAAATGTTTTACTAGGGAAGAAAACATGTATTAAGGTGATTTAGAGTGATGCAAGGATTTAGGTATTATCTTGGAAGTTCTAGGAATTCAATGTGTGTTTTTGAGAATGTATTCAAGTCTTGGAGAAGTTTGTTTAAGGTTTAGGAATGTTGATGTACAAGGAAGAAGTGATGTTTAGGCAAGATGTGAAAAGGAGATTTAGTTAGTAAGAGAAGAAGTTTGAGAGATGATGTTAAGGTGTAGAGGAAACACCTTGGTATAGTGGTCAATATTGGTGAAATACCACTTAGAAATCCTAAGGAGGAAACATTCCAAGTGCTAAGAATTTTGTAAGGAATTTGTGAATGATAAGATGGTTTGGTGTGTGATTTAAAGAGTTTAGTACATGGCTAAAGGTGTGTTTGAGGTGTCATATGGTGTTTGAACACATTGGGAGACTTAAGAAAAGTTTGGAAAATTTGGACAATTCTTGGGAGTTTCTGCAGCCGACCTACCCAGGGGACCGACCCCAGTCTGGGTCGGTCGGGCTGAAACTGTGAACTTAGATGATCTCTGCAGCCGACCTACCCAGGGGGTGGGTCGGTCGGTGGGTCGGTCGGACCTTAAAAAAAAAAATTAATTTTAAGAAGGTTAAGTGGTATGCCATTAAGAGAGTATTGATGGTTAGAAAGATAAATATATATGGACTTGAGAGATTAAGTTAAGTAAGATGATTTAAATGTTAAGGTTATAAAATGATATGTAATGAGGGGATTGTTAAGTAATGATGTTATAAGATTGTTAAGGACATGTTAAGTGAGTTATAATGACAATTTAGTGAGGGAAAAATTGTAGCAAATGTAAAAGTAAAACAAGTTAAAATGTAAAGTTATATAACTAAGTTAACGGGGATAAGTTATAAGCATTAGACTTTAAACAATCATGTTACCCCGATGTTAATAAAAGTACATGTAATGTTATCAGTTGTTCGAGAATTGCTCGAGGAACATAAGTGGACATGATAAAGTGGACTCCGGTGACAGGTATGGTTTTCTTGCAACCTGTGTCCTACCGGATTACACCGGCTTGTATGCCAATGTGTTTTTCTGTATGTTTGCCACGTTGTAAGATAAACATGTAATGAGTTTACAGTAATTATTATGTGGCGTGTACAACTCCGATACCATTTAACCTCGGAAGTGTTAACCTAGTTAAACTGAGTCTAGGATCACATGGAGAACGGTATTCGGAATAAACGACCCGAACTATGGGACGTTCTAACCACGGCTATGCGTGAGTTAATTGTGTGATGTGTATGTGAATGTAGGGATCTCCTTGTGTGTTTAACCAGTTGTAATACTGTATGTGTGTAGTTGTGATAGACTCCAAGTGGGGTTCTAACTAATGTCTAAAAGTAAGTATGTACTAACAGTAGTGAGGAATCCGGTTTGGCCGGTCGCGCGTTGTTTGGGAGAGGGTATCCTTCTTAGTTTTACCCTTTCTTTGTTATGGTTGTTTCCCTCACGGGTTATGATCCCCATTAGCTTAACCAAAGCTTAGCTATTCTGACTTATGATCGGTTAGGGGGAACATGTGTTTGTGTGGTGTTTCGGGCCTAAACCCGAACACCTTAACTTAAGTTACTCGTCCGACTATTAGACGGTAATGAGTGTTGTTGTTGTAAACGAGCTTATCATGAGACTGACAACATTCTCTAGGCTCACCAGTGTTTAACAATGTTTGGGTCGGTTCCTAAGAGAACCATTCCCGTTATGTTATGTATTTTTTGTGATGCAATATCTATTGCGGTGTTATGTTGTGCACGTTGAAACGTGCAAAGTGTTGTTGTGTGTTGTTATGTAGTGTATGTTATATGTTGTAAAATGTGGAGTATGTGGATCATGGATATGAATCCCAGTTGAGAAAGAGGCGTTTAAGGATAACCCGATTTAAGGGTAAGTGTCGTCTGTTAAGGAAGTAGCTCCATTAGAGGAGGAACACTCTAGGGATATTGAATACCTTGAGTGACTTATTAAGTAAGGATATATTATCCGTTTGTTGAGCCCGTTGAGGCGAAATGTTATGTTTGTGTGTTTACAGTTGCATGCATGATTTAAAAATAATCAACCGCATGCTAAGACGACAATTAGTTGTGCGTGGCCCGGTAGCATGTGGGCTGCGGGATTACCATACCAGCAAAGGTGCTGAGCCCCTTGGGGGCCACCCTTTCTCTTCTTTTCCTATTTCAGGTACGAAGTGCTGGAAGCCGTTCGAGAGTAGGACGGGTAGTCGTTGTACATGGGTAATCATTTAAGTGTATGTATACAGTAGGTGTAGTAAGACCGAAATTGTTGTCGGCACCAGTTTATAAATACTCGGTATAGTTGAAAGGGTATGTTGTTGTTGTTGTTAATGGAAAGGGATAGTAATGTGTAGTCGCTCGGGAATTTAGCCCATCAGACCGGTACAATGTATGTGTATTAGCCTTGTTAGCCACGTGGGTGGTTAACGGCGTGTAACACCAGCGAGTTGAGTTATTTGATGAGTTGTGTATTCCGCTGCAGATTGTGTATGTATTTGTTGTTGGATGGGGTGTTACAAAAAGTGGTATCAGAGCGAAGTATCGCTCTGATGACTGAATTACCGAGCTTAGGAAGTACCGAGTTAGGATTTAAGTACTTTGGGTTAAGGGTTGAGTGATAGCGTGAGAGATACGCTAGTTAGGAATTACCAGTGAATACTGGAAACCTACTATATCCTCCCGCCCTCCACAATCCCTGTTATAACTTGGGAAACAACGCCAGAGAGATGGAAGTCCTCTCTTACTCGGGAATACCCGATCTGGCTGTTATTGAATACCTCTAAGGGTACAGAGAACCTGTCATACGGTAGATCCTGAAAACTGGGAATCCCGGAGACGGTTTCCATCTGAACAATGTTAACCGCATTTAATAGCGAAGAATGAAGAATTTTGTGTATAGAGAATAGAATTTCCGGCAACCTGGGTCGACATGCCGAGCAGTCGAGGATAACCAGCTTGCAACGCACCGACCGTGCAACAGGCAAGAAGTGGATTAATAAACCCGAGACGAGTGTCTACGGGACCACAGTTGATAAATAATACACCAACGGTATACCAACCGACAAGGGAACTACAAGTAGTGCCCAAATACGTGGAACGGGCTACAAAGTGAATACAATACTAAGAAAAAGGGGTCTCCCAGAATGGGAAACACCCTAGTTGATGATTATCATGTGAAGACAGTGAGAAGTCACCTAGAGAGTTATTGTCAAGACAGTAAGATCAGTGAGGGCCAACAAGGCCACTGATGACAGTGCGGGTAAAAACAATACCACAACCGGTATGTGTTAAACCGATAGCCAGTTAGCATGGCGCACTTGCCATAGCAAGTGCTGCTATAACAGGGCTGTTCGGGAAATTTATAACCACTACAAGTACTTAGTAAAGTACCATAAGTTAAATGTGATCGTCATAACATGGAAGGGCCTGTTAGCCTAACCTCTGTAATTGTAAGTACACCAGTCAGCAAGAAGCTAGACTTGGTTAAGGTAAGAAGATGTTGTGAAACCATGAAATTTCTTTCAAACCCAGATTTATTCAAACCTTTTCTTTTCAAAACCAATTTTCTTTCAAACCAACACTTCTTTCTAACCTTCTTTAAACCAAACCAGTAAAACCAAGGACAGTTGACAAGGATACAACAATGGATAAACTTTCCCTCGATTAAGTTCGGGAAGCAGGAATGAATATTGTCACGGGACAATATAAGGGAGTTGACAACAGAATACTTCACCTAGGCGTGTGACGGACACTACGAGTGTACCAACTGAATTGTGGGACGACCGCACTCCGATAGGAGCTTGTGGGCCTGACAGACCTACTTATGGGTTAGTTGGGTAGGTAGCAATGTATCAGTATGGTACCCCACATATGTATACGAGTGGAGTCCGAAACACGGGAAGTAGTCGACTCCGTCTACGGTCAGCAGTATAAATCAAACAAGAGCTAAGGATTACAAGGAATGGTTGAAGTTAAGGAACTCAGTTAAGTTAACGAGACTAAAAGGATTAGTGAATTCCTTCAAGGAAATGTTTAAGAGTTAGGAAGTGCGAAGGGCACAAACTGTTATGTAAAGACATCACATATGTCTTAAGGATCCTTAGGGATAAACATGTTAGCTGGAACGGTGACCCAGCCTGTACATGGCAAGCAAATGCCTAATGTGGACACATTAATGTACAATGAACGGGATGAAACTATCAGAAATGTTGATCTTCACAGAAGAAGATAATAAGCCAATTAAGAACGCAAACGGCGTGGCTAACTCAATATATCAATAAGTGTGAACTAAATGTAAAAGCATAACTTAGCAACACCCAGGAGCAATCCTTGAAGGGTGTTCGCATCAACAAGTGTTGCACGAAATGGCATGACAGAAACACAAGGGTTGAAACTAACACCCAGTTTAGACATAAGTTGTCAGGAGACGGACTGACAATCCTAAGGGGCATCCCATGAAAGGAAACGGAATGCAACGACCTTGTCATGGAGCTCAATATAATATCCAAACCATATAATGTTGTACAGAGAAGTACATGTGTGTGGACAGCCTACAATGAGCCCAGCTCAAGGCAAATAAGGCTTATAAGCCATAAGCAAGATATGTTATATAAATTATTGATTGCAGAAGTTTATGTTATATAAGTGAATAGAGTGGAGAACGAACCACTGCATTAAGAGTGGGGATACCTCTCGATATTGTGAGACCGCAGGAGCGGTAGTTATGTGAATCAAGTTCAAGAAATATGTTAAGGATGGACGATATTATTATTGAAAGAGAGCAGTTAGCTTAGTAGTATGTGTGTATAAAGTGAAACACCGAGCTGAATAATGCCGGCTTGTGACTCGAATGATCGATGCTCAAGGAGCATTCAGTAGTCATCCAAATGAGTGATGAACCATAATACGAATGATGTAAGTATATGTGTGGAAGTTAATGTGACAGTAAATACATGTAAGTTAGTGTTATACAATAAGCACGGTGCGCAGTAAGCGTTGTATAAGTGTTGTTAAACGATAATGTGGCAGATAAGACCAGTTATGAGTTAAACTCAGTGGAGATGCAAGATAAGTGATATAAACAGACTGGGCAATAAGCCAGTGTAGGTATATGTGATGAGGAACTCAGTGTGAATTCCATGGCGAATCACATAAGGATTTACTGTCAAGAGTTTACGCCTCTGCACTCTGTATGACTGAGTGTTTTGGTATTGCACTTGCGCAGTAATGATCGAGTGGGATAGCTAGGAATTGGAAACATGTTAATTGTGGAGGAATAATGTTATAATGGCCGATGCATAGGAAATGCAAGGCCGCACCAATAAAAGAGTACTTGTACAAAACCAAATGTGGAGACATGATTAACAGTAAGTGACTACAGTAGCACTAACTGCCAAATATCGGTATGGAATATACCCCAAATGTTGTAAATAGCTGAGAGAGCACTACACACTAGGTAGTAGCTCAATCTCAACCGACAGTAAGTCGGAAGGGAACAAGTCAATCATTGTGAAATACATAGCTGTATACACAGTAAATTGTTATGGAAGTGGATAGAAAGTTATAACTCACCGAATTCGCTAACGGTAAGAGATACCACGCGTCGGTTGAGAAACCATTGTTACCAAGATGAAGGTGACAATTGGGGATGTACAATACAGTAAGAATAACAAAGGGAGCAATTAAGCTCTACAGTTATTAGAGTTTCGCAGCAGAAACTAGTGAGCCAGTGATTCAAGTGTTGAATGTACATGGTGAACATGAGTGAATGGCTAATTATTAACGCCTAGAAGCCTAACAGGCCAGAATCGAAACCAACTAAGAGTTTAAACAAACTCCAATGAGAATTCTTGGTTTAGGAACTAAACCGCCAATATGGTTAAGATCCTCTAATCAGAATCCATTGTGTAATAGACCGCGTGGAAGTTAAAACACTTCACGACGGCAGAACATTTTAAGCCAATGTTTAGTGATTGATTACGTGGGCGTAATCCCTTTTAAGGGGGGTAGAGCGCAAAACCACTTAGTGTATATTACCGTACAAGTGTATGTATGTGACTTATATTGTGCATAGCACAAAATAATTTGTTTTGATGATTGGTGTGTGTGTTACGTAAACATACACATTCATTCATGGTTTAATTGTGGTAATTGCGCACAGAAGATGCGAATACCATTGTGATAAGTGTGTTTGTTTGTTAACAGTTGTGTGTGATAGTACAAGTGTGGGGAGTAGAGAAACTCCGGGGGAACAAAAACCCCGACAGTGTATAAATGTGAAATGGTGTGTTGTATTTTGATAAAATATATGTGTATATATATACTATATAGTGATTCATGAAAGGGTATGAAACGACATAGAACCTAGTGAGAATAGATTCCCTAGGCAACAGGATTAAGTGAATGGAAATAACTGATAGACGAAGTTCTCCCTTGGAGATGTTATGATCATGACTAGAATGATTTAAAAGATAGAAAATTGGAAATGAGTGATTTATTGATGCTTGAAAATGAAGTGGGAGGTGGAACTTGATTTGCATGTGATCAAGGGAAGCCGAACACAAATTGGGTGGAAGGATAGTTCAACACTGATGCTGATCACATCAGGGTTGGATGATTCTTGAAGCTCCCTATAAGTGGTCACAAATAACCACGCTAAGAAAGGAAGCAAAGAGCATAAGTTGGACTTGGAGTTGTGTGTGTTTTCAAAAGGATTTTGAATTGGTATTTATAAAACGTCGATAGATACTTTACATAATTAAAGTTCTCTTACTTAACCTCACAAGGAAAAAATTTCAAATTAAGTGATTGTTTTAATCTCCCAAAGGCACGGGGACGGAAGGTGTCCATCGCGACCGGGTTCTGCGGTATCATCAAAGATATTTTTGATTGTTATACATGCTATGACATGTTGTGTGGTATGTGTAATAAATATTATTTTGACCTTGAGTTCCTAAAGTGTATGCTATTAAGACCTACGAGTCTAAATGTGTTGTGTTACATAGACCTATGTGTCTAAAGGTTGTTATGTTACCCAAGACCAGTGAGTCAAAGGGGTTGTTATGTATGTGTAAGTGTTGTTAAGATACCCGGACCATTGAGTCCGAGGTTATCATGTGAATATGTTATGTTATGTGTGGATGTGAATGTGTTGCCCGGACCATTAAGTCCGAGGTTGTGATGTAAAGTGTGTTTGGTTATGGAAGTTTTATGGCTGTAAGTAATCCCCGTATTCTAATCTAATGATGTGTGGGAAATGTGAACTTCGAGGACGAAGTTCTTTTAAGGGGGGTAGATTGAAATACCCCAAACCTTGATATGCGGTTTAAATATTAAACTATGGTATGTAAAGGCTAAAAGTGCCTTAGGAACATCAGTGTACAATTTAAACCATAGTAAAATGCAATAAAGCATTAAGACACAGTTTGAGCAAAAACATGCTCTAAGCTATGAGCGAACTTGGTTAGGACCCAAAGAGCCTACCAAGGCTTAATAATATTCAAGTATGATTTAATAAGGCTAATTAAGTCCTTAGGAAACTTTGGTAGACAATGAAACCAAACAAAACACAAATAAATACCTTAAAGTCAATATGAGCAAAAATGTGCTCTAAGCCTGGGATAAATTTGTATAAGACCTAATGGTCATACCTATACCTTAAAGTATGTTAATGAACATATTTAATCAATTACCAAAGAAAACCAAGCTTGAAAACAAGTTAAAACACAAATGTGCTCTAAGGAGTCTTAAAGCACGTTTTTGAAAAATTGTCTTGTAAATGAGTTTTGAATGGCTAGATGTCCATCATTACTCTTTAATTAACATGTGTACTATATAGTATCACATTTGGAAGTCTATATCAATGGGAAATCAAAAATTTCACAAATATGTGCCTTAGTTTGTGAATAGTGCCCAAATAGTGCTAGTTTTGACTTAAGTCAACTTTAATTAGTTAAATGGTCAACAAAGACCATAAGTATCTTATATATTGAAGGGGCACGGTTTTTAGTGTGTGAGTCATCACACTTGGCTAGCAAATAAAGAAAAGAAGAAAGAATAAAGTGAAAAGTTACTTTATGCCTTATAACATAAATATCTCCAAACTAAACCTCTCTCCTCACTTTCTCTTCTTTTCTTCTTGGTTCCCACCGTCTCCAACCTCATCCCCTTCTCCATCTCGTTTTGCTACAGCCATATACCATTCTCCATCTTTGAATGCTTGTAACTTCTAGCTCCATGCACCAAATCAAATTCCAAGACCATATTTGTCTTAGTTAGGTCAAGCTCTACACTTCTCTCTTTTCAAATCTTCAAGAACTCCATTTTGGTGCCATGAAGATTCTCCATTGAAGGAGCTTGAGCTCACCTTTTCATGCCTTGACATTCTCCTTTGCTTCAAGGTAAGGAAAATCAAAGAAAAACAACATTTCCTCTTGTTTTAGTGTGTGGCCGAAAATTCACCTTACAATGGTGCATTACCTTGCTATCTTTTTAGCTTAATCCAAACTTCAAAGGGCTAGGAGGAGTCCTATCTTGCCACTTGTTCAAGTTCTCTTTCAAATTCCAAAGGTAAACATCAATTTTAGTGTTTTAAGACACTTATGTAAACCTAGGGTTAATTATGAGTTTGAGTATTAAACTTAATGCTCATTACCCTTATATGTATATTGGTTAGAAGGTTGACAAGTGATAAAAGCTCCTTGCCGATTTTCAATCAAGAAAAACAAGAGAAAACAAGTGAGAAAACTTGGAAAAACAAAGAGGTAAATAACCTCTCTTAATGTGGTTTATTGTACTAGGGAATTGAGCTATATTTGCTTAATAAATAACCTAAAGAGCCAATGGGAAAATGAGCTAGGAAACTATCCACAAGGTGGACTAAAAGGACATGGAGCATTTTGTGTGTATTCGCAGGTTGAAGGCATTTAAATGTGGAAATTCAGTGTTTATGGTTTATGTTATGCATGTTATTTAAGGGCCTAAGTGCCAAGCAATTTAAGTTTATGCACTATATTGTGATGTAGTGTAAATTTGTGAAGTTTGTGTGTGAAAGTTCTTGATGGATTTTAGGTGTTCTTGAATGAAATAAGGTAAAAACCTAAGTGTTTGGATGTGAGGATATACAAGAGAAGCTATGGCAAAATTTGGAAAATGTATAAGAGTTCTAGGTGTTTTAAATGAGTTTTGGTGAACTAGGAAGTGTTAAAGGTGAACAAATGTTTTACTAGGGAAGAAAACATGTATTAAGGTGATTTAGAGTGATGCAAGGATTTAGGTATTATCTTGGAAGTTCTAGGAATTCATGTGTGTTTTTGAGAATGTATTAAGTCTTGGAGAAGTTTGTTTTTTAAGGTTTAGGAATGTTGATGTACAAGGAAGAAGTGATGTTTAGGTAAGATGTGAAAAGGAGATTTAGTTAGTAAGAAAGAAGTTTGAGAGATGATGTTAAGGTGTAGAGGAAACACCTTGGTATAGTGGTCAATATTGGTGAAATACCACTTAGAAATCTTAAGGAGGAAACATTCCAAGTGCTAAGAATTTGTAAGGAATTTGTGAATGATAAGATGGTTTTGGTGTGTGATTTAAAGAGTTTAGTACATGGCTAAAGGTGTGTTTGATGTGTCATATGGTGTTAGAACACATGGGAGGCTTAAGGAAAATTTGGAAAATTTGACAATTCTATGGGAAGTTTCTGCAGCCGACCTACCCAGGGGACCGACCCCAGTCTGGGTCGGTCGGGCTGAAACTGTGAACTTGGATGATCTCTGCAGCCGACCTACCCAGGGGGTGGGTCGGTCGGTGGGTCGGTCGGACCTAAAAAAAAAAATTAATTTTAAGAATGTTAAGTGGTATGCCATTAAGAGAGTATTGATGGTTAGAAAGATAAATATATATGGACTTGAGAGATTAAGTTAAGTAAGATGATTTAAATGTTAAGGTTATAAAATGATATGTAATGAGGGGATGTTAAGTAATGATGTTATAAGATTGTTAAGGACATGTTAAGTGAGTTATAATGACAATTTGGTGAGGGAAAAATTGTATTAAAATGTAAAAGTAAAACAAGTTAAAATGTGAAGTTATGAACTAAGTTAACGGGGAAAGTTATAAGCATTAGACTTTAAACAATCATGTTACCCCGATGTTAATAAAAGTACATGTAATGTTATCAGTTGTTCGAGAATTGCTCGAGGAACATAAGTGGACGTGATAAAGTGGACTCCGGTGACAGGTATGGTTTTCTTGCAACCTGTGTCCTACCGGATTACACCGGCTTGTATGCCAATGTGTTTTTCTGTATGTTTGCCACGTTGTAAGATAAACATGTAATGAGTTTACAGTAATTCATTATGTGGCGTGTACAACTCCGATACCATTAACCTCGGAAGTGTTAACCTAGTTAACTGAGTCTAGGATCACATGAGAGTTCGGTATTCGGAGTAAACGACCGAACCTGGGACGTTCTAACCACGGCTATGCGTGTGTTAATTGTGTGATATGTGTATGTGAATGTAGGGATCTCCCTGGTGTTTAACCCAGTTGTAATACTGTATGTGTGTAGTTATGATAGACTCCATAGTGGGGTTCTAACTAATGTCTAAAAGTAAGTATGTACTAACAGTAGTGAGGAATCCGGTTTGGCCGGTCGCGCGTTGTTTGGGAGAGGGTATCCTCTTAGCTTACCTTCTCTTGTTATGGTTGTTTCCCTCACGGGTTATGATCTCCCATAGCTTATCCAAAGCTTAGCTATTCTGACTTATGATCGGTTAGGGGGAACATGTGTTGTGTGGTGTGTTCGGGCTCCAAACCCGAACCGCCTTAACTTAAGTTACGTCCGACTATTAGGACGGTAATGAGTGTTGTTATGTATAACGAGCTTATCATGAGAGGAACATTCTCTAGGCTCACCAGTGTATTAACAATGTTTGGGTCGGTTCCTAAGAGAACCATTCCCGTTATGTTATGTTATGTTGTTGTGATGCAATATCTATTGCGGTGTTATGTTGTGCACGTTGAAACGTGCAAAGTGTTGTTGTGATGTTATGTAGTGTATGTTATATGTTGTAAAATGTGGAGTATGTGGATCATGGATATGAATCCCAGTTTGAGGAAAGAGGCGTTTAAGGATAACCCGATTTAAGGGTAAGTGTCGTCTGTTAAGGAAGTAGCTCCATTAGAGGAGGAACACTCTAGGGATATTGAATACCTGAGTGACTTATTAAGTAAGGATATATTATCCGTTTGTTGAGCCCGTTGAGGCGAAATGGTTATGTGTTGTGTGTTTACAGTTGCATGCATGATTTAAAATAATCAACCGCATGCTAAGACGACAATTAGTTGTGCGTGGCCCGGTAGCATGTGGGCTGCGGGATTACCATACCAGCAAAGGTGCTGAGCCCCTTGGGGGCCACCCTTTCTCTTCTTTTCCTATTTCAGGTACGAAGTGCTGGAAGCCGTTCGAGAGTAGGACGGGTAGTCGTTGTACATGGGTAATCATTTAAGTGTATGTATACAGTAGGTGTAGTAAGACCGAAATTGTTGTCGGCATCAGTTTATAAATACTCGGTATAGTGAAAGGTGTACGTTGTTGTTGTTGTTAATGGAAAGGGATAGTAATGTGTAGTCGCTCGGGAATTTAGCCCATCAGACCGGTACAATGTATGTGTATTAGCCTTGTTAGCCACGTGGGTGGTTAACGGCGTGTAACACCAGCGAGTTGAGTTATTTGATGAGTTGTGTATTCCGCTGCAGATTGTTGTTATGTATTTGTTGTTGGATGGGGTGTTACAAAGCTTCAATTCTCCACTGTATAAGTCAAAACGGTTTAGAGATTACAAAGAATGGGAGTTAAAATAAGTACTGGTTTTTTAAGGAGTTTGTGGGAAAGGGGAGACTGGTGCCTGAGAGTAGGCTTCTGTGCGAGAGATGCAGCACTACCACTTTGATATGTCCGCAAGGGGCAACAAAAAATAATTAAAAAGAAATGCATCAACAAATAGGGAATGAAGCAAATTATGTGCTAGCACTTATATTTAAATAATAATTGATTTATTCAACAAAAAATAAGGTTTAGTTACTTACTTGTGCACAGAGGAGGAAAGTGCAACAGTAAGGAAGAAGCGGGGAAACAAGAGAGGTGATTCACGGACTTGAATGTGAGTGAGACCTGAATAAAAAAAAATTAGATAGGTTAGACATATACACATACATCAAACAATATTAATTACGAAGAGATTTAAAAAAACGGCATTGACTTTGGCATAATTTTACCTATCCCATGCTTATTATTAAGCATCAACAACCATTCATCAAACACAAGTTTCCATCACAAATCAAACTAATCACTTTATCCTCAAACCAAATTTTAATAATTTGTGGAAATCAAATACAAAGTAAAAAAAAGACACAACCATGCCAATTATAAGCATTCACCATATTCAACAACACAAATTTCAATCATAACAAACTAATATATACCAAATTTATTCATCAAACAAAATTCCAATAATTTGTGGAAATCAAATACAAAGTACAAAAGAAAAATGATAAGTTAGATTATATTACGGTTCGAAAATGAATTGTTCTCCGCTCCGCTTTCAATCTACCATCAAAGGTAAAGAAGCTTCTTAAGTATTTATCTGTAGAGACACAAATACATATAGGACACAAGAGAAACTAGTAGTTGTGTTTGTTCCTAATGCAGTTAGGTTGCAAATTTACAGCGAGTGAAGAGAATGAAGAGTTAAATTAAAAAAAAATTTACCGGTTTCTAAATGAATTGTTTTCAGCCCCTCTTCTCAATCGGGCGTGCGAGACGCGTGTAGCCAATCTCTACAGAGGCAACGCATAAAGATTGAACAACATTCACATCAATTAGAATAATTTTATATTAAACTTAACGACTATACAATACTCATATATAGATATATATATATTATATATATAGATATATATATATATATATATATATATATATATATATACACTACCGAATGTTAATAGTATTTTAACCAATGAATGAAGTTGTTCATAACAACTCATAAATGATAAGATCAAACTATAACTTACATAACAACCTAAATTGTATTTTTCATGTTTAACATGTTATCCATAATTTTCAATATACCTCTTATGCATCACACTCATGTATTAACGATAATATAATATCATAATCAAATATGTAAATTATAAACATTATCGTTAGCTCATTCAAACAAGCACAATAAGAATTTTTTTTAGTATAACTCTAATACAATCTACAGAGAGTGGGGAACTTAGTGTCAAAGATGATAACTCATCAACTCGACTACATTGTTTATGAAGACAAGGAGAACTCTTAATTGCTTAACTTATATTACTTGTCCGAACAAGTAAACTTACATTTGGGATTAGTACAAATTTTGTGCTATTAGATAAACAAAATGTACATGCCATTTTCATTGCATAAGGAAAAAATAATTTAAAGATCCCCACCGCACTTTTACTATTAAATAAACAATACAATATTTAAAATCCTTTTCTTGAAAACAAATTTAGCTATGAAATTTTTCTGATTTATGTGTTGCTTATTTATGCAAAAATAACTAGCAGAGATCTCACTCACCAATGTAATTTACAATGTATATTTACTTTTGAAATGTGAATTAACAAGTAATTTAAGTGGACAAATAAGCTAACCTAACTATACTTAAACAAATAATGCTCAAACATTGTTCCACCCCATATATAAGCATAATAAATCTAGCCCAAATAAGCTAACCTAACTATACTTAAAAGAAGGGCCAAAAACAGCAAAAAAATTCACTCGAACATTTCGTCAAAACACCTTGTGTGCATACATAAATTTATTAGTTTAACAAACAAATCTTGCAAAGATTTCACACACACAATAAATATCAGCATCCACAATCACAATGTGACAGCAATCTAACAATTTTAACAACACATTAACATTTTTAAAACAAAACCGAAACTTAAGTTAGGGTTTATACTCACCTCTATTCGCCTCTGTTGCTGGGCGGAAGGAGGCGCGACGCCAACCGACGTGACGACCATCGACGGCGTGACGTCCAACAAGGCGAGAGGAGGAGGAGGAGGGCGGGGCGGGCGACGACAGTGTGGTGGCGGCGGTGGCGTCGGGTTCGCAATCGCCGCGGAGAACAGAGAGAGAAGAGGGGTTAGTTAGTCCTAATGAAATCGTAATTGTGTCGAGTTGGGCTGGGGGGTTAATTAAAAGGACCTATTTCGGCGGTTCTTTGTTAGAAACCGCCGAAATAGGCCCTATTTAATAATAATAAAAAAAAGAGACCTATTTCGGCGGTTCCTAACAAAGAACCGCCGAAATAGATGATTAAATTAATAAAAAGAAAAATAGAAACACCTATTTCGGCGGTTTCGTGTAAGGAACTGCCGAAATAGGTCTCTTCAATTTTTTTTATTATTAAAGGGCCTATTTCGGCGGTTCATATCTAGGAACCGCCGAAATAGACCTCTTCTTTACATACAGTATACATCTCGGGCCCCTATTTCGGCGGTTTTATCTACAACCGCCGAAATAGGGGCGCCGAAATAGAAGTTTTTTGTACTAGTGAGTGTACCTTCAAATCCTTGTACATCATTGACGATGCCGGATGGATGGTAAGGAAGAGTAATGAGTTTCCTGTAGAATTTTCTCCTTCAAGTGTAAGCTGAACTCTAGAATGAATAGTCTGCCATTCAGTCTGATTAGTCCATCGTCACTGAGTCTGAAATTATATTTCTACCCCTCGAAGGGCCATCAATTAGCTTCCCTCGGATGGTCTGTATGTACTGGTCGCTCTCCTCAGCACAACGTACTTCCTATACTTGGCTGCTGCTTGTTAACAGAGCAAAAAGGAGTGAGCTCTACGACTTAGGGCATCAGCTATTACATTAGCCTTTCCATCTTTGTACTTCAGGTCGATGTCGTCGTCCTTCAAGAACTCGACCCATCGCCTCTACGTCATGTTTAGATCCTTCTGTCTGAAGAGATGTGAAGGCTCTTATGGCCTGAGTGGATAGTCACTATGACTCCTGTGAGCCTCGATTTTAAACCCTACCCTATGTTGATTAAGGTGATTATGATCTAAACGGGTTTTAGGTCCACTTATAACCTAAGATTAATAACTATGTCATATAGCAATAATTATTAAAACATAAGCTAGCTCACTGGAACCTATTATGAGTCGCCACCTAATTTTGACCTAGATTAAATTAGGAAAGGAGAGTTCGGGTTCGGGGGCTTGATATTCGACTTATTTAGGGTCAAATTACTTTCATTACCCTTCCTAGGTCGTTTTTCCTCTACTTGGTTCAATTACGGCTTTCTACAAAGTTGTTTTTAACCTAGGTGCGCGCTTCTGTTTTTTTATTTTTTAACGTTTTTTGACAGAAATTAAAGTGGAAATTAAAATTACCTAAACTAGGGTTTTGGAGTCAGAATTAGGTCAAATTTTGTTTCCGTCCGTAGCCACGGACCTAATGTCCAAAACCACGGACCCCAGTTAACCTATATGAAAATAAAAGTTGAATTAAACAGAAAACGGAAAATTGTAAAGTCCGGGGCCACGGACAGGCTGTCCGTGGGCCCGGACATTATTAGAAAAACTAAATTTTTAAAATTTAAAAATCCCGCCACCGTCCGTGGGCGTCCGGGCTTACGGACAAGGAGTCCGGGACCACGGACATGACGTCCGTGGGTGCGGACCGCCCTCGGACGGCGGCGTTAAGGCTGTTCCCGAAGGTGTTTTTGGCTCAAATTTTATGGGTGTGTAGCCTGAAAGATGTACAAGACGTTAGTGATTGAAAGTTTTCAATTTGAATTCGAATTAAGCACGAACTTAGTAAACAAGTTATTGGACAGAAGCTTAAACAAACAGCAATACAGAAGCGTAGAAGGGTTAGTTTGAGCCCAAATTTTGAGGCAAGACAGATAATACCGTAGAGAATTAGGGAAGTGGAGTGTCTACCTGTTTTACCTTCGGATTCACAATGATTCTTCACACCGGGATTCGTCGAGTGCTCCGTTGATGGCAGACCCGAAAGGCTTTCGAACCAAGCTTCTGGTTGTTGGTTGTTCTTACTGTTCTTCATGTTTTGGTGGTGTTTTTGTGGGGTTTTGATGATTATTGGTGCTTTGGAGATTGGAAAACGTGTTTAGATGGTGATTTCGGGGGATTTTTGGTATGATTTGGGTGGCCGGGTGTTGGAAAACGTGAGAGAGAGAGAGAGAGGAGCTGTGTTTTCTGACTCTCTAGGGTTCTTTAGCATATGAAGTTCTGCTTTTATCCAAAAACCTATCCCCTTATATAGACTTTCTTAAAGATAAAGAAAATCTAGTAAAAGTAAGATTTTTTGGTATTTTAATTAAAAGACTTTCCAAAGGAATTTTGCTGTGAAATTTTAACCACATGTCAAGGATGGATATTATGAATTTTCTGAGGTGGAACCGAATTTTTTAAATGTTGGAATATTTGTAAATTGAATTTCTTGTCAGATTCAGTCAGAAATTGCTAGAAAATTATTGGAAACTCGAAAAATCAAAATTCCAACGCCATTATGCTTAGAATGTCATCCTCTATCATGGGTTAAAATATCAAAGCGTTTCAAGCTGATTTGGGCATCTTTTGGAGGAGAGAGAAAGCTTATAGGAGGTCTCAGGAGCCTTTAAAGATTACCAAAACGCCCCTGAAAATGACGAAGCTGTTCCCATGCCATGGAACGCGCCGATCGAGCCGGAATCCCTCACTACTTGATTAAAATGCCTCTCACAACACCAGCACCCCGTAGACCCTAACCCAGGGGGTCAAAATTTTGGGTATAACAGATTGCCCCCTGTCAACTAGACTTTGTAGTGGATGTGAAAAGTCTGGTTGATGCTTAAGTGATGCCCCAAAATTTTGGACTTCACGAAATTCCAGGTTGTGCGAAACCGCGTTGATTGCGTGCAGCTATTCGGAGGCGCTGACTACCTAAGTAACAAAAACGCTGTCGAGCTATTCTAAGGTGCTGACTACCTATAAGTGAAAATGTGTCAAGCTATTCTAAGGCGCTGACTACCTAGGTGACGAAAACGGAATAATGTCAACCGGTTCTAAGGCGTTGACTACCTATAATACATGAAATGATGCGATGCCAAGCGATTCTAAGGCGTTGACTACCTATAAGTAAAATGAAGTACTGTCAAGCAATTCTAAGGCGTTGACTACCTATAATGATGATATGATGTCAATCTATTCTAAGGTGTTGACTGCCTGTGATGAATGAGATGATGTCAAGCTATTCTAAGGTGTTGACTACCTATAAGTAAAGTGAAATGAAGTAATGTCAAGCGATTCTAAGGCGTTGACAACCTAAAATGTGAAATGAGATAATGTCAAGCAATTCTAAGGCGTTGACTACCTATAATGATGATAACTGGGTGGTATGCATGAAATACCCCGAACTTAAATATAGGGATTTAAATAACTTAATACGTATTTAAGGCCTAATGGTACCTAATTAATAATTGAAAGGAAAAATAAATCCAAAAGAAATAAAGAAACACTTTAAAAGCGAAAACGCTAAATAAGCGTTAAATAACCATAGGAGGTATGAGACCTCGGTTAGCGTATTATAAGGATTCTAAAGGCTTAATTGAGTCTAAATAAATATTAGGGAACAACTCCGAAGAAAACGGATCCTTAAAACGGATTAAAACCACTAACGAACCTTAAAGCACGTTTTTCGAGGTAACCGGGAAAACATGTCTTAAAACGGGTCAAATAGACGTAACAATTTTGGTCAACTAAATAATCATTAATATATATTAGTGAAGCTTTGGGACCAATAAAATCAATAAAACGAGAGATTAGTAAAAAACTGTCAAAAACGGGAAGTTGTGGGGTAGAAATATAAATAGACCAAACTTATGTGTCCATTTTGAAAATAAAAAGTAAAAGTGAATATGTGTGTGTTGGTGTGTCCGATTTTGGACCCTCCTCTCACACTCCTCACACTCTCCTTATTTACTAAACAACAAAAACAATAAAGTAAAAAACACCCCCCCTTACTTTATTACTCTCACACTCACACATATTCTCTCTCCTATCTCATTTCCTCTCACTCACGTAAATCCCCACCCTCACACTCTCTTTCTTCTTCTTCAACCTCCAACCGATGGCCATGGAAGAATAAGAAAAACAACACAAACCTCTACTTCTCTCCTTTATAACTCTCTCCAAACTTTTCCAAAAATTGTAAAAATACCACCATTGTAATCCTCTCATCAAGAGCTACATTTCCATCTTTCCAAAATTCAAAAACAAGCACTTTCGATTTTATGGGTATACCCCATTTGGAGTTTCAACACCACCATTAGAAGGCCCTTCTTCTCCTTGTTCTTCTAAGGTAAAAATATTTCAAAAACTCCATCTTTTTCTAGCCTTTAAGGGCAAAACGAAATTTGAAGCTTAACTCTTGCTTGCTCTTTTATACCCAGCCGATTTTGGCATGTTGGTGGTGTGAGAAACCTTGTTCTTGAGCTATCCCAAATAGCTCTTGTGCTCTTGGAGGTAATAAATTTTCTAAACCCTAAAACCTAGATTGAAACTTGATTAATGGTTAGGGTTAGTCCTTAGTATTGAATGGTGTATATGAATGGTTGTAGTGCTAGTGGATTGAGAATTTCAAATCGGTAGAGAAAGAAGAAGGAAGAAGAGAAAGGAAAATCTAGAAGAAAAAACAAGGTAAGAATGCTCTTTTGTGTAACTTGGTATATATGTATGTAACAGTTTTTGGAAGTTTGAAATGAGTAATGGAATGGTAATGTAGTAGTAGTGTAATGTGTAGGAGAATATAAGTATTTTGGAAGCTTTAAAAGATGTGAGAAACTTATTGAAAACAGATTGGGATTGAGTTGTTGAGTGCAGGAATTTTTAGTAGTGTTTTAGTATTGAAATTGTGTATGGGAGCTTGTATATTGTTGTTGTGTGAAACAGGTGAAATGAGTATTGAATTGTGAACAAGCATATGTGGTGAGAGTGTATAAAATATAGGGGAGACGATGGCAAATTTTGCCTAGGATTATAACACTTAGTAAACTAGAAACTAGGTGGCTAATAGATGTTGTAACAGATCTTGATAGAGAAAGATAAAGGAGTAGGTTGGGAGAGATAGATAATGTATAGTGATGTACTTGGAACTCTAGGAATGACATAGAAGAGGTGGTTAGAGAAGGGGAGAGTAAGTGTCAAATCTGTAGCAAAGAGATATTAGATTGCATTGTAGAGCTAAGAAGAAATAGTGTGCAAGATTTGGTAAAGTGAATGTTGGACTTGAGTATAGATGGTACTATTGCTTGGAAATGAATGGCTTGGTAAGAGGAGGTATTTGGGATGCTAGGAGTGACATTGGTAGAGGAAGTATTGGATGTTAGAAGTTGGAACAAAAATCTGTAGCATTGGAGGATGAAAAACTGTTGTAAGTGTGGAAAGGAAGTGATGAAATTGTGTAGTGGATTGATGGATTTAGTAAAGCATTTGGTGGATGAACTAAGGTGTATTAGGAGGTTTAAGTAGTGCTATAACATGGGGATTAAGTGTAGGAACCATGGGGAAATGTTGGGTAAAAGAGGGGACTGAAAACAGAAATTAAAATGCAAATACTGGGCCGGACCGAACTTGCGACCGGACTTGCAAGTTCGGTCGAGCCCAGATTTACAAAGACGGGTGAGCTACTGGAATCGACCGAACTTGCGACCGGACTTGCAAGTTCGGTCGGACCAGAAATTTTCCCCCGTCTGTAACCTACTGGAATCGACCGAACTTGCGACCGGACTTGCAAGTTTCGGTCGGTCCAGAAAAATTTCCCGAGGATAGCTACTGGAATCGACCGAACTTGCGACCGGACTTGCAAGTTCGGTCGGGCCAGAAATTCCGGTGTAGATAGCTACTGGAATGGACCGGACTTGCAAGGTCGGTCGCAAGTCCGGACCAGTCAAAAAAAAAAAAAATTATTTCAATTAAATAATAATATATATATATATATATATGTATATATATATATATATGTATACCCAATATATATATAAATGTACATGTATGAAGCATGCTAATAGTAAGTAAGAAAATAAAACTTAAGGTAATGAAAATAAGTAAGTAATGTGTAAGTGTAGGAAGCTTAAGGACTTAGTAAGTATGAATTAGTAAACATAGTAAGAGCAATTGAATTAAGTAGTAATAGTTAGATTAATCGTTTGAATGTATGTATATCATAGGATTTGAATTGTGATTACCAGAGGAACATTGGGATACAAGTACAACGGTGAAAGGTATGATTTCTTCATGCCCTGTATCCTAATCTGGTTACCCCGATTTGTGTGCTTATTTGACCACCTAATAAGAAATGCATGAACCGGATTATATTGCACTTACTTGTGCTTGTTTACATTGTTCTTGATATTTGTCTTGAACAATAGTTTGTATAATTCATGAAACATATGGATGATGATGATGTGTATTGTATTTTGTAGTGTACTTGTATGTTGCACTGTATTTCGTATGGATGTGTATATGAGCTTGTACTGTACTATTGTGGCTTGAATGTTGACTTGTGCTAATTCCTAACTAGCTAACTCCTAACTTAAGTGAGTAAATTGGAATGAGTACAACAAGTCCGATATAGCTTCGGCCACGCGTGAGGATGAGGAGACACAAGAGGTTGGATCCGATTCCTGGTTCGTAAGCTGGTCCACGGCCCAAATCCCTTAAGTGGTAGCATCCTGGATTAGTGAACCAAGTAAATCCCGTGGTGGGACGGAGTAGTCCCCGGGCCGGAGGTCCCGACGACACTTAACATGAGTAAGAGTAAGAGTAAGTAAGTATGTATGAGTATGAGATGAGTATGTATGCGTATGTGATGAAGTAATGAGTAAAAGAGTAATCTCCACCCGATTAACCCGGGTGGACCAATGAAGCTAACCCGTATTGTAAATTGTGTATGTATTGGGTATATGTATTCGGAAGAGGTAAGGTAAGTATATTTGATGGTTATATTGTATTCCTTGTATGTAATGAAGTGTATGTGTGTATGCTTGCGTAAGTATTCATGTATGTGTATAAGAGCATGTATGCATGTATGTTGTATGAAATGAACCGCATGTATTCGACCAAGTGGTCGGCGTACCCTCACTAGTACGCGGGGTATGCGGTTATCATGCTCGGCGAAAGCTGACCCCTTCGGGGGACATTTTTTAGTGTGCAGGTACCCGAAGCGAATGTGGTCAAGGCACGAGACCGACGACTACATGGATAGTAGTAGCAGAATGTAGAGGTGTATTGACTAGCACACCCCTTGTATTTAGAAAGTAATGTAGTAGTGAGGAATGAGTAGTAAGTGGTCTCTTAGTGAGTATGTATGAACTTGAAGAGGTATTATACTTGTATGAGGAACTTAGTAAACTCGGTATGTAGATTATATTGTATTGTATTTGGAGTATTGTATTGAATGGAGGGTGTAGCAGTATGTGGTAAACGAAAGATGTATTGTAGATTCGTAGTACTCGGGATTCCGGTCCATCAGACCGATGCTGTATGTAGAATCAGTAGCCTTGTTAGTCACGTGGGTGACTAACGGCATTGTATCACCCATTGTATGTAGTAGTATATATCCGCTGCGAGCATCTGATGAGAGATGAAGGAGATTGGACGTTAATGACGTATTAATAGTAGGGGTGTTACAAAAAGTGGTATCAGAGCGAAGTATCGCTCTGATGACTGGAAATACCGAGTTAGGAATACCGAGTTAGGAATTAGAAGCTTAGGGCTAAGGGCTGAGTGTTAGCATTAGAGATATGCTAGTTAGGAACTACCGGTGAGTACGGATACCTACATACCAGACCCGCCCTCCACTAACCCTATTGTATAACTTGGGAAAGGACGCCAGAGAGAAGAAAAGCCTTCTCATACTCGGGAAAAACCCGATCTGGCAGTGGTGAAGCAATCACACAGTAAACAAGAACCGACATGTGGTAGATTCCAGGAATTGGAAGACCCGGAGATGGATCCCGGTTGAACAGCAAACCCGCACTTAATAGCGGTAGGATGAACACTCCAACCACGAGGAGGCTACAACTTACAACAGCATGGGGCGACGTGCTTAGCAGTCGCGAAACCTAGCTAGTCAACCAACAGCAGGACAGAAGCACTAACCGTGCAACGGAATGAAAAAGGGAGCAGTAATGGAACCCGAGACACGAGTCTACGGGATAGTGACACTTGAATAATACCACCAACGGTGTGCTAGCTGACTAAGGACATAGTCGGAAGCGGTTAACTCCAAACTACGATGCCATCAAGGTTGCAACACCTGGCCAACATAGCTCAGACAACTACAAGAACAACCATGAGATATGAACCAATAGGACTACAAGCGTAGTGCCTAAACAAGGAAGGCTCAGCAACCACCACAAATGTGTGGGAACGAGCCACAAGGAGCGACACTAAACCAAATAGAACGGGAACCTCCAAGAAGTGGAGGAGTACCCAGATCTACGACAACCATGTCTAGACAATCAAGAAGCTACCTAAAGGAGCGAGTATATCAGTTATAGATCAATAAGATCGAGGGAAGCGCCAACAAGACTAACAAACACAAATGGAAAACCTACCAAGATTGGTATAAGATTACCCAAAAACCACCAGTACCACGCACTTGCCACGGCAAGTGCAGTAAAGACAGAGATATGTAAGGGAACACTAACACGTCACAAGTACATAGTAATGTACGGTGACAGTAACGAAACAACCACAGGATCAAACATCCTAAAACTGAAGGAATGGAACCTTGGAAAGGCCTAACAGCCCGACCACTGTATTTAGAACATACCAGTCAGCGAGAGGCTAGACTTGGTCAAGACCTCAAACGTGGCTATGCCATGAGAGATTTCTTTTAACACCGAACCACTGTTTTAAAACCCAAAATTTCTTTTCAAAACCTCAAACCTCTTTTAAAAACCTTGGATTTTAAAACCAGACCAACAACATTACGGTGAGTATCATAGAATGATACAAGAGGAGTTGACAATAGAATACTTCACCTAGGCGTGTGACGAACACTACAAGTGTACCCAATTACGGGATGTGGGACAACCGCACTCCGAAGGAGCTTGCGGGCCTGACACGTAGTCGGGTAAGTGGTAACGTATCAGCATGGTACCCCACGTATGTATACATGTAGTGTACGACACACGGGAAGTAGTCAGCTCCGTTCTACGGACCATCAGTGAGTTCAAACCAGAACAACTGGACACCTCAGACAATTCAGCATAAAGGAACTCAGAGAATCCATCTGAAGATAAGGAGTAAGAACTAGGAAGTGCAAAGAGCACAGACTAAAAAGTATAGACATTGGATCTGTCTCAAAGACATCAAGCAAATATATGACAGCGGGGAAGGATACCCAGCCTAAACACAGTAAGGCAATCGCCTAACGTGAACACCACGATACTCAACAACGGGCAAAGTCCCCAAGAGCAATCACAAGATTACCACAAGTATACTCCATCATTGAAGGGAATACCAAACCTAGTCTTAAACACTAGGAACAAGCATAAACGGTCTACCCAAGGACGGGAGACGTCATGACCCAAAAGGGGAAAACTCAAAGCAACACCACAAGAAGACACGGTGGACAACATGTCATCAACATTAGCCGGATGTAACGGCATGCTTCAACAGCACTCAGGAGCAATCCTTGAAGGGTGTCTACGTTGCAACAGTCGAACAACAGCGACATGATAAAAGCACGAAAGTTAGAACAAACACTCGGCTAGGACCCGAAGGGATTTCACTTAACAGGAAATGCCCTAAGATACTGAGAGACACTTATTAACACCATTTGCCTAAGAGGGTCTCCTATGAACGGAAGCGTGATGCCACGACTTACCATGGAGCCCAATAATATCTCCAACCTATGACGGTATACATGGAGTGGAAACACGTATAAGCAGCTTGCAAAGAGCATAGCTTGCAGCAATATGGCTCTAAAGCCATAAACCTGATGCGCTTTGTAACCTTAAACGGTTGTGAAACCTACACCATTACTAACAAGACTTGTAAGAAATATCGCCTCATACGACAAGAAATCAACAACTGGACCATAAATCCAACCCAACATCCTGAGTGGCTTGTAGTAATGGCCACCTCAGTGTCACTGTCACTAGAGCACCAGTCTAGTATACAGTTGACGGAGTTAAATACCCCTCATGCCTTCTGTAGCAATTGTACACAGAGGCATAAGAATCATGATAATGCCGACATTGGCCTAGTCCACACTTGGACACTACGAGAAACCCAAGGGAAGGTATCCCTCGTAACCAAAGACCACTAATGCGGTGAAGATGTGAAACCTTAGAAAAGGCTTCCACCTACTGTAACAATAGAAACCACGCAATAGATATTGCCAAGGGGTGATGGGATCAGGAAATGAGATTTCCAAACCATTACGACTTAAGGGAGTAAGTATACTCCTCATGCACCCAAGCATGAGGTGAACCATTACATAAATACTCAATATAATAACCTTGTCATGAGACCTATGAGTGGAGACAACCCCTCAACAAGAACTTTCATTATCAATGACAGAGTAAACTACACAGCTAGAGCCTATCATTAGTGCCCAGCACTGGAAAGACAGTAATTGTCAAAACAATCAATGTGAATACACATTGAAAACCACGAATGACCAGCGCTCAAGAGAGCTTGTAACCCGATAAATTACTTCATCCGTTATCAACCAAGATACTTGGTAAATTATATCATAAATGATGATAAAATGTGAGGTAAGCTAACCTACACATGAAACCTAAATTGAAATAAAACATCCCCACAATGGGAAGATAATAATATTGCGGTATGCTACGACAACCGTCATACACGAACAGGGGAAACCCTCAGTGTACACACCATAAGGAAATGGTGCCAATGACCATGGCAATGAGTAAAGAGAAACTATCACAGTAACAGAAACAGTAAAGACAATGTTGTACAGTGAGTAAGAACACGGTGCGCAACAAGCGACCGCTATGAGGGAGTAGTAAGCAATAACACGGAGTATAAGTATGAAATGACAGACAGAAATATTCCTTCCTATCACATAAGTGACTTACTGTCAAGCGTTTACGCCTCTGCACTCTGTATGACTGAGTGTTTTGGTATTGCACTTGTGCAGCTAATGATCTAATGGGATGGCTAGGGATATGGAGAATGTAAACCGTAGTAAACCTTTCTTTTCACCAACAAACACGGCACTAGCCAGTTCAGCAAGCTTAGCAACAAACCGTGCGGCCTAAGGCCAAAGAAGCACGAAGAGTGTACAATACACTAACAATCACAAAGTGTGAATTCCAATGGAATGAGGAGTGAAAAGAGACTTGAGAAAGTCACTAGGACCGACGCATAGAAATGCAAGGTCATACAAGTAAAGAACACTTGTACTGAACCAGGGAAACTGGTAGAATTCAGAAGCTAGTGACACCGGAGGAAGCACTACAACTAAGTAGTGACTTAACCTCGCCCGACAATAAGTCGGAGGAGCTTAACGAATAATCGTAGAAGCACGAATAGCATGTGCAGAAGATTACCAGAGAGCTGGTTATAAACCTTAAACTCATTGAGTTCAAACACGGTAAAAGAATACCGCATTTGTTTAATAAACCTTATGCCCATAATAGACGGATAAAAGGTGATGCATAGTACATTAAGGATAGCACGAAGGGTAAATAACCGAGTTATCAGGGTCGCGCAGCAGAAGCTAGTGGGCCCCAGCTAGTAAGTATAGCAAAATGGCTATTAATGCCTCGAAGCCTAATAGGCTAGAACCGAATTAATGATGAGTTAAATAAACTCATATAGAAATCCTTGGTGCAAAGACTAAACCATTGGTATGGTTGAGACCTTTGACCAGAGTTTATTGTATAATGTACCATAGTGAAGCTAAACGCTTCAGATTGCCCAAATTGATTAAACCAATGTTTAATAATAATAACACATGGTAGATTACGTGGGCGTAATCCCTTTTAAGGGGGGTAGAGCGAAAACCGCTTAATGCAAGTTTTATAGATAAAACACATAATACTATAATGTGCATAGCACAAATGAGAAATTATTCGATGAGTGGTACCTACGTTATATAAACATACGTATTCATTCATATTGAATTGTGGTAACTAAGCATTAGACATGCAAATACCATAGGGTGAATATACCCATCTTGTAACACCAGCGTAAGAGTAGTAGAAAAAGGAAAGTAATGAGTAGTGGACGGAGCTCCACAAGTATTGTAACCTTTGAAGAAGTAGTACAAAATGAATGAGGATAGTAGATGAATGAAGTTTATGAGTAGTGGAATCGTAAGTAAAATATGTGAAACAATTGAAGCCAACTAAATCTTATAAAGGTAGTATTCCTTAGTTAGAATATAGGATATGATGGTGAGTAATGGATGAAAGTAGTGAGGGTTGAGGAAATGGGCACCAGGATTGAACCATGGAGTAAAGCAATGGGGAATAGAGTGAGGATGATTGATGGACTGATTCCATCCTTTGGAGATGTATGAATGACTAGGAAGAGTAAAAAGATAAAACATGAAAATAATTGAATTATTGCTTGTTTGAAACTGATGTGGGAAGTCGAACTTGATCCTGATCAGATCAAGGGAAACCGAACACAAATTGGGGTGGAAAGATAGTTCAACACTGATACTGATCACATCAGGGTCGAACGATTCTTGAAGCTCCCCTTAAGTGGTCACAAAAATCACACATAGGATAGAAGTAAGGTATATATATTGGACTTGGGAGTTATGTGTTTTGGAAAATTTTAATCGGTAGTAGTGAAGTATTTCTCTTAGATTGAAGGTTATGGATGTGTTAGAAGCGTATACCGGAGAAGGTAGTAGTGTAGCATGTTGTATTATTCCAAGGGCAGCGGGACATAGAGGAGTCCCGTGTCTAGATGACCTGAGTGCCTGCGGGATTGTATGTGTATTGCATTGCTTTGGGGATAGCTTTGCACCGTATGTATGTATGAACTTGGTAATGAGGAACCAGATAGTTGGTAGTAGTGCGGATTGGAGTAACTATTGTATATTGGTATAGTATGGTATGTAGGAACCTTGAGGGATGGATTTGGGAATCGTAAGGAGGAAGGATGTATGACTTTGGCACTAGACAAGTATAAAGGAGTAAGTACAGTAATCCTATAACCTCGAACAACTTTGAGGACAAAGTTCTTAAGGGGGGTAGATTGAAATACCCCGAACTTAAATATAGGGATTTAAATTAACTTAATACGTATTTAAGGGCCTAATGGTACCTAATTAATAATTGTAAGGAAAAATAAATCCAAAAGAAATAAAGAAACACTTTAAAAGCGAAAAACGCTAAATAAGCGTTAAATAACCATAGGAGGTATGAGACCTCGGTTAGCGTATTATAAGGATTCTAAAGGCTTAATTGAGTCTAAATAAATATTAGGGAACAACTCCCGAAGAAAACGGATCCAAAACGGAATTAAAACCACTAACGAACCTTAAAGCACGTTTTTCGAGGACGGGAACCGGGAAAACGTGTCTTTAAACGGGTCAAATAGACTCGTAACAATTTGGTCAACTAAATAATCATTAATATATATTAGTGAAGCTTTGGGACCAATAAAATCAATAAAACGAGAGATTAGTAAAAACTGTCAAAAACGGGAAGTTGTGGGGTAGAAATATAAATAGACCAAACTTATGTGTCCATTTTGAAAATAAAAAGTAAAAGTGAATATGTGTGTGTGTGGGTTGTCCGATTTTGGACCCTCCTCTCACACTCCTCACACTCTCCTTATTTACTAAACAACAAAAACAATAAATAAAAACACCCCCCCTTACTTTATTACTCTCACACTCACACATATTCTCTCTCCTATCTCATTTCCTCTCACTCACGTAAATCCCCCACCCTCACACTCTCTTTCTTCTTCTTCAACCTCCAACCGATGGCCATGAAGAATAAGAAAAACAACACAAACCTCTTTCTCTCCTTTATAACTCTCTCCAAACTTTCCAAAAATTGTAAAAATACCACCATTGTAATCCTCTCATCAAGAGCTACATTTCCATCTTTCCAAAATTCAAAAACAAGCACTTTCGATTTTATGGGTATACCCCATTTGGAGTTTCAACACCACCATTAGAAGGCCCTCCTTCTCCTTGTTCTTCTAAGGTAAAAATATTTCGAAAACTCCATCTTTTTCTAGCCTTTAAGGGCAAAACGAAATTTGAAGCTTAACTCTTGCTTGCTCTTTTATACCCAGCCGATTTTGGCATGTGGTGGTGTGAGAAACCTTGTTCTTGAGCTATCCCAAATAGCTCTTGTGCTCTTGGAAGGTAATAAATTTTCTAAACCCTAAAACCTAGATTGAAACTTGATTAATGGTTAGGGTTAGTCCTTAGTATTGAATGGTGTATATGAATGGTTGTAGTGCTAGTGGATTGAGAATTCAAAATCGGTAGAGAAAGAAGAAAGGAAGAAGAGAAAGGAAAATCTAGAAGAAAAACAAGGTAAGAATGCTCTTTTGTGTAACTTGGTATATATGTATGTAACAGTTTTTGGAAGTTTGAAATGAGTAATGGAATGGTAATGTAGTAGTAGTGTAATGTGTAGGAGAATATAAGTATTTTGGAAGCTTTAAAAGATGTGAGAAACTTATTGAAAACAGATTGGGATTGAGTTGTTGAGTGCAGGAATTTTTAGTAGTGTTTTAGTATTGAAATTGTGTATGGGAGCTTGTATATTGTTGTTGTGTGAAACAGGTGAAATGAGTATTGAATTGTGAACAAGCATATGTGGTGAGAGTGTATAAAATATAGGGGAGACGATGGCAAAATTTGCCTAGGATTATAACACTTAGTAAACTAGAAACTAGGTGGCTAATAGATGTTGTAAACAGATCTTGATAGAGAAAGATAAAGGAGTAGGTTGGGAGAGATAGATAATGTATAGTGATGTACTTGGAACTCTAGGAATGACATTAGAAGAGGTGGTTAGAGAAGGGGAGAGTAAGTGTCAAAATCTGTAGCAAAGAGATATTAGATTGCATTGTAGAGCTAAGAAGAAATAGTGTGCAAGATTTGGTAAAGTGAATGTTGGACTTGAGTATAGATGGTACTATTGCTTGGAAATGAATTGGCTTGGTAAGAGGAGGTATTTGGGATGCTAGGAGTGACATTGGTAGAGGAAGTATTGGATGTTAGAAGTTGGAACAAAAATCTGTAGCATTGGAGGATGAAAAACTGTTGTAAGTGTGGAAAGGAAGTGATGAAATTGTGTAAGTGGATTGATGGATTTAGTAAAGCATTTGGTGGATGAACTAAGGTGTATTAGGAGGTTTAAGTAGTGCTATAACATGGGGGATTAAGTGTAGGAACCATGGGGAAATGTTGGGTAAAAGAGGGGACTGAAAACAGAAATTAAAATGCAAATACTGGGCCGGACCGAACTTGCGACCGGACTTGCAAGTTCGGTCGAGCCCAGATTTACAAAGACGGGTGAGCTACTGGAATCGACCGAACTTGCGACCGGACTTGCAAGTTCGGTCGGACCAGAAATTTCCCCCGTCTGTAACCTACTGGAATCGACCGAACTTGCGACCGGACTTGCAAGTTCGGTCGGCCAGAAAATTTTCCGAGGATACCTACTGGAATCGACCGGACTTGCGACCGGACATGCAAGTTCGGTCGGTCCAGAAAATTTCCCGAGGATAGCTACTGGAATCGACCGAACTTGCGACCGGACTTGCAAGTTCGGTCGGGCCAGAAATTTCCGGTGTAGATAGCTACTGGAATGGACCGGACTTGCAAGGTCGGTCGCAAGTCCGGTCCAGTAAAAAAAAAAAATTATTATTTCAATTAAATAATAATTATAATATATAATATATATATATATATGTATACCCACATATATATAAATGTACATGTATGAAGCATGCTAATAGTAAGTAAGAAAATAAAACTTAAGGTAATGAAAATAAGTAAGTAATGTGTAAGTGTAGGAAGCTTAAGGACTTAGTAAGTATGAATTAGTAAACATAGTAAGAGCAATTGAATTAAGTAGTAATAGTTAGATTAATCGTTTGAATGTATGTATATCATAGGATTTGAATTGTGAATACCGGAGGAACATTGGGATACAAGTACAACGGTGAAAGGTATGATTTCTTCATGCCCTGTATCCTAATCTGGTTACCCCGATTTGTGTGCTTATTTGACCACCTAATAAGATAAATGCATGAACCGGATTATATTGCACTTACTTGTGCTTGTTTACATTGTTCTTGATATTGTCTTGAACAATAGTTTGTATAATTCATGAAACATATGGATGATGATGATGTGTATTGTATTTTGTAGTGTACTTGTATGTTGCACTGTATTTCGTATGGATGTGTATATGAGCTTGTACTGTACTATTGTGGCTTGAATGTTGACTTGTGCTAATTCCTAACTAGCTAACTCCTAACTTAAGTGAGTAAATTGGAATGAGTACAAGTCCGATATAGCTTCGGCCACGCGTGAGGATGAGGAGACACAAGAGGTTGGATCCGATTCCTGGTTCGTAAGCTGGTCCACGGCCCAAATCCCTTAAGTGGGTAGCATCCTGGATTAGTGAACCAAGTAAATCCCGGTGGTGGGACGGAGTAGTAGTCCCGGGCCGGAGGTCCCGACGACTTAACATGAGTAAGAGTAAGAGTAAGTAAGTATGTATGAGTATGAGAATGAGTATGTATGCGTATGTATGAAGTAATGAGTAAAAGAGTAATCTCCACCCGATTAACCCGGGTGGACCAATGAAGCTAACCGTATTGTAAATTGTGTATGTATTGGGTATATGTATTCGGAAGAAGGTAAGTATGTATTTGATGGTTATATTGTATTCCTTGTATGTAATGAAGTGTATGTGTGTATGCTTGCGTAAGTATTCATGTATTGTGTATAAGAGCATGTATGCATGTATGTTGTATGAAAATGAACCGCATGTATTCGACCAAGTGGTCGGCGTACCCTCACTAGTACGCGGGGTATGCGGTTATCATGCTCGGCGAAAGCTGACCCCTTCGGGGGACATTTTTAGTGTGCAGGTACCCGAAGCGAATGTGGTCAAGGCACGAGACCGACGACTACATTGGATAGTAGTAGCAGAATGTAGAGGTGTATTGACTAGCATACCCCTTGTATTTAGAAGTAATGTAGTAGTGAGGAATGAGTAGTAAGTGGTCTCTTAGTGAGTATGTATGAACTTGAAGAGGTATTATACTTGTATGAGGAACTTAGTAAACTCGGTATGTAGATTATATTGTATTGTATTTGGAGTATTGTATTGAATGGAGGTTGTAGCAGTATGTGGTAAACGAAAGATGTATTGTAGATTCGTAGTACTCGGGATTCCGGTCCATCAGACCGATGCTGTATGTAGAATCAGTAGCCTTGTTAGTCACGTGGGTGACTAACGGCATTGTATCACCCATTGTATGTAAGTATATATCCGCTGCGAGCATCTGATGAGGAAGGAGATTGGACGTTAATGACTGTATTAATAGTAGGGGTGTTACAGTGACCACCTGCCTCTCGAGAATGGCAGACCTCAATCACACTGTTAACCTTTCATCGGGAGACACCTTCTAATTAAACCGTCAGCACACACTCTGAAGAGATAGGGATCCTCCCACCAAACGTACCATTAAGGCTTCAGAAAGAAAACTTCTTCTCTGGTTGTAGCTGAGATCATGGGAATCAAACCAGAGGCAAGATAGTTAGCCAGCCGGTCACATACCATGGCTCTTTATTAAACTTTCTCCAATTACAAAGACTGTTTCGTCAGGAAAGAATCCATTTATGGGGACCCCGTCATCTGGAGTCTCAAGCCTAGAAAAATGATCTGCGACCCCCATTCTGCTTCCCTTGCTTATCAACAACTTCCAAGTCGAACTCCTTGGAGAAGCAAGATCCATCCTCAGGAGTCTGGGCGCTTAGAATCATTCTTTTGGAATACGTACTTCAAGACAGAGTGATCGGTTGTGTAAAACTTATTACCTTACTCCCACCAATAGGGCCTGCACTTGGCAATTGTCAAGACCAACCACCACAGCAAGTAGCTCCTTTTCAGTAGTGGTGTAATTCTTTTGAGCTTCAGACAGCAGTTTACTCGCACAAGTGATAACCCTCACAAATTTTATCCTTCCTTTGACAGAATGCAGCACCAACAGCAAAATCACTAGCATCTGTCATGACCTCAAAAGGAAGAGACCAGTCAGGGGGGACCACAATAGGAGCAGAAATGAGTTTACTCTTGATAGTTTGAAAGGCCTTCAAAAACACTCTTCTGAGAACTGAAATTTTCACATCTTTCTGCAGAGAGATCAGACAAGGGTTAGTAATTTTGGAAAAGTCCTGGATGAACCTTCGATTAGAACCCTGCGTGACCCAGAAAAGATCTAAACACCCCCTGACTAAAGTAGGAGGAGGTAACCCTTCAATGACCTCCACCTTAGCCTTGTCCACCTGTAACCATCTTTGGAGACCCTGTATCCAAGCACTGTACCATCCTGTACCATGAAATGACACTTCTCCAATTCAAAACCAGCGGTGGTCTCTCCGTAAACTGCCTAGTATTTGATCCAGCTGATCATGACATACATCAAACTCTGGCCATATCAGGAAGTCATCCATGAAGACTTCTATGCTTTTCTCAATAAACTCATTAAAAATCGCCATCATACATCACTAAAATGTGGCTGGAGCGTTGCAAAGACCAAATGGCATCCTCCTATATGCAGAAGTACCATAAGGGCAGGTGAAGGTGGTCTTCTCCTGATCCTCCGGTGCAATGGGAATCTGGAAATAACCGCTGTACCCATCAAGGAAGCAGTAAAACTCTTGCCCAGCTAGACGCTCCAACATTTGATCAATAAATGGTAGCTGAAAGTGGTCCTTCCTTGTGGCTTCGTTCAAACGCCGGTATCGATGCATCCTCCAACCAGTGGTCTGTCTTTGGGGCACCATTCACCTTTCTCATTAGGCACCGCCACTATTCTCCTTTCTTGGCAAAAACTTGCACAGGAGAAACCCAGCGGCTTATCAGAGAAAGGATAAATGATGCCTGCATCCAAGAGCTTCAAAACTTCAGCTTTCACTACTTCCTTTCAGGTTTGGGGGTTAATCTCCTCTGGGGCTGCCTCACTGGCTTGAGACTATCTTCCATGTAAATTCGATGAGTGCAGAAACCTGGACTAATTCCTTTAATATTTGCCACTGACCACCCTAAAGCTCCCTTGTGCCTTCTTAACACTTCCAGAAGTCTGCTTTCCTGCGAAAAGACAAAGATGAAGAAATAATAACAGGCAGGGCGTACCCTTTGCCAATAAAGCCATTAAGATTTGATTTTAGGAGAGTTTTGAGTTCAAAGTAGTAGGGGGCTTCTCTTCTCTAAGAAGAACGAGCCTCTGAGTAGGGCCTGTCCAGTGGCTCCCAACAAGAGGAGCATAAGGACGAAAGTAGGTTCGTCCCTGATCAAGCTGCTGGAAGACAGTAGCTACCTCAGTGCTCTCCTATCATCCTCAATCGAGTGGCATAACACCTGCTCTAGCAAATCAGAGTTCTCAAGCAAGAAAGAAGACTCATCAGTATTTTTACACACACAACGCATCAATCATCAGAAACAATCAACATCACACAACTGAGAAGAACAGCATGAGAATGAAGCATTGTTCTCATTATCTTAGTGATATCAAAACTAAGTTCCTCATTATTAAATTTAAGGGTGATTTTTTCTTTTTCAACATCAATGACAGTTTTAGCAGTTCGTAGGAACGGTCGACCCAAAATTAATGGCACTTCAACATCTTCATCCATATCAAGAATGACAAAAATCAGGAGGGAAGAAGAAGTTACACCAACACCTACCAAACGTTCTCCACCATACTTTGAGGTTTGATTGAAGAAACGATCAGCTCAATTGCAAGTTAAAATTTATTGGGACAAAGCTCACCAGCATGAAGCTTCCTAAACATGGAATAAGGAATCAAAATTTCTCCTTGCTCCAAGGTCGCAGAGTCCAAATCCACAGTCCACTCGTATCCAATGGTGCAACGGATGATGGGCTGCCCTGGATCTCCACACTTTGAGGAGTGAAGCTTCTGCTAGATGGTGCTGCAGAGCATGTCTCTGTCAGCTGAACGATCTCACTTTCCTTGAACTTTCGCTGTTAGAAATCAAATCCTTCACAAAGCGAGCAATTAGGCATCTGCTTGATAGAATCAATATAAGGGGATATGATAGTAAGCTTAGAAAACACACTCAAAAATTTCCCAAATTGATCATCATGTTCTTTTCTTTTAATCTATTAGGGAAAAGAAGTTCCTTAGGAACACCACTTACCCCTAGAGTTTTTAGCAATATAGTCATGAGAAGGGAAGAATAGGAAGATAGAGCCACTCTCCATTAGCAACAACTACCTCAAGAGGGGCTGGGGGCCCTGACGTGTACCAGTGCTAGAAGAAGGAAGACCGGTCTCCTCGTCAGCTTGATCCTCAGCCACTTGATCGCTATTCATCAGCTGCTTCCCACTCCTTAAGGTAACTGCTGCTACCTCTTTAGAATCTGAACAGTCCTCAACTGCCATGGCTTTTGAGACCGACACTGCCTTCAACTGTTCTTTAGGATTGGGGTCTGGTTGGGAAGGCAGTGATCCAGAAGGTCCCTGCTGTAGAGGAGGAACTGAGTCAACTGAATCATCGTTGCCTGCATCTCCACCATGGCGTTCTCGAGTTTTTGCTGACCAGCTGCCAGATTCTGATTTATTATTGTTTGTTGCTCTTGAGAAGCCATCAGTTTATCCACCATCTCCTTTAGATTAGCATTGTTTGAGCTCAGTGATGGTTGCTGAGCTTGAGACTGTTGTGGCCTAAACTGATTGTATGGGGGCCTAGCAAAGCCGGGTGGTCCTCCCTGACTCGCCCTCTGAGGCTTGCATCTGATGTGAGTTGAGGGCATTATTCGGGTTTCTGTACCTCAGGTTTGGATGCTGATTCTGCATCCAAGGCTGCCTGTTGTACTGACCAATTGCATGCGCCTCCTCGGTCTACCTCATCTCAGTAACCATCGGGCAATCCTCATATTCATGGCTGTCTCCGCACTGAGTACAGCAGACCTCATTGGGACCAGTAGACACCTTCTTGACAGCTTGCACAGATGTCTGTCCCATAGTGAGCTGCTCGAGCATCTTCGCCATGTTAACCACTGTGGTACTTAAATGGCCTGCTCAGCAGCAATTTGCTCCATCATAGGATCTGGAGTCCGAGAGGAAGTCTGACCAACTGTGAAAACTCTTCCACCACTGTTGCTCCACTGGCGGAGCTCCTCGCAGTAGGACTCCATAGCCGACATAAATTCTTCTCCGCTTCAGCAAGCATATTTCCCACCCAGCGCAACCCTGACCTCACCTCTATGCTCATCTCTCAGTGATAAGTGCAAAACATATAGACTTTTTAGGGTTTAATCACCTTATTAATTGCAGCATTTTAGTAATGTTTCTCACTTATCTTGGGGTTTTTCCTATATTTATGTTGTTAATTAACTGATGTATTATATGTGTTAAAATGTAGAAAAATGACAAACAAAGACATATATTATAGGATTGAAGAAACTCACGTGCATGTCACGCGAGTCCACCCTTAGTACCGCCTCCATAGCATGCAACCGCCACATAACAAGGCGGACGAGACACAGAGAGGAGGAAACAAGAGGCGACCGCCTCCTTATCAGGCGGACGTGACAGAGCGTACCGCTAGTTATCTAGCGGACAAGAGACAGAAGACCGCGAGGCGGTTGAGACAGAGAAGACCGTCACTTAAGAGGCGGACAACTCTAATGCAACCGCGAGGCGGACAAGAGAAGGAAGCGGACAAGACAGAAGAAAACCGCCCCATAATGGGCGGTTGAGATAGAGAGACCGCTAGATAAGTGGCGGACACGTGTAAATTCTGGAAATCACCGGTTATCTTCTACGCCAACTCGCTCTGCAACTTGAGACGGCGCCTACCAGAAATCACGCACGCGTTGCAGCCCTGTCCCCTGCGCAATCAATGAGCTGCAATCATCGAGCTCAATCAATGAAGCTGCTGCTCTGCTTCTTCTTCCTCTATAAATACGAGCTTCATTCCTCCTTACTAAGTGTCCTTCCAGAGGCTCCTTCCGTGGTTCCTCTGGAGTTCCAATTCACACCACCATCTCATTCTCTCCTTCCGCCTTCTCCATTTTATTTCATTTTACATTCCACTAATCCACCTCTAGCCTACGTATACAAATAGCAGAGTGAGCCGGAGTGAACGGATGATTTCTATTACTCTTGTCTCTGTCTATCTATTTAATATGTTAGGCTAGTTTACGTACGCTTTGGGAATAATTATTATGTTCTGTATTAATTATGCAATGTTTTTACTGGTTTTAATTTAATGAAGTTTGTTACGCTTAAAGCTCATCTCTCGCCTTTTTAATAAATGTCATGAGTTTATTTAAATTGCTTGCTAAGTCTATTTTGATCAGACCAGGTGATAAATAGATAGGTTGATTAAGCCGTAAATCTGGAGAAAGCTCTATTATGATTTAATGAGTTAGTATTTTCAGATGCAATTATATTTCCTGGAATTTAATGTCCGTTTACATAAGAGTGCTCGAACCTTGATTAGACCGAGCATTTCTGGTAAACGAGTTCTTATGAGGCTATGACTTAGTCCTTAGGATAATTTAAGGAATTTTGCCAAACAATTATAATTAAAACCAGTAGGAATAGCATGAAGGAGCAGATAATATTAATCTGAACCAGAGTCCCGTTTAGTTAATTTGCTTACCTAGTTAATTTCATTAACTATCTTTTATTTTTTATATGTAACAAGTCATTAATCCCCCCCTCTTTGTGACACGCTTAGGTACTATAATATGTACATTAGTCCCGTGGTTCGATATCCGGTTGCTTACATTTCACTATAACTACTGCGACCGGGATTTGTTTGCAGCCCGACGTTTATTTTGGGTTTTAATTTTTTTCTTTTATGTTAATTACACCACTTAAACCACTCAGATTATAACGTCTGCAAAATGGCGCCGTTGCCGGGGATCGAACCGGGTCACCCGCGTGACAGGCGGGAATACTTACCACTATACTACAACGACAAGAATGAATATAATAAGGTGATTAAACCCTAAAAGTCTATATGTTTTTGCACTTATCAAACTTCCTCACACTTGACTTTTGCTTGTCCTCAAGCAAATAAGGAATATAATTATCTCTAAGCCTTAATAATAAAACAAGATTAAATAAGTGTAGAAGGGAATTTAGACAAAGTGACAATTGAAAGAATAATTCTGCTCTTAGAAGTAGGTTTTTATAAAAAGATGAAGAAGAAAAATTTAATAAAAGCACAGAAAAAACTAACTGCAGAAAACAAGTTAGATTAACCTGGGATTTCCAACCAATTTCATTCACTAACCCGGGATGACAAGGGGGTGTGAAGTAATGCCTTATTCCGCAATACCTTTCAACACCACATACTCATGTTTATAAATATAAATTGCAATTTATATTTACATTTTTTTTGAATGTGCAAATTGTATATACAAAGCACATATTGTTTTTATATATATATTTTTTGAATTGCACATTATTTTTTCTGTCCCCAGACTTTTCTCTCTATCCTTGTAGCGGTGTTGGGTTTTCTATCCAGATCACGAGACCTTAGGTAGATAGGTGTTAAAGCACACCAAAGAACTTAATAACCGGATAGACGAGGCGTGTTTTTGGTTAGAAAATTCATAAACAGCGGAGTACCTTGTCTTTATCCTTTTCTTTCCTTGACTTTCCCACATATTTCCATAATCCCAAGCTAAACTAAATTGGTTTTTACAATCAGCAGATCTATCATTTTTCGAGTAAAAATAGAGTATTTTGAAGGAAAATAATTTATATACCAACTCCTTGAAAAAAACTACCTTTCAGTTGTCACTTGACATAATTTCAGACACTTCTACAATTATTTTATCTCATTTTTATCAAAAATTTTTAATTTTAGGCAGTTTAGAGTAGCAAAAAGTGAGTGTGGCATTATCGAACAACTGTCATATTTTCAGGGAAAGGTCCTCTCCTTCCTCACACTTAAGAGGAGCAATGTCCTCATTGTTCAGAATTAAATCAAGAAAAGGACCTTTCAAAATATGACAGATTCATAAAGGATTAAACGCATGTAGGTTGAACATTAATAAAATAAAAGAAGAACTAAAACTCCCCTTATATCGTAGATTGAGGAAGGTATCCTTCCTCACACTTAGAGCTTTGGCAGGGTGAGACGTTCCTCACACTTGAGTTTGCGCAAGTGTTCAACCCAAGATATTGAAATTCCAAAGCAACTGAGGTTGCTTTCCATAGGTGAGTTCAGCTATATTTTCAACATAGAATTTGTTCTGAAAAGAAAATCATATATAGCCAGCAGAACTCAAGTGGCACCAAAAAGAAAATAAAAATATGATAAAACTAAATAATTAGGCATAATAACTTTAAGCAAAAATAATACAGTACTACATAAAATAAAAATATGAAGCAAACCGAACTGTACCTTCCAGAAGTTTGATAAGGTTTAAACAGTATAAGTCTACAAAATGTTAGTACACAACATAATAAAGTACTACATAAAATAAAAACATTAAGATTTAACAAATATTAATAAACAAAAAGCAACATAAAAACTAATATTAATAGCAACATAAATATTAATATTAAAAACAACATAAAAATTAATATTATTAACAAAGCATTAATATTTGACATAAACATTTTAGTAATATTAAAAAAAATAGAAAACAAGAAGAACAAATAATATGAAAATAAACAGAATAATTATACAACATAAATTCTGTCGAAAATTCGACAGAGTCTCCCCTAAAATTCTTCGTTTCTCCCAAAAAATTCAGTCAAACGCAAGTAATTTAAGGTAATTTAATACCTTATCAGCCTAAATCCACATATAACAACCTATAATCATAAATTCATTCGTTTAATAAAACAAGGCATATACAATTGGAGAATGCTATTTTAACATAGCAAGTCTCGTATCTACATATACCTAAATTTGAAATTCATCCAAAACGACAAATTAAAGTATATTCAGTGTAGATTTAACCTTGTGTATGTATATTATGATTTTATAGAAGAAGAATCTGAGACAAAAATCGCATATTAAGCTCGAATTTTCGAACGGGTCGACCTAGGGTTCGAAAGTTCAGTCCTTAATTTCACCTAGTGTAGTTCATTATTTGTGGATTTGAAATATAGAAACTAATAGAAACGTTTAGAATGAAAAACAAAGATTTCGGTACTAACCTTGCGTAATTGGTGGAGAATTGAGGAAGTTGTGTTGAATTGAAGAGGAGGGTGATTCGCGCGAGGCCTTGTTCTTCTCTCGGGCTGGCTCGAGTTTGAACTGGAATTGGGAAGACAGAGTGAACGCTGAGCTTCGTCGTTTTTTTTTTCCTATAACAGTCGCGTCCGCGAGGCGGTCTCTTGTGTGGCGTCCGCGTGATAATGGGGCGGACAAGAGTGAGGCGTCCGCGAGGCGGTCGCGTGGGTGGAGTCCGCCAGTTATTAGGCGGTTGTCTGTGTGTAGTCCGCTCGCAAACGGGGCGGTTGTCTTCGCGGACAACCCCTGTTTCGTTTTTTTTTTTGATTTTAATGTAACAATAAAGAATAAGAGATAAACAGATTAAACATTAGTTCACAAAAATAATAGTTAGATTACATAAAATTAAATGTTAAGGACAATGGAAATTAAATGTTAAGGACAATGGAAATAAAATGTTAAGGACAATGGAAATAAAATGTTAATAAGAGTTAGAAGTTAGATGTCAGAAGTTAGATGTCCGGAGTTAGATGGCCAAAGTCAGGTGTCCAATTGTCCAAATGTCCAATTAATATTAACAGATTATTAGATAATAATATTAACAAACATAACAATAATAGTAATATATAATAATTAACAAACATAATAATAATATAAACAAAATATAAAAGATAATAAATATAAACAACAAACAAAAATAATATAAACAAAATATTCTAATAATACAAGTGAATAATCCGGGGCTTAGGGACTAGAATAAACTAGTCCCCGGCAACGGCGCCATTTTGCAGACGTTATAATCTGAGTGGTTTAAGTGGTGTAATTAAATAAAAGAAAGAAATTAAAACCCAAAAATAACGTCGGGCTGCAAATAAATCCCGGTCGCAGTAGTATAGTGAAATGTAAGCAACAATATGATAAGCACCGGATATCGAACCACGGGACTAATGTACATTATTCATAGTACCTAAGCGTGTCACAAAGAGGGGGAATTAATTGACTTGTACATATAAATTTAAAAGATAGTTATGAAAATTAACTAGGTAAGAATAATTAACTAAACGGGACTCTGGTTTCATATTATATATCTGCTCCTTCATGCTTATTCCTACTGTTTAATTATAATTGTTTGGCAAAATTCCTTAAATTATCCTAAGGACTAAGTCTAGCCTCATAAGAACTCGTTTACCAGAAATGCTCGGTCTAATCAAGGTTCGAGCCACTCTTATGTAAACGGACATTAAATTCCAGGAAATATAATTGCATCTGAAAATACTAACTCATTAAATCATAATAGAGCTTCTCCAGATTTACGGCTTAATCAACCTATCTATTTATCACCTGGTCTGATCAAAATAGACTTAGCAAGCAATTTAATAAACTCATGACATTTATTAAAAAGGCGAGAGATAGATGAGCTTTAAGCGTAACAAACTTCATTAAATTAAAACCAGTAAAAACATTGCATAATTAATACAGAACATAATAATTATTCCCAAAGCGTACGTAAAATAGCCTAACATATTAAATAGATAGACAGAGACAAGAGTAATAGAAATCATCCGTAATCACTCCGGCTCACTCTGCTATTTTGTATACGTAGGCTAGAGGTGGATTTAGTGGAATGTAAATAAATAAAATGGAGAAGGCGGAAGGAGAGAAATGAGATGGTATGTGAATTGGAACTCCAGAGGAACCACGGAAGGAGCCTCTGGAAGGACACTCAGTAAGGAGGAATGAAGCTCGTATTTATAGAGGAAGAAGAAGCAGAGCAGCAGCTTCATTAATTGAGCTCGATGATTGCAGCTCCCCATTGATTGCAGCTCATTGATTGCGCAGGGGACAGGGCTGCAACGCGTGCGTGATTTCTGGTAGGCGCCGTCTCAAGTTGCAGAGCGAGTTGGCGTAGAAGATAACCGGTTGATTTCCAGACATTTACACGTGTCCGCCACTTATCTAGCGGTCTCCTCTATCTCAACCGCCCATTATGGGGCGGTTTCTTCTGTCTTGCCGCTTCCTTCTCTTGTCCGCCTCGCGGTTGCATTAGAGTTGTCCGCCTCTTAAGTGACGGTCTTCTCTGTCTCAACCGCCTCGCGGTCTTCTGTCTCTTGTCCGCTAGATAACTAGCGGTACGCTCTGTCACGTCCGCCTGATAAGGAGGCGGTCGCCTCTTGTTTCCTCCTCTGTGTCTCGTCCGCCTTGTTATGTGGCGGTTGCATGCTATGGAGGCGGTACTAAGGGTGGACTCGCGTGACATGCACGTGAGTTTCTTCAATCCTTATAATATATGTCTTTGTTTGTCATTTTTCCTACATTTTAACACATATAATACATCAGTTAATATAACAACATAAATATAGGAAAACCCAAGATAAGTGAGAAACATTACTAAAAATGCTGCAATAATAAAGGTGATTAAACCCTAAAAAGTCTATATGTTTTGCACTGCCATTTTGCAGAGTGGATTTTTCGTGAGTTATTAGCACAGGTGAAATTGATAAAAGAGAGAAATTAATACTCAAAATATCCGTCGGGCTGCAAATTAAAACCCGGTCGTAGTAGTACAGAAGAAGAAGAAGCGGCCGGGGTCAAACCGTGGGACTTAAAGCGAGTTTAAAACAGTTCCTAAGCTTGTCACAAAAAGGGGGGAAGTTGATTGACTTGTTTTTAGAGAATTAAAAGAGCAGATTAAATTACTGAGTGCAGATGAATTAAATGGAACTCCGGGTTCAGGGTTAATATGATTTAATTAATTGTGCTAACTCTACCGGTTTAATAAAGTAGTTGGCAAGATTCCTATAATTTCTTAAGGTCCGATGAAAACTCTTAAGAACTCGTTACCTGTAATGCAAGGTCCGATGAAAACTCGAGCAAAAGCCTGTAAACGGCAGAGGAGTATGAGGCTTTATTCTTGCAACATGTATTAACTTAAACGATGAAAATAAGTTCTTACAGTTTTACGGCTTAATTAACCCGTCTGATTCTAACCGATGAAATTAAAAACAGACTTAGTAAGGCTTTTTAATAAACCGATGAAATTTATTAAAAGGGAGAGAATCAAAACTTTAATCGTAACAAACTGAAATTATTTAAACCGGTAGAAATATATTACACAGCTTAACAAACCATAATTAAAAACCTTGCCCCGGAGCAAATCCTCCTTAGCCAGACATATTAACTGGTAATAAATCTGACAGAGGTTGGACGTAATAACGCACGGAGACGTGATTAGTGAATGGAGAAATGGAGAGGTCGAAGAGTGAACATGTACGAAGGCTATTATAAGTGAAGTGGGTGAATTAGAGAATTAATGAAGTGAAATGGTATACGGGAGCGATTTACTGGAAGAGAATGAGATGAGGTGAGAGTGAGTGATTTTCTGGTTTTCTCCGTGCACTCGTACAAGGCTGTAGGGAATGGGTATTTATAGAAGAAAATGAAGAGGTAGTGGTACGTAGATATTTGCTTCATTGATTGCTTCATTGATTGAAGCATTAATTGCAGGGGACAGGAGGCAGATTGCAGGAGCGATTTAAGGTAGGCGTCGGAGTAGATAGATAAGATGATTCAAGTTGAAGACGACGACTGCGCGAAGAAGAAACTAGCCCGGCGTTGATTTTAGTCTGTACCGCCTCTGTTGTGCTGACCGCCTCGCGGTTGCCCTAGAGAGGTCCGCCTCTTGTTGTCCGCGTGATAAGTGGCGGTTGGTGGTGTGTTGTCCGCCTGGCGGACCGCCTGATAAGTGGCGGTAATGGTAGTGGTGTCCGCCTGGCGGTTGCATGTGAGGAGACCGCCTCATAAGTGGCGGTAGTGGTGGAGAGGACCGCCTGGCGGTTGCATGTGAGGAGACCGCCTCATAAGTGGCGGTAGTGGTGGAGAGGGCCGCCTGGCGGTTGCATCAGAGAGGACCGCCACTTCTTGGGCGGTTGCAACCATTGACCGTGGCCTATTTTCTTCAAACTTTGACCGGCTCTAAATTCTTCGTTTGGACTCCGTTTTCTGAGCCGTTTGTGTCTACGCGTACGTCTCTTTGTCTACTTCACTCCCGGCTTGGTTTTCCTCATGTTAAACCAATAATTCTGTGAGATAAACAATAAAATATAAACTAGAGGAAAACTAACAGAAGTGGAGAAATGAGCAAGAAAAGTGCTGATATTAAACATGAAATACACCTATAAAAAATGCTCATTTTGAAAGCATAATTATGGTTTGTTAAGCTGAAATTCCCCGGCAACGGCGCCATTTTGCAGAGTGGATTTATCGTGAGTTATTGTGCAATAGGAGGAAATAATGACAGGCAAATGGTCATTTTCAGCTAGGAAAGCATACTTGAGGTATTGAAAAAGCACAAGACAGCAATCGGGTGGACTATCGCTGATATCAAAGGAATTGATCCCTCCTATTGCACGCACCATATTTACATGGAGGAAAACTTCAAGCCTATCCGACAACCTCAACGCCGGCTAAACCCTAACCTCAGGGAGGTAGTTCGAAAGGAGGTTCTGAAACTCCTTGACGCAGACATCATCTATCCAATTTCTGACAGTCCATGGGTTAGTCCTGTTCAAGTTGTCCCTAAGAAGGGGGGCATCGAAGCTGTTATTAATGAAAAGGGAGAGACTATCCCTCAAAGAAAGATCACAGGATGGCGCATGTGTTTTGATTATCGGCGTTTGAACTTGGCCACCAGGAAGGATCATTTCCCTCTCCCCTTCATCGACCAGATGTTGGAACGACTAGCAGGGCAAGAGTACTACTGTTTTCTAGATGGGTTCTCGGGTTATTTTCAAATACCAATCGCACCTGAGGACCAGGACAAGACAACCTTCACTTGTCCTTACGGTACCTTTGCATATCGACGAATGCCTTTCGGTCTATGCAACGCCCCTGCTACCTTCCAGAGATGTATGCAAGCAATATTGCTGACTTCATCGAGCAGAGCATAGAAGTCTTCATGGATGATTTCTCAGTCTATGGCTCTAGTTTCGACAAATGCTTGGCACAACTAGATTTGATCCTGAGACGGTGTGAGGATACGAATCTCGTCTTAAACTGGGAGGAAGAAGTGTCATTTTATGGTCAAGGACGGGATCGTCCTTGGACATAAAATATCAGCAAAAGGGATAGAGGTGGATAAAGCCAAGGTAGAGGTTATTGAGAAGTTACCAGCACCAACAACAGTTCGAGATATACGAGCGTTTCTAGGGCATGCAGGATTTTATCGGCGGTTTATTCAGGACTTCTCCAAAATCAGCAAACCTTTGACCGACCTGCTACAGAAGGATTCCCCGTTTCATTTTGGTGAAAGATGTTCAGCTGCATTCCAAACAATAACACAAAATTGGTGACAGCACCTGTAGTCATACCACCTGATTGGTCTCTTCCTTTTGAGATCATGTGTGACGCAAGTGACTATGCCGTGGGGGCAGCTCTGTGCCAAAAGAAAGAGAAAATCTTGAGAGTGATCGCCTATGCTAGCAGAACACTGAACGACGCGCAGAAAAACTATACGACCACCGAAAAAGAACTTTTGGCTATAGTTTTTCTCCTCGATAAGTTCAGATCTTACTTATGGGGAAGCAAAGTCATCGTGCATACAGACCACTCCGTTCTCAAATACTTATTCACGAAACAAGAAGCCAAGCCTCGCCTATTGCGCGGATTCTTCTACTTCAAGAGTTTGACATCGAAGTCAAAGATAAGAGCGGGAAACTGAATGTCGTCGCTGACCATCTCTCTAGGTTGGTGACTCCTACGGATAGTGTGCCCATCAACGAATTCTTCCCCGACGAGACTGTCTTCTCCATCACCAAAGTACAGGAGCCATGGTACGCAGACCTGGCCAATTATTTAGTCTCAGGAACAGTACCCTACGATTTTTCCTACTCCCAGAAGAAGAAATTTCTTTCTGACTCGAGGCATTATTTCTGGGAGGACCCGTACTTGTTCCGAGTTAGTGCTGATGGGTTGATTCGACGATGTCTCCCGGAAGAAGAGGTTTCGAGCGTCATTCACTTTTGTCATTCGCGGGAAGCCGGAGGTCACCATGGACCTACAAGGACCGCTGCTAAGATCCTGGCCTCAGGTTTTATTGGCCAACCCTTCATAAAGATGTGTACCAATTCTGCAGACAATGTGATAATTGTCAGAAAATGGGTAACACATCCTGGAGACATGAAATGCCACAACAAAGGATACTAGAAGTAGAGCTCTTTGATTGTTGGGGCATAGATTTCATGGGACCGTTCCCTTCCTCGCAGGGCCACGAATATGTTCTGGTGGCAGTTGATTATGTGTCAAAGTGGGTGGAGGCTATACCCTGTCATCATGCCGATGCAAAGACAGTGACCAAGTTCCTCAAAAGCACATCTTTACCCGTTTCGGCGTGCCCAGTTATTATCAGTGATGGGGGATCTCACTTCTGCAACCGTTTATTCGAAGCACTTATGGTCAAATACGGGGTACGTCACAAGGTAGCTTTACCTTATCACCCCCAGACAAACGGTCAAGCAGAAGTTTCCAAACGAGAGTTAAAATGGATCCTTCAGAAGACGGTTAACTCATCGAGAAAGGATTGGGCACTTAAGCTAGACGATGCGCTTTGGGCTTACCGCACTGCATTCAAGACTCCCATCGGGATGTCTCCTTTTAAGCTTGTTTATGGGAAATCATGTCATCTGCCAGTCGAGCTGGAACATAAGGCGTATTGGGCACTCAAGGCCCTAAACTTCGATTTAGAAGCCGCAGGAGAAAAGCGGAAGTTTCAACTCTCTGAACTCGAGGAGTTAAGAGATCAGGCATACCAAAGTGCGACGATATACAAGGACCGCACCAAGAAACTTCATGACCAGATGATCCACAAACGCGACTTTCAGGTTGGCGACGGAGTGCTGCTTTATAATTCCAGATTGAGACTATTTCCTGGAAAACTCAAGTCTCACTGGACTGGCCCATTCCAAGTTGTTGGAACCACTCCTTTTGGTGTTTACGAACTCCAGAATCAAAAAGAGAAAACTTCAAGGTCAATGGATCACGTTTAAAAAGGTATGTCGGAATTCTTGAAAATAATGGTGCTATGCTCGAAATTTCTTTCATACAGGAATACGAGGAAACTTCCACCCCAAAGGAACAACAGACAACTCCTCTACATCATAAGTTTACAAAAGTGTACAAACTTCCTAACACCAGCAGTTCAGATACCTCGCCCTCGAACTCTTCTCCAACATGAACTTGGTCAAATACGTCTAGCTAGAGACGTTAAACCCGGGCAGCTCGGTGGGAGGCAACCCACTATCTATCTTTTTTATCTTTCCTTTAATTAATGTTGTTTTCTTTTTTGTACTATATTTCCCCTTTTATTTGTTATAATAAAATGCAGGCTTCACTTGAGTTCTTCTCGCGTGTGTAGAATATTCTTTACAAGGTTTAAATTCTTGACATTCCACAGCAACACTCAAGTGTGGGGGAGCTCGAGCTCTACACACTCTACGAAATCTGGGGAGTACACTCTTTCCTTTACTAATTGCATGCCCTATTAATTTATTTCCTCTACGCAATGAGGGCATTGCTTAAAGATTAAGTGTGGGGAAGAGCTTTGTCAAGACATTTATGCTTAAATTGTCAATCTCTCTGCTTATCTTCTGCTTACCTCGCATTTGTTCAAAAATTGAATTATGTACCCTGCTAATGTAGGTTGTTCTCTTAAAAAACAAATACTATTATGAATTGTAGGATAAAGGGTACAAATTTTTTTAAAAAAAATTTACATTTGATTACTTTTGAGGAGCATTTTTTATATGCGGTGTGACCAAATAATCTGCAAATTGGTTGGATTTTATTGCTCAGGGTTTCTTTCTGTCTTCTCTCTTACGGATTGCTAAGGGGTATTTCTCTGTTAAAAAAAAAAAGAAGAAGTATACAAAAAATAAGGGACTTTCAAGACACCATTGGTAACCAACAAAAGAGAGTTGAGTGTTCTTAAATACAAAGGCGTGATGCCTATATTTTCTCATCTCTTTTGCAAAAGTGAAGCCAATGCATAAATCCTTTCTTCCTTTTATTTTCTCCTCAATGCCATTCTTGAGAAAAGTTGGCCTTGGTAAAAGTTCTCGGAGTCACCAAAACAAAAGAAACATTGAAGTACCTTAGATCATACCCCGAAATTCTAAATTTTGTTTTCACCTTGAGCACACCTTTGCCACCAGCAGATAATTTTTTCACACTCCTCAATAAGTTTTAGAGATCATAAACTATTGACTTTTTTATCCTACCCTTCATAATAATATTTGTTAGTATTGAGCATTTCCTACCTACTTAGGTACATGGTTTTACTTGAGGACAAGCAAAAAGATAAGTGTGGGGGTGTGATAAGTGTCAAAATGAGCATGTTTTATAGGTGTATTTCATGTTAATATCAGCACTTTTCTTGCTCATTTCTCCACTTCTGTTAGTTTTCCTCTAGTTTATATTTTATTGTTTATCTCACAGAATTATGGTTTAACATGAGGAAAACCAAGCCGGGAGTGAAGTAGACAAAGAGACGTACGCGTAGACACAAACGGCTCAGAAAACGGAGTCCAAACGAAGAATTTAGAGCCGGTCAAAGTTTGAAGGAAAATAGGCCACGGTCAATGGTTTGCAACCGCCCAAGAAGTGGCGGTCCTCTCTGATGCAACCGCCAGGCGGCCCTCTCCACCACTACCGCCACTTATGAGGCGGTCTTCTCACATGCAACCGTCAGGCGGTCCTCTCCACCACTACCGCCACTTATGAGGCGGTCTCCTCACATGCAACCGCCAGGCAGACACCACTACCATTACCGCCACTTATCAGGCGGTCCGCCAGGCGGACAACACACCACAACCGCCGCCACTTATCACGCGGACAACAGAGGCGGACCTCTCTAGGGCAACCGCGAGGCGGTCAGCACAACAGAGGCGGTACAGACTAAAATCAACGCCGGGCTAGTTTCTTCTTCGCGCAGTCGTCGTCTTCAACTTGAATCATCTTATCTATCTACTCCGACGCCTACCTTAAATCGCTCCTGCAATCTGCCTCCTGTCCCCTGCAATTAATGCTTCAATCAATGAAGCAATCAATGAAGCAAATATCTACGTACCACTACCTCTTCATTTTCTTCTATAAATACCCATTCCCTACAGCCTTGTACGAGTGCACGGAGAAAACCAGAAAATCACTCACTCTCACCTCATCTCATTCTCTTCCAGTAAATCGCTCCCGTATACCATTTCACTTCATTAATTCTCTAATTCACCCACTTCACTTATAATAGCCTTCGTACATGTTTCACTCTTCGACCTCTCCATTTCTCCATTCACTAATCACGTCTCCGTGCTGTTATTACGTCCAACCTCTGTCAGATTTATTACCAGTTAATATGTCTGGCTAAGGAGGATTTGCTCCGGCAAGGTTTTAATTATGGTTTGTTAAGCTGTGTGTAATATATTCTACCGGTTTAAATAATTTCAGTTTGTTACGATTAAAGTTTTGATTCTCTCCCTTTTTATTAATTTCATCGTTTATTAAAAAGCCTTACTAAGTCTGTTTTTAATTTCATCGGTTAGAATCAGACGGGTTAATTAAGCCGTAAAACTGTAAGAACTTATTTTCATCGTTTAAGTTAATACATGTTGCAAGAATAAAGCCTCATACTCCTCTGCCGTTTACAGGCTTTTGCTCGAGTTTTCATCGGACCTTGCATTACAGGTAAACGAGTTCTTAAGAGTTTTCATCGGACCTTAAGAAAATTATAGGAATCTTGCCAAACTACTTATTAAACCGGTAGAGTTAGCACAATTAATTAAATCATATTAACCTGAACCCGGAGTTCCATTTATTCATCTGCGCTCAGTAATTTAATCTGCTCTTTTAATTCTCTAAAAACAAGTCAATTAACTTCCCCCCTTTTTGTGACAAGCTTAGGAACTGTTTTAACTCGCTTTAAGTCCCACGGTTTGACCCCGGCCGCTTCTGTCTTCTGTACTACTACGACCGGGTTTTAATTTGCAGCCCGACGGATATTTTGAGTATTAATTTCTCTCTTTTATCAATTTCACCTGTGCTAATAACTCACGAAAAATCCACTCTGCAAAATGGCAGTGCAAAACATATAGACTTTTTGGTTTAATCACCTTATTAATTGCAGCATTTTTAGTAATGTTTCTCACATATCTTGGGTTTTTCCTATATTTATGTTGTTATATTAACTGATGTATTATATGTGTTAAAATGTAGGAAAAATGACAAACAAAGACATATATTATAAGGATTGAAGAAACTCACGTGCATGTCACGCGAGTCCACCCTTAGTACCGCCTCCATAGCATGCAACCGCCACATAACAAGGCGGACGAGACACAGAGGAGGAAACAAGAGGCGACCGCCTCCTTATCAGGCGGACGTGACAGAGTGTACCGCTAGTTATCTAGCGGACAAGAGACAGAAGACCGCGAGGCGGTTGAGACAGAGAAGACCGTCACTTAAGAGGCGGACAACTCTAATGCAACCGCGAGGCGGACAAGAGAAGGAAGCGGACAAGACAGAAGAAACCGCCCCATAATGGGCGGTTGAGATAGAGGAGACCGCTAGATAAGTGGCGGACACGTGTAAATGTCTGGAAATCAACCGGTTATCTTCTACGCCAACTCGCTCTGCAACTTGAGACGGCGCCTACCAGAAATCACGCACGCGTTGCAGCCCTGTCCCCTGCGCAATCAATGAGCTGCAATCAATGGGGAGCTGCAATCATCGAGCTCAATTAATGAAGCTGCTGCTCTGCTTCTTCTTCCTCTATAAATACGAGCTTCATTCCTCCTTACTGAGTGTCCTTCTAGAGGCTCCTTCCGTGGTTCCTCTGGAGTTCCAATTCACACACCATCTCATTTCTCTCCTTCCGCCTTCTCCATTTTATTTATTTTACATTCCACTAAATCCACCTCTAGCCTACGTATACACAAATAGCAGATTGAGCCGGAGTGATTACGGATGATTTCTATTACTCTTGTCTCTGTCTTTCTATTTAATATGTTAGGCTAGTTTACGTACGCTTTGGGAATAATTATTATGTTCTTATTAATTATGCAATGTTTTTACTGGTTTTAATTTAATGAAGTTTGTTACGCTTAAAGCTCATCTCTCGCCTTTTTAATAAATGTCATGAGTTTATTAAATTGCTTGCTAAGTCTATTTTGATCAGACCAGGTGATAAATAGATAGGTTGATTAAGCCGTAAATCTGGAGAAAGCTCTATTATGATTTAATGAGTTAGTATTTTCAGATGCAATTATATTTCCTGGAATTTAATGTCCGTTTACATAAGAGTGCTCGAACCTTGATTAGACCGAGCATTTCTGGTAAACGAGTTCTTATGAGGCTATGACTTAGTCCTTAGGATAATTTAAGGAATTTTGCCAAACAATTATAATTAAACCAGTAGGAATAGCATGAAGGTTTTTAATTATGGTTTGTTAAGCTGTGTAATATATTTCTACCGGTTTAAATAATTTCAGTTTGTTACGATTAAAGTTTTGTTTCTCTCCCTTTTTAATAAATTTCATCGGTTTATTAAAAAGCCTTACTAAGTCTGTTTTTAATTTCATCGGTTAGAATCAGACAGGTTAATTAAGCCGTAAAACTGTAAGAACTTATTTTCATCGTTTAAGTTAATACATGTTGCAAGAATAAAGCCTCATACTCCTCTGCCGTTTACAGGCTTTTGCTCGAGTTTTCATCGGACCTTGCATTACAGGTAAACGAGTTCTTAAGAGTTTTCATCGGACCTTAAGAAAATTATAGGAATCTTGCCAAACTACTTTATTAAACCGGTAGAGTTAGCACAATTAATTAAATCATATTAACCTGAACCCGGAGTTCCATTTAATTCATCTGCACTCAGTAATTTAATCTGCTCTTTTAATTCTCTAAAACAAGTCAATTAACTTCCCCCTTTTTGTGACAAGCTTAGGAACTGTTTTAACTCGCTTTAAGTCCCACGGTTTGACCCCGGCCGCTTCTGTCTTCTGTACTACTACGACCGGGTTTTAATTTGCAGCCCGACGGATATTTTGAGTATTAATTTCTCTCTTTTATCAATTTCACCTGTGCTAATAACTCACGAAAAATCCACTCTGCAAAATGGGTTCCTGAATTGTTAGTGATGTAGTTTGCTTCCTCCGCTGCTTTCATTTCTCCACACAGACAACCGCCTAATAACTGGCGGACTCCACCCACGCGACCGCCTCGCGGACGCCTCACTCTTGTCCGCCCCATTATCACGCGGACGCCACACAAGAGACCGCCTCGCGACGCGACTGTTATAGGAAAAAAAACAACGAAGCTCAGCGTTTCACTCTGTTCTTCCCAATTCCAGTTCAAACTCGAGCCAGCCCGAGAGAAGAACAAGGCCTCGCGCGAATCACCCTCCTCTTCAATTCAATACAACTTCCTCAATTCTCCACCAAATTACGCAAGGTTAGTACCGAAATCTTTGTTTTTCAATTCTTAACGTTTCTATAGTTTCAAATCCACAAATAATGAACTACACTAGGAGAAATTAAGGACTGAACTTTCGAACCCTAGGTCGACCCGTTCGAAAATTCGAGCTTAATATGCGATTTTTGTCTCAGATCCTTCTTCTATAAAATCATAATATACATACACAAGGTTAAATCTACACTGAATATACTTTAATTTGTCGTTTTGGATGAATTTCAAATTTAGGTATATGTAGATACGAGACTTGCTATGTTAAAATAGCATTCTCCAATTGTATTATGCCTTGTTTTATTAAACGAATGAATTTATGATTATAGGTTGTTATATGTGGATTTAGGCTGATAACGGTATTAAATTACCTTGCGTTTGACTGAATTTTTTGTGGAGAGAAACGAGAATTTAGGGGAAACTCTGTCGAATTTTCGACAGAATTTATGTTGTATAATTATTCTGTTTATATTTCATATTATTTGTTCTTCTTGTTTTCTATTTTTGTTAATATTACTAAAATGTTTATGTCAAATATTAATGCTTTGTTAATAATATTAATTTTTATGTTGTTTTTAATATTAATATTTATGTTGCTATTAATATTAGTTTTTATGTTGCTTTTTGTTTATTAATATTTGTTAAATCTTAATGTTTTTATTTTATGTAGTACTTTATTATGTTGTGTACTAACATTTTGTAGACTTATATTGTTTAAACCTTATCAAACTTCTGGAAGGTAACAGTTCGGTTTGCTTCATGTTTTTATTTTATGTAGTACTGTATTATTTTTGCTTAAAGTTATTTATGCCTAATTATTTATGTTTATCATATTTTTATTTTCTTTTTGGTGCCACTTGAGTTCTGCTGGCTATATATGATTTTCTTTTCAGAACAAATTCTATGTCGAAAATATAGCTGAACTCACCTATGGAAAGCAACCTCAGTTGCTTTGGAATTCAATATCTTGGGTTGAACACTTGCGCAAACTCAAGTGTGAGGAACGTCTCTCACCCCTGCCAAAGCTCTAAGTGTGAGGAAGGATACCTTCCTCAATCTACGATATAAGGGGAGTTTCAGTTCTTCTTTTATTTTATTAATGTTCAACCTACATGCGTTTAATCCTTTATGAATCTGTCATATTTTGAAAGGTCCTTTCTTTTGATTTAATTCTGAACAATGAGGACATTGCTCCTCTTAAGTGTGAGGAAGGAGAGACCTTTCCCTGAAAATATGACAGTTGTTCGATAATGCCACACTCACTTTTTGCTACTCTAAACTGCCTAAAATTAAAAATTTGTTATAAAAATGAGATAAATAATTGTGGAAGTGTCTGAAATTATGTCAAGTGACAACTGAAAGAAGGTAGTTTTATTTCAAGGAGTTTGTATAAAATTATTTTCCTTCAAAATACTCTATTTTACTCGAAAAATGATAGATCTGCTAATTGTAAAAATCAATTTAGTTTAGCTTGGGATTATGGAAATATGTGGAAAGTCAAGGAAAGAGAAGAAAGAGAAGGATAAAGACAAGGTACTCCGCTGTTTATGAATTTTTCTAACCAAAAACGGCCTCGTCTATCCGGTTATTAAGTTCTTTGGGGTGCTTTAACACCTATCTACCTAAGGTCTCGTGACCTGGGATGATAGAAGACCCAACACCGCTACAAGGATAGAGAGAAAAGTCTGGGGTACAGAAAAAAAATCAAAAAAAAAATATATTATATAAATAATATGTGCTTTGTCTATACAATTTGCACATTCAAAAAAAATGTAAATAATAAATTGGTAGTTTATATTTATGAACATGAGTACGTGGTGTTGAAAGGTATTGCGGAATAAGGCATTACTTCACACCCCTTGTCATCCCAGGTTAGGTTAGTGAATGAAATTGGTTGGAAATCCCAGGTTAATCTAACTTGTTTTCTGCAGTCTAGTTTTTCTATGCTTTTATTAAATTATTCTTCTTCACTGTTTATAAAACCTACTTCTAAGAGCAGAATTATTCTTTCAATTGTCACTTTGTCTAAATTCCCTTCTACACTTATTTAATCTTGTTTTATTATTAAGGCTTAGAGATAATTATATTCCTTATTTGCTTGAGGACAAGCAAAAGTCAAGTGTGAGGAAGTTTGATAAGTGCAAAACATATAGACTTTTAGGGTTTAATCACCTTATTAATTGCAGCATTTTTAGTAATGTTTCTCACTTATCTTGGGTTTTTCCTATATTTGTGTTGTTATATTAACTGATGTATTATATGTGTTAAAATGTAGGAAAAATGACAAACAAAGACATATATTATAAGGATTGAAGAAACTCATGTGCATGTCACGCGAGTCCACCCTTAGTACCGCCTCCATAGCATGCAACCGCCACATAACAAGGCGGACGAGACACACAGGAGGAGGAAACAAGAGGCGACCGCCTCCTTATCAGGCGGACGTGACAGAGCGTACCGCTAGTTATCTAGCGGACAAGAGACATAAGACCGCGAGGCGGTTGAGACAGAGAAGACCGTCACTTAAGAGGCGGACAACTCTAATGCAACCGCGAGGCGGACAAGAGAAGGAAGCGGACAAGACAGAAGAAACCGCCCCATAATGGGGCGGTTGAGATAGAGGAGACCGCTAGATAAGTGGCGGACACGTGTAAATGTCTGGAAATCAACCGGTTATCTTCTACGCCAACTCGCTCTGCAACTTGAGACGGCGCCTACCAGAAATCACGCACGCGTTGCAGCCCTGTCCCCTGCGCAATCAATGAGCTGCAATCAATGGGGAGCTGCAATCATCGAGCTCAATCAATGAAGCTGCTGCTCTGCTTCTTCTTCCTCTATAAATACGAGCTTCATTCCTCCTTACTGAGTGTCCTTCCAGAGGCTCCTTCCGTGGTTCCTCTGGAGTTCCAATTCACACACCATCTCATTTCTCTCCTTCCGCCTTCTCCATTTTATTTATTTTACATTCCACTAAATCCACCTCTAGCCTACGTATACAAAATAGCAGAGTGAGCCGGAGTGATTACGGATGATTTCTATTACTCTTGTCTCTGTCTATCTATTTAATATGTTAGGCTAGTTTACATACGCTTTGGGAATAATTATTATGTTCTGTATTAATTATGCAATGTTTTTACTGGTTTTAATTTAATGAAGTTTGTTACGCTTAAAGCTCATCTCTCGCCTTTTTAATAAATGTCATGAGTTATTAAATTGCTTGCTAAGTCTATTTTGATCAGACCAGGTGATAAATAGATAGGTTGATTAAGCCGTAAATCTGGAGAAAGCTCTATTATGATTTAATGAGTTAGTATTTTCAGATGCAATTATATTTCCTGGAATTTAATGTCCGTTTACATAAGAGTGCTCGAACCTTGATTAGACCGAGCATTTCTGGTAAACGAGTTCTTATGAGGCTATGACTTAGTCCTTAGGATAATTTAAGGAATTTTGCCAAACAATTATAATTAAACCAGTAGGAATAGCATGAAGGAGCAGATAATATTAATCTGAACCAGAGTCCCGTTTAGTTAATTTGCTTACCTAGTTAATTTCATTAACTATCTTTTATTTATATGTAACAAGTCAATTAATCCCCCCTCTTTGTGACACGCTTAGGTACTATAATATGTACATTAGTCCCGTGGTTCGATATCCGGTTGCTTACATTTCACTATACTACTGCGACCGGGATTTGTTTGCAGCCCGACGTTTATTTTGGGTTTAATTTCTTTCTTTTATGTTAATTACACCACTTAAACCACTCAGATTATAACGTCTGCACTCAGCCCCTGGAAGAACCCCTGGGCCAAAGATGTCGTGGTCTGACCGTGATGAGGGCACTGGCAGAGAAGCTCCTTGAATCTATCCCAAACTTCACAGACTGTCTCACTGTCGGACTGTCTGAAGGCGGTCAGGTCAGCGATCATCTGTCTGGTCCTGGAGATGGGGATGTACTTCTCGTAAAACCTTTTCGTCATCAGCTCCCAGGTGGTGATGATACCTGGTGGTAGACGATGGAACCACTTTGATGCTTCCCGTGATAGACTGTGCTGAAATAAGCACAGCCGAGCATACTCCTCTAGCCCTTGAGACATCCCCAACGAATCCGGATGAACTAAGAAACGATGGTCATGGTCGAGCGCATCAGCCGGGTCTGCACCTGAAAAGGTCCCTGCTGGGTGATTCCTGAGAGCATTTGTTTGATGGCTTGGTTTTAGTTTTTGCCATTCTGCTGTTAACTCTAGTGTGAGATTTGGTAGAGTTACAAGTCCTCTTCTGGGAGTAGCTGGCGGGCGATTATTCTTCCCAATGTGGCTTGCTCATTATTTACTATTCCGTTAGCAGCCATGGTGAAGGTAAGCGCTCTTCTTGCCCTACGAGCTGTACAGTTGATCTCTAGGTCTAGATTAAATCTTGGCGGGCCTCGAGATCGGGTACCGTGCATTCACCACACACCTGCACAGTTACACAGATAAAACACGAAATTTTTAAGTTAGTACTGGTATGAACAGAACCAAACAAAACAAATTAAAATACGTATAAACAACTACGATTATCCTGAATGTAAAATCAAACACAATTGTTCAAGCAAAAATAAATTCAAAACTATTCTGAAAATCAAAACAAAACTAGCAAACAGAATTAAGACTTTAATTGAGTTAAAACAAAAAAGGAAATAAATAGCGCAAATAAAATAAAGTAAAAACAATTGACAACCAGGGCAAAGGACTTGACAAAGTCAAGTCCCCGGCAACGGCGCCATTTTGCAAACAGGGAAAATGTTCTACCAAAACTAAATTGATAAACCTAGAAATTAATAAAACGAAAAGCCTGTCGGGTTGTAAAAATCCCGCTCACTATAGTATAGGAAATTAAGTAACCAGGTATCGAACCACGGACTTGAATAAAAAGACCTAAGTCCTAAGAAAACTGGAAATTTAGGGGGGTTGTGAATTGTTTTTGTAACTGAATTGAGAAAAAAACGCAAATCAAAGTCTAAATGAGCGATTAATGAAAGTAAATGTTTAGGTTGGTAAAATGAATGGAACTCCGGGTTTGGGTTGTTCGTTACTGGATGTAGTTAGCAATTTCTACAATTTTCTTACGATATTCGGATTGGCCAATTCTTTCTACTCTCTTCAATGCTAAATCCTAGTTCATTGAAGAGCTCACCTATCAGAACATGTCAAATCTACAAGCTGACAAAACACATATAGGCGGAATACGTGCAAAGAATTATTAGCTTTTGCAGGAAAAATTATCTATCCGACTAATCATTCCCCAAATCTCCAGGTTAATTCGAACTTCTTATTAGTCACCTTGTCTGTTCCTAGTAGGATTCACAAAACGACTCTATAAATGCGCAAATTTAATAGAGAAGATGAATGATTAGCATTAACCTAGAAACAATCCATTACAATCCCATAATCAAATTGCAGAAGCCCTACTAAATTGTATCCAACGTGAGCAACCCTTCCCCAGAGTTAATCCCCTCTAGCCAGACATTACAAAGAAGCGAAGAAATACAATCAAAAGAGAATTCATCTAAGGGAAGAAAAACCCTCGAATTGAGTGATTATCCAGACTCAGAGACTGTCGGCGCACGATTGAAGGCGATGGTCTGACTCCCTGCTGTCGATGCTCCTCCACAATGACGATGATGTGCTTGGTGAATGTGGATGAAGGTGAAGCTGATGCTGATGGTGTGGATGAGTGGAAAGAGCGTTGTTTACCAGCGTGAGAGTGTCGTGATGTAATGATAGGTAATGTGATGCCTCCTTTACTCAGATTAGGTCACTTATATAGAATTTTCTTCCTCTTTTCCCTTCAAAACGCCGAACTTCTATTGAGAATTTAGTCGCGTCTGAACATTGGTCTGACCTTCAATGTTCGGACACATTGTTTTGAGCGCTCCAATTCCAAAAGTCTCGATTTGTGTCCGAACTTGGATGTTCGGACACAAGTTCGGACATGCAGCGTAGGTCAGACTTTCGACTTTTCCTCATTGTGATTCTCGAACCATGTCCGAACTTCGAAGTTAGGACTGAAGTTCGGACACTACATCAGGCACAGCACTCGAACTCTCGACTTGCGTCCGAGCTTGGATGTTCGGACACAAGCTCGGACACACCTTCAACACCCTCTAATTCGTCGTTCTGACTCCAATTCGACCCCCGTTGTTGCGTCATCACCCTCGTGAGTTAATCTACTATTTTCTTGGCTTTTTCTCTGCATTTAGCATACAAAACGGTATCAAGACTTAACAAGCGACAAACGAAAGGAAAACGTAAGCTAAGTGTGGAATACTATCAATGCGCGTATGAAAATTAAGCATTAAAGACCACTAAAACCATTCATATTTCATACTTATCAGCAGTAACGCCAGTAGCCTGGACTATGTGATGAAAGATTTCACAGGAAGCACACTGTCCATTCCGTGAGGAACTGGAAGTGCATTCCTAGTGGATCGACATGAGAAATAAGATAAGAGGCTCTAAGGAAAGAGACCTCAAATTACTAAGGGATCGAGTCAGTACTAAATACAGATGGTATAATTCAGTTATGAACCCAGTTGATGGATATTCCCTGATTAAGTTCAAGAAGAACGACATGTGTGTTGCCATGGAATGATGAAAGAGGAGATTGACAATAGAATACTTCACAAAGTAGCCGTAACTAAGCGTGTGGCAAACACTACGAGCATACTTAAATGAGATGTGGGACGACCGCACTCCAAAGGAGCTTGTAGGCCTGATGGACTTATTTATAAGTTAGTCGGGTGGTAAGTAGCAATGTATCATTAAGGTACCCCATATATGTAAACGAGTAGTGTAGGGAACACGAGAAGTAGTCGACTCCGTACAACAGTCAGAGATGCAAACTCACACCAGAACAACAAGTTACCTTGAACAATGGAGGAGAGAGGAACTCAGTTAAACCAATGAGATTAAAAGAGTCAGAGAACTCATTCCAGGAGAAAACAGTTAAGAATTATGAAGTGCGAGAAGCACTAATTAGTAAGTATGAACAGTTAATATGTCTTAAGATTTTCGGGGAAACTGTGAAGAGCAATAAGCACTAAACAGTAAGTCCAGATTACACAGGAATCTCTGACTGAGGATCAGTTAGTAAGAAATAATTCAGACGCTAAAAGGCGTAATAAGAGCATGAACGTCAGATCTCCAGAGAACTGGATAGACAAGCTATAACTCATTGAGATCGTTTATAAATAAAAATACCACACGTCCATTAAGAGACCATTATTCCTAAATTATAATGATACAAAGGAACTGTAAAACATATTGAAGAGGATAGGAAGGGCAAACTAAGCCCAAGATTATCAGAGTCGCGCAACAAAAGCTAGTGGACCATATCTTAAAGGTTTGAAATACCTAACAAAAGAGAAGAAGGAAGGATGCGTCTCACATCTTCCAGTCGAATAAAATATATGACTTATCTACCAAATACTTTGGAGCCTTAGAGACTACACTGGAACACATTTGTAAGATTGGTATGAACACCAATAAGAATCCTTGATACAGAGACTAAGCCATTACCATGGTGAAGACCCTCTGACCCATTCATAATGTGAGATAGACTACATGGGAGCCAGAATGATCCATGACACCAAAACATCTTGAACCTATGTTCAAGGATGATATAATGTTGATTCCGTGGGCATAATCCATTTTAAGGGGGGTAGAGCGTACAATCGCTTAGCCAATATTTCACGTATTCAGTACGTAACCTAAAATGTGCGTAGCACAATAAAATTAGTTGTGATGTTTGATACGTATGTTATATAAACACATGTATTCATTCTTATGTGGTTGTGGTTATTACGCACAATTTAATGCAAATACCAGATGTATTAGTGAGGACGACCTCGTTAACTTCGGTGCGAGAATTCAGGAAAAGAGGAGTAGAAACTCCAGGGGAATTAAAATCCCTATGATATGTATTGATATGAGACCAAATATGGTAATGTTATGAGGTATGAATCGGTATGAGACCAATATAGAACCTGGTAGGAATTAAATTCTCTAAGTAATTGCTGAGAGGTGAATTAAGAATGACTGATGGACTGAGTTCCATAGTTTGGAGATGTATTGATTTATGATTATGACTAGAAGGACTAAAAGATATAAATGCTACATGAATAATTATTTGATTGTTTGAAGTTGACGTGGGAGGTAGAACTTGATCTTGGCCAGATCAAGGAAAACTGAACACAAATTGGGGTGAAAGGATAGTTCAACACTGATGCTGATCATATCAGGGTCGGATGATTCCTGAAACTCCCTACAAGTGGTCACAATCAACCACATTAAGAGTAGATGCAGTAGCATAAAGTGGAATTGGAGTTGACATGTATTTTTGGTAATACTAGCTCATGAACTCGAGGACATGAAAACCGTTGTCTCCGGACCGGTTACTTGAGGAGTATACATCAAAGAATATACAAAGAGTATTTTGATTACTAAAACATGCAATAGACATGTTGTGTGACAAGTGTGGTATATATATATACATATGACAGACCTTATGAGTCAGAATGCCTATACAGATATTGAGTGATCTATATGATTTATTAATGTGATGTTACCTATGTGTTCTAAGAGATATAGATACGTAGGAACTTTGGGGACAAAGTTCTTTTAAGGGGGGTAGATTGAAATACCCCAAACCTTAATATATTAATGAACTATCTAATTAGGATATACTAAGGCTAGAACGTGCCTTAGAAACATTCGAAGAAGTGTTAAACAATAATTTAAACAAAACATTTACACAAAAACATGCTGTAAGAAAAACAATTAGAACAAAAAAGGAGATTTCAAATGTGAAATACCTCTAAGATTAGTAATACACATTAAGCGGAGTTAGCGTTTAAACCGAAAACGCACCTTAGCGCGCAAAAATGTGCTTTAAAGGAAAATGTGCCTTCAGCATTTTTACATGGAACTAAAAGGCTAATGAGCCTAAATACCAATAAGGAATAAGGGAACAACAATAAAATGGTCTTAGGAACCATTACGTGTACACACAAAATAAGTATACAAGTCCACACAAAAACCGGTACTAAACTGACGAAAGTCAAAGAGAAACCACTAAACAACTTGGTTTAAATTGGAATGAGCAACATGCTAATTCACGGAAAAAGTATCTAAAGGTTGTAAATGTACTAAGAACACATTTAAACTAGCCAAAACAAATTACATAATCATTGTGAACCCGGAAGCACATAAAATATGTTTTAAGGCATTTTTTGCTATGTAACATACCTAACACATGGTATAAGTCATTATGAACGAGTTTAATACATAAAATGTTACATAAATACAAGGAAAAACAAAAAAAGAATCAGGTCAAATGAGACCCTATGCTGCCGACATCAAGGGTGAGTCACCAAGTGTGATTTGCTTTTAAATTCACTATTTCAACTACTTAGACTTTACTTAATTTCCAAATCATCTTGTCCCCTTGGTGAATCATTAATCAGACTCTTACCTGTCAAATGAGAGCTTCCAAGGTCGTAGCTCATCCTCTCTTTCAAGAAACAACACAAAACAATTCCAATGTTCTTAGTTTTGAGCCTTAAAGAACACCTTGCCTTGTAGAAATCATAACTTTATTGTCCTAACTCCAAATCACAAGCTTGCTAGCTCGTTGGAATCCTCTTTTCAATAGATTTACAACCATAGCTCATGAGCCCCCAGATTCTCAGGAAAAACCATGAAGAAGTGCCTTTGATTCTCGAGGTAAAACATTGCCTTCTTGAAAACTTCTTGTTCTTTGGTTTTTGTTACAGCCGATTGGCATGGGATACTAACCCATATTATTATTCATCTTATTCTATATTTTTGGAGCCAATTTCTCTAGCAAATTGCCGTCAAAATTTCTAAGGAAATCAAGCTTAAATATTAAGCTAAGGGTTAATATACAAGGTAAATCCTACAACTACCTATTTCAAGGTTCTAATTGTTGATCTATATATATGATCTAACATATTGTTCATCTTAATATTTATTGCCGAAATTTTGTTGATTAATATTCAGTTTTTAGCTAATTAAAAGTTAATGTTTATTAAATCTAAGAATAGATTTATACTCCTTATGATATTAAGCTTTATATAAGCTATCATAATATACAAGAAAAATTCATATACTATAATTTATATGGTGGCCGAAAATTAAGGTTATTAATTGAGTTAGAAAAAAATATCTAACTTAGTTAAATTAAAGGAATTAGTATAATTAGGAGTAATATGTAAAATTTAAGAAGTTTTAGTACCTAATGGTGATTACCAAAAATATATGAGGTCAATATGGAATTTTTGATAGTTTAGATGATGAGAAAATAATTGTAGAATTAAGTTTACAATTTATAAAGAGTTTATAAGTGTTATAAGAAATTTATAAGGTTTTTGGTATATTTAAGGTTAATAAAGATGGTATATATATATATATATATATATACTATACATTAGATAATTAAATCTGGTGATTTAGAGATGTTTAAAAGGATTTTTGATGTTCAAAATCTGTAGGAAAATTAATTACGAAAATTAGAAATTAATTAGAGTTAAATTGGTTAATAAATGAGTTAGGATAAAAGAAAAGACCACAAGGGTAAAATGGTAATTTCCCTAGCCAAACGTGGTCAAACTTGGTCAATGACAATTTATAAAATGTTTAGAGGAGCTAGAATAAAATTGGTAGCAAAAGATTAGATATTAAAAGGATAAAGGATAAAAAGTTAAGTAAATTTACTTTAGGGGTAATTTTGTAAATTATGGAAAGTTAGGGGGTTTGACAATAAAAGACTGGTCAAACTTGGGTATATTTTGGTAATTGACCAAAAGTATAAAGAAATTAATTAAGTAAGACTTTGGAAGAAATTAGAAATATAAATAACAAGTTTAGAACTTATTATGAGTAAAATAGAAATTAAAGGAAAACTATGGGAAAGGAATGTAAATAACACATTTTTATGTGTTTAGAAGGTTAGGGAAATTAAATAAAGAATTTAGAAACAAGTTGTAAAAGAAACAGAGTTAAGACAGGGTTAAACGAGACCCGTATATAACTTAATGTATACGAGGGGTATACCCGTAATTAATAAGTATAGGAGAAACCAATACTTAGAGTATTTTTAATAAAAGTACAAGTTATATTGGAAAAAGAAATAAATACGTATGATACAGATTATCATACGGGCGTATACGAAAAATTTTAGTGTACACGAATAGTACTCGTATACGTGAATAGTATACGTATACATGAATAGTAAATACATATACATGAATAGTAAATATGTATACATGTATAGTAAATACGTATACATGAATAGGAAATACGTATACATGAATAGTAACTACGTATATATGAATAGTCAAATACGAGACGTATACGTGAATAGTAAAATACATATACGTGAATAGTGAAATACGGTGAATAGTAAAATACGAGGCCGTATAAATAAATAGTGGAATACGAGATCGTATAAATGAATAGTGAAATACAGATGAATAGTGAAAAATACTAAAACCTAATACAAGGTCCGCATAAGTCTAAAGTTGCTAAGTGTGCAACTAAATAACTGCTAACGATGTTAGTATGTTAATGAATTAGAGTTGAGCTTGAAAACGCTTCTAAATGAACGAACCCGTTTAACGGTATACAATTATGCCCGGGTTAACCTAGGAAGAGGTTTAAGTTGAAAAGAGAACCAAACCCGTTTAACGAGGTCTACCTCGGTTGTGTGCTATGTGTTATTGTGATACGACTAAACAGGATTAAGCATGAAACCGATTTATTGTATTGTTATTGTGTGTCCATTGCACACTAACACGAATTGATTCAGAGCTTGTTCATTAACTATGTTTAGAAAAACAATTGTATAAGGTTATAAATACTCCTTGTTATTAGTTGGTTAATACCGAGAGAGGGTTAAACTAACAAATTGTCAATGAGACTTCAGCTAACTGGAACTTCGGAGAAGAGGAATCCGGGACTGACTCCGGTCATGCATGTTCAGGTTAGGATGTCGGCATCTGTATCAGATCTGTCTTCCTCCTAGGGTCGACAAACTGACCCGACCATCTTGAGTGAACAGTTCGAGATGGGAGGCAAATTCAGGAGGCACAGGAGGGTCAAGCATACACCCCTCATAAATTAAGAATTAATGTTTATTTACCCAATGGAACTAAAAACTCATTGGCTAGGGTTACCTTGACCCGACAAAAATAAACAATTCAGTTAGAGAACAACCAGTTCTATTAAGAGAACGGTTGACACTTATAGGTATGGTCAAACACGAGAACATAACAATTCTCAGGCCTCAGGAGTTAGACATCTAACTTACATCATAATGGGCGTCCATTACGACGTTCACTTTATTTGAGCTGTGAATGTTCACATAAATGTGTTGTTTGTTATCGTACTTCTTATTATTATTTGTATGATAAACAATTGCATGTATACGACAAAGTAGTCGGGTGTAACCCTGCTAGCTTGTGGGCTGCACGTTTTCTGTACCAGCCATGTGCTGAGCCCCTTGGGGCTTGTGATTTAAACTTTGCTGGTAGGTACCAGACGAGGACTCAACCTGAGAGTGGGAGCGGGTAGAGTACTTCGGGTTGCTTTTACATTTGTTACACGAGTTGTGCTTGTACACTCGTTTAGTATATTGATGAGATGTTAGTATGATGTAATAGGATATGAGATTCTCGGTATAAGTTGTGGTTTATGGATTATAATGTTTTAGATGCTCGAGTAATTATCTGGTTAGTCAGACTGTGTCTTGTTAAGAGAATAGGCCTAGTTAGTCACGTGGGTGACTAACGGCGGCGGTAACACCAATTTAGTAGAAGTTTTCCAGTGCGTTGTTAATGTACGAGATGGACTTATGGCGACGATCATTGTATTTAGATATGGGGTGTTACAAAAAGTGGTATCAGAGCGTAGTTACGCTCTGATGACTGAAAATTACCGAGCTTAGGAATTACCGAGTTAGGAACTTTAGACTTTGGGATAAGGGTTGAGTATTAGTGCGAGAGGTGCGTTAGTTAGGATTCCCCTATGTGTATCGGATATCTGTAATACCTGACCTGCCCTCCGTGCCCCTGGTTCTAAGGTACCAGAAATGAATGCCAGAGAGAAGACAAGCTTTCTCTTACTCGGGAAAACCCGATCTGGCAATTACTTAGCATTATACAATACGAGAAGCACCTCGTTATGCAATAGTCTTTCAAGACTTGAAGGTCCCAATTGGAGCGCAACGTTGAAACTGGCGCTACCAGCGGAATCCTACCAATGAGAGAATAATAATTACCGGCAACATGGGTCGACATGCTACGCAGTCGATATAACCCCGCCATACCAGTAAGAAGGAAAGTACTACAAGTGCAATAAGAGGACAAGAGAAGTAACAGAAACAAGACAACAGTCCAAGGGAGCAATAACAGTGGGATAATACCGCGCAAGAGCATAGGGACTACCTAAAAGTCAATTATGAAGCGGGTAACTCCGAACCTACAAAAAAGGGGTTACAAAGACCTAACTCCAATAGCCCAGACGACTACGAATGCATATGCAAGTCATACTCCAAGATAGGACTACGATGTAGTGCCAAAGCAGAGTCAATACTCGATAACCTCGATGAAGGTGTGGAAATGCAGTGAGAACCAAGGCGAAAGTGAAAGAAAAAGGGTTCCCTCAGGAAGAGTAATACCCTGACAAGTAACTATACATCAAAAGCAGTCAGGAAGCTGCCCAGATAATATGAACCAAAGCCAAAAAGGGCAAAAAAGAGTCTCTTGGACTACCACCTACATGGAGTTTAGGAGAATGTACCATTGCCGACGTACACAGTACCGATATCCCATCTTGCATGGCGCACTTGCTTTGGCAAGTGCCACCGCAATGGTACATTCTCCTAAACTCCATGTAGGTGGTAGTCCATGGGACTCCTTCTTTGCCCTTTTTGGCTTTGGTTCATTATTATCTGGCGGCTTCCTGACTGCTTTTGATTGTATAGTTACTTGTCAGGGTATTCCTCTTCCTGAGGGAACACCTTTTTCTTTCGCTTTCGCCTTGGTTCTCACTCTCGTTTCCACACCTTTGTCAAGGTTATCGAGTATTGACTCTACTTAGGCACTACGTCATAGTCCTATCTTGGAGTATGACTTGCATATGCATTCGTAGTCGTCTAGGCTATTGCAGTTAGGTCTTTGCAACCCCTTTTTTGTAGGTTCGGAGTTACCCGCTTCATAATTGACTTTTAGGTAGTCCCTATGCTCTTGGGCGGTATTATCCCACTGTTATTGCTCCCTTGGACTGTTGTCCGATGTTTCTGTCACTTCTCTTGTCCTCTTAAGAGCTAGCCAATCTCCGGTGTACGGTATGGGATTCTTGTAGCTCATCGTGCTGACGAGCTTACCTCGGTTTGTGTGCTATGTGTTATTGTGATACGACTAAACAGGATTAAGCATGAAACCGATTTATTGAATTGTTATTGTGTGTCCATTGCACACTAACACGAAATGATTCAGAGCTTGTTCATTAACTATGTTTAGAAAAACAATTGTATAAGGTTATAAATACTCCCTGTTATTAGTTGGTTAATACCGAGAGAGGTTAACTAACAAATTGTCTATGAGACTTCAGCTAACTGGAACTTGGGAGAAGAGGAATCCGGGACTGACTCCGGTCATGCATGTTCAGGTTAGAGGTCGGCATCATATCAGATCTGCTTCTAGGGTCGACAAACTGACCTGACCATCTCGAGTGAACAGTTCGAGATGGGAGGCAAATTTAGGAGGCGCAGGAGGGTCAAGCCTACTCCCTCATAACTTAAGAATTAATGTTTACTGACCCAATGGAGCTAATAACTCATTGGCTAGGGTTACCTTGACCCGACAAAAATAAACAATTCAGTTAGAGAACAACCAGTTCTATTAAGAGAACGGTTGGACACTTATAAGGTATGGTCAAACACGAGGACTAAACAATTCTCAGGCCTAGGAGTTAGAATCTTACTTACATCATTAATGGGCGTCCATTACGATGTTCGCTTTATTTGAGCTGTGAATGTTTCACATAAATGTGTTGTTTTGTTATCGTACTTCTTATTATATTTGTATGAATAAACAATTGCATGTATACGACAAAGTAGTCGGGTGTAACCTTGCTAGCTTGTGGGCTGCACGTTTTCTGTACCAACCATGTGCTGAGCCCCTGGGGCCTATGATTTAAACTTTGCAGGTAGGTACCAGACGAGGACTCAACCTGAGAGTGGGAGCGGGTAGAGTACTTCGGTTGCTTTTACATTTGTTACATGTGTTGTGCTTGTACACACGTTAGTATATTGATGAGATGTTAGTATGATGTAATAGGATATGAGATACTCAGATATAAGTTGTGGTTTATGAATTGTAATGTTTTAGATGCTAGAGTAATTATCCGGTTAGTCAGACCGTGACTTGTAAGAGAATAGGCCTAGTTAGTCACGGGTGACTAACGCGGTAACACCAATTTAGTAGAACTTTTCCGCTGCATTGTTAGTGTACGAGATGGACTAGGGCGACGATCATTGTATTTAGAGATGAGGTGTTACAAAAAGTGGTATCAGAGCGTAGTTGCGCTCTGATGACTGGAAATACCGAGCTTAGGAATTACCGAGTTAGGAACTTTAGACTTTGGGATAAGGGTTGAGTATTAGTGCGAGAGGTGCGTTAGTTAGGATTCCCGATGTGTATCGGATATCTGTAATACCTGACCCGCCCTCCACGCCCCTGGTTCTAAGGTACCAGAAATGAACACCAGAGAGAAGACAAGCTTTCTCTTACTCGGGAAACCCGATCCGTAATTACATAGCATTATGCAATACGAGAAGCACCTCGTTGCAATAGTCTTTCAAGACTTGAAGGTCCCAATTGGAGCGCAAACGTTTAAAAGGCGCTACCAGCGGAATCCTACCATGAGAGAATAATAATTACCGGCGACATGGGTCGACATGCTACGCAGTCGATATAACCCCGCCATACCAGTAAGAAGGAAAGTACTACAAGTGCAATAAGAGGACAAGAGAAGTGACAGAAACACCGGACAAGGTCCACGGGAGCAATAACAGTGGGATAATACCGCACAAGAGCATAGGGACTACCTAAAAGTCAATTATGAAGCGGGTAACTCCGAACCTAAAAAAAAAAGGGGTTGCAAAGACCTAACTGCTAATAGCCCAGACGACTACGAATGCATATGCAAGTCATACTCCAAGAGGACTAAGATGTAGTGCCTAAGCAAATTCAATACTCGATAACCTCAACGAAGGTGTGGAAACGAGAGTGAGAACCAAGGTGAAAGCGAAAGAAAAAGGGGTTCCCTCAGGAATTGGAATACCCTGACAAGTAACTATACAATCAAAAGCATTCAGGAAGCTGCCCAGATAATAATGCACCAAAGCCAAAAATGGCAAAGAAGAAGTGTCATGGACTACCACCTACATGGAGTTTAGGGAAATGTACCATTGCCGACGTACACAGTACCGATAGCCCATCTTGCATGGCGCACTTGCTTTGGCAAGTGCGCCGCAATGGTACATTCTCCTAAACTCCATGTAGGTGGTAGTCCATGAGACTCCTTCTTTGCCCTTTTTGGCTTTGGTTCATTATTATCTGGGCAGCTTCCTGACTGCTTTGATTGTATAATTACTTGTCAGGGTATTCCTCTTCCTGAGGGAACCCTTTTTCTTTCGCTTTTGCCTTGGTTCTCACTCTCGTTCCACACCTTCATCGAGGTTATCGAGTATTGACTCTGCTTAGGCACTACGTCATGGTCCAATCTTAGAGTATGACTTGCATATGCATTCGTAGTCGTCTGGGTTATTGCAGTAAGGTCTTTGCAACCCCTTTTTTTGTAGGTTCGGAGTACCCGCTTCATAATTGACTTTTAGGTAGTCCCTATGCTCTTGCGCGGTATTATCCCACTGTTATTGCTCCCTTGGACTGTTGTCCGGGTTTTCTGTCACTTCTCTTGTCCTCTTAAGAGCTACCAATCTCCGGTGTACGGTATGGGATTCTTGTAGCTCGTTGCTAACGAGGTCTACCTCGGTTTGTGTGCTATGTGTTATTGTGATACGACTAAACAGGATTAAGCATGAAACCGATTTATTGTATTGTTATTGTGTGTCCATTGCACACTAACACGAATTGATTCAGAGCTTGTTCATTAACTATGTTTAGAAAAACAATTGTATAAGGTTATAAATACTCCTTGTTATTAGTTGGTTAATACCGAGAGAGGGTTAACTAACAAATTGTCAATGAGACTTCAGCTAACTGGAACTTGGAGAAGAGGAATCCGGGACTGACTCCGGTCATGCATGTTCAGGTTAGGATGTCGGCATCTATATCAGATCTGTCTTCCTCCTAGGGTCGACAAACTGACCCGACCATCTTGAGTGAACAGTTCGAGATGGGAGGCAAATTCAGGAGGCACAGGAGGGTCAAGCATACACCCCTCATAAATTAAGAATTAATGTTTATTTACCCAATGGAACTAAAAACTCATTGGCTAGGGTTACCTTGACCCGACAAAAATAAACAATTCAGTTAGAGAACAACCAGTTCTATTAAGAGAACGGTTGACACTTATAAGGTATGGTCAAACACGAGAACATAACAATTCTCAGGCCTCAGGAGTTAGAAATCTAACTTACATCATTAATGGGCGTCCATTACGACGTTCACTTTATTTGAGCTGTGAATGTTTCACATAAATGTGTTGTTTGTTATCGTACTTCTTATTATTATTTGTATGATAAACAATTGCATGTATACGACAAAGTAGTCGGGTGTAACCCTGCTAGCTTGTGGGCTGCACGTTTTCTGTACCAGCCATGTGCTGAGCCCCTTGGGGCTTGTGATTTAAACTTTGCTGGTAGGTACCAGACGAGGACTCAACCTGAGAGTGGGAGCGGGTAGAGTACTTCGGGTTGCTTTTACATTTGTTACACGAGTTGTGCTTGTACACTCGTTTAGTATATTGATGAGATGTTAGTATGATGTAATAGGATATGAGATTCTCGGTATAAGTTGTGGTTTATGGATTATAATGTTTTAGATGCTCGAGTAATTATCTGGTTAGTCAGACTGTGTCTTGTTAAGAGAATAGGCCTAGTTAGTCACGTGGGTGACTAACGGCGGTAACACCAATTTAGTAGAAGTTTTCCAGTGCGTTGTTAATGTACGAGATGGACTTATGGCGACGATCATTGTATTTAGATATGGGGTGTTACAAAAAGTGGTATCAGAGCGTAGTTACGCTCTGATGACTGAAAATTACCGAGCTTAGGAATTACCGAGTTAGGAACTTTAGACTTTGGGATAAGGGTTGAGTATTAGTGCGAGAGGTGCGTTAGTTAGGATTCCCCTATGTGTATCGGATATCTGTAATACCTGACCTGCCCTCCGTGCCCCTGGTTCTAAGGTACCAGAAATGAATGCCAGAGAGAAGACAAGCTTTCTCTTACTCGGGAAAACCCGATCTGGCAATTACTTAGCATTATACAATACGAGAAGCACCTCGTTATGCAATAGTCTTTCAAGACTTGAAGGTCCCAATTGGAGCGCAACGTTGAAACTGGCGCTACCAGCGGAATCCTACCAATGAGAGAATAATAATTACCGGCAACATGGGTCGACATGCTACGCAGTCGATATAACCCCGCCATACCAGTAAGAAGGAAAGTACTACAAGTGCAATAAGAGGACAAGAGAAGTAACAGAAACACAAGACAACAGTCCAAGGGAGCAATAACAGTGGGATAATACCGCGCAAGAGCATAGGGACTACCTAAAAGTCAATTATGAAGCGGGTAACTCCGAACCTACAAAAAAGGGGTTACAAAGACCTAACTCCAATAGCCCAGACGACTACGAATGCATATGCAAGTCATACTCCAAGATAGGACTACGATGTAGTGCCAAAGCAGAGTCAATACTCGATAACCTCGATGAAGGTGTGGAAATGCAGTGAGAACCAAGGCGAAAGTGAAAGAAAAAGGGGTTCCCTCAGGAAGAGTAATACCCTGACAAGTAACTATACAATCAAAAGCAGTCAGGAAGCTGCCCAGATAATGAACCAAAGCCAAACAGGGCAAAAAAGGAGTCTCTTGGACTACCACCTACATGGAGTTTAGGAGAATGTACCATTGCCGACGTACACAGTACCGATATCCCATCTTGCATGGCGCACTTGCTTTGGCAAGTGCCACCGCAATGGTACATTCTCCTAAACTCCATGTAGGTGGTAGTCCATGGGACTCCTTCTTTGCCCTTTTTTGCTTTGGTTCATTATTATCTGGCGGCTTCCTGACTGCTTTTGATTGTATAGTTACTTGTCAGGGTATTCCTCTTCCTGAGGGAACACCTTTTTCTTTCGCTTTCGCCTTGGTTCTCACTCTCGTTTCCACACCTTTGTCAAGGTTATCGAGTATTGACTCTACTTAGGCACTACGTCATAGTCCTATCTTGGAGTATGACTTGCATATGCATTCGTAGTCGTCTAGGCTATTGCAGTTAGGTCTTTGCAACCCCTTTTTTTGTAGGTTCGGAGTTACCCGCTTCATAATTGACTTTTAGGTAGTCCCTATGCTCTTGGGCGGTATTATCCCACTGTTATTGCTCCCTTGGACTGTTGTCCGATGTTTCTGTCACTTCTCTTGTCCTCTTAAGAGCTAGCCAATCTCCGGTGTACGGTATGGGATTCTTGTAGCTCATTTGCTGACGAGCTCTACCTCGGTTTGTGTGCTATGTGTTATTGTGATACGACTAAACAGGATTAAGCATGAAACCGATTTATTGAATTGTTATTGTGTGTCCATTGCACACTAACACGAATTGATTCAGAGCTTGTTCATTAACTATGTTTAGAAAAACAATTGTATAAGGTTATAAATACTCCCTGTTATTAGTTGGTTAATACCGAGAGAGGTTTAACTAACAAATTGTCTATGAGACTTCAGCTAACTGGAACTTGGGAGAAGAGGAATCCGGGACTGACTCCGGTCATGCATGTTCAGGTTAGAAGGTCGGCATCTATCAGATCTGACTTCCATCTAGGGTCGACAAACTGACCTGACCATCTCGAGTGAACAGTTCGAGATGGGAGGCAAATTTAGGAGGCGCAGGAGGGTCAAGCCTACTCCCCTCATAACTTAAGAATTAATGTTTACTGACCCAATGGAGCTAATAACTCATTGGCTAGGGTTACCTTGACCCGACAAAAATAAACAATTCAGTTAGAGAACAACCAGTTCTATTAAGAGAACGGTTGGCACTTATAAGGTATGGTCAAACACGAGGACTAAACAATTCTCAGGCCTTAGGAGTTAGAAATCTTACTTACATCATTAATGGGCGTCCATTACGATGTTCGCTTTATTTGAGCTGTGAATGTTTCACATAAATGTGTTGTTTGTTATCGTACTTCTTATTATTATTTGTATGAATAAACAATTGCATGTATACGACAATGTAGTCGGGTGTAACCTTGCTAGCTTGTGGGCTGCACGTTTTCTGTACCAACCATGTGCTGAGCCCCTTGGGGCCTATGATTTAAACTTTGCAGGTAGGTACCAGACGAGGACTCAACCTGAGAGTGGGAGCGGGTAGAGTACTTCGGGTTGCTTTTACATTTGTTACATGTGTTGTGCTTGTACACACGTTTAGTATATTGATGAGATGTTAGTATGATGTAATAGGATATGAGATACTCAGAATAAGTTGTGGTTTATGAATTGTAATGTTTTAGATGCTAGAGTAATTATCCGGTTAGTCAGACCGTGACTTGTTAAGAGAATAGGCCTAGTTAGTCACGTGGGTGACTAACGGCGGTAACACCAATTTAGTAGAACTTTTCCGCTGCGTTGTTAATGTACGAGATGGACTTAGGGCGACGATCATTGTATTTAGAGATGGGGTGTTACATCAAAGGGTCCTAACCATACTAATGGTTTATTCCTTGCACCAAGAATTGCTATATGAGTTTATTTAACTCATAATTAATTCGGTTCTAGCCTATCAGGCTTCAAGGCATTGATAGATATTTTATTACACTTACTAGGTACATTATCTTCTAGTTAGGGCCCACTAGCTTCTGCTGCGTGACCCTGATAACTTGGGTTATTCACCCTTCTTGTTATCCTTAATATGCTACACATTACCTTTTATCCCTCTATGGTGGAAATAAGGTTTACTAAACAAGTGTGGTATTCTTTTAACGTGTTTGAACTCAATGAGTTTAGATTTATAACCAGCTCTCTGGCAATCTATTATACATGCTATTCGTACTCCCACGATTATTCATTAAGTTCCTCCGACTTATTGTCAGGCGTGGTTAAGTCACTACTTGGTTGTAGTGCTTTCTCTGTTGTCAATAGCTTTTGAATTATACCAGTTCTTCTGGTTCAGTACAAGTGTTTTTTACTTGTATGACCTTGCATTTTTCTATGCGTCGGTTCTAGTGACTTCTCAAGTCCTCCTTTACCTTTTATTCCAATGGAATTCACATCTTGTGATTGTTGGTGTGTTTTACACTCTTTGTGCCTCTTTGGCCTTAGGCCGCACGGTTTGTTGCTAAGCTTGGTTAACTGGGTTATGTCGTGTTCGTTGGTGGAAAGAAGGGTTTACTACTATTTACGTTCTCCATATTCCTCGCTATCCCACTAGATCATTAGCTGCACAAATGCAATACCAAAACACTCAGTCATACAGAGTGCAGAGGCGTAAACACTTGGTAGTAAGTCACTTATGTGATAGGAACAAATATGTTTGTGTATCTTCTCATACTTATACTCCGTGTGATTGACTAACTACTTCCTCATAGTGGTCGCTTGTTGCGCACCGTATTCTTACTCGTTATACAACATCATTCTTACGGTCTCCATTACTGTAGTAGCTTATCTTACTCATTGCCATTGTCGTTGGCACCATTTCCTTATGGTGTGAATACACCGAGGGTTTCCTATGTTCGTGTGTATGACGGTTGCCGTAGCATTCCGCAATGTTAATATCTTCCCAATGTGGAGACGTTCTATTTCCAATTAGGTTTCATGTGTGGGTTAACCTACCTCACATTATTTCATCATTTATGATGCAATTACCAAGTGTCTTGGTTGACAATGGATGAAGTAGTTTATCGGTTACAAGCTCTGTTGAGCGTTGGTCATTCATGGTGTGCAATGTGCACTCACATTGATTGTTTTTGACAATTACCGTCTCTCCAGTGCTGGGCATTGGTTTTAGGCTCTTGTTATGTAGTTTACTTTGTATCGTACATCACCAGGACATCCCAAGAAACTTCAAGGGTTTTCTGGCCCCGTTCTCCAATTGAAGAGTATTCTATCACTTATAAATGAAAGTTCTTGTTGAGAGTTCTGTCTCCACTCATAGGTCTCATGACGAGGTTTGCTATGTTAGTATTTACAATGGTTCACCACATGCTTGAGTGCATATGGAGTATACTTACTCCTTTAAGTTGTAATGGTTTGGAAATCTCTTTTCCTGTTCGATCGCCTCTTGGCAATATCTACATGCACAAGCTTTGTGTCAAGGTGGATGGAGCCTTTTCTAAGGGTTCACATCTTCACCACATTGGTGGTCTTCGGTTACAAGAGGTATCTTTCCTCGAGTTTCTCATAGTGTCTAAGTGTGGACTAGGCCATTGTTGGCATTATTACGATTCCTGTGCCTCTGTGCTACCATTGCTACAGAAGGCATGAAGGGGAAATTAAAAGTTTTGTCAACTGTATACTAGACTGATGCTCTAGTGACAGTGACATAAGATAGCCATACCACTCATATGTTGAGTTCACATTAGGTGGTTTAATTGTCGCTCTGTTCATCATATGAATTAATATCTCTTCCCTTATAAGGCCATTTTCGGCAATTGCTATTAAATAGTGGGGTTTTGCAACGGTTTAAATTTACACAACGTAGTTGGTTTTGGCTTTTAAGCCTTATTGTTGCGAGCTATGCATTCTTGCAAGTGCTTATACAAGTTCCACCCTCTATACCCATAGGTTGGAGGGTATATCCAGCTCTATGGCAAAGTTGTGACATACCTTCGTATGGTTCGTAGGAGGCCCCTTTTTGGCATTCTGATGTTACTCAGTGCCTTTTGTGATTTAGGGTATTTCCTGTTATTCGAAATCCCTTCGGTGTCTTAACCGAGTGTTTGTTCCAGCTCTCGTGCTCTTATCATGATGCTTTGTTCGACTGTTGTTAACTTAGACACCCTTCAAGGATTGCTCCTGGGTGTTGTTGGTTATGCCGTTACATCCGGCTAGTGTTTATGGTATGTTGTGTCTACTATACCACCTTGTGGTATTGTATTTTGAGTTATCCCTTTTTGGGTTATAATGTCTCCCGTCCTTGGGTAGACCGTTTATACTCTCTCATAGTGCTTAAGTCTAGGTTCAATATCAACTTCAATGATGGATTATACTTTGTGGTAATCTTGTGATCGCTCATGGGAACTCCGTCCCGTCTGTTGAGCATTGTTGTGTCCACATTAGGCACTTGCCTTACAGTGTTTAGGCTGGGTATCCCTTCCTGCTGTCATGTATTGCTTGAAGTCTTTGGGACATATCCAATGTCTATATTTACTACTGTGCTCTCTGCACTTCCTAGTCCTCATTCCTTATCTTCAGGTGGATTCTCCGAGTTCCTTAATACTTATTACTTAGTTGAGTTTCTTCTTCTTGATCGTCTGGAGTGTCCAGCTGTTCTGGTTTGATCTTACTCATGGTCCGTAGAATGGAGTTGACTACTTCTCGTGTTTCGTGCACTACATGTATACATACGTGGGGTACCTTGTTGATACGTTACCACTTACCCGACTATCTGCCAGGCCCGCATGCTCCTTTGGAGTGTGGTTGTCCCACATCCCATATTTGGGTACACGCGTAGTGTTCGTCACACGCCTAGGTGAAGTGTTCTATTGTCAACTCTTCTTGTATCATGTTATGATACTCACCATAATTTTGTTGGTTGGGTTTTAAAAATCCGGGGTTTAAAGGAAAGGTTATGGTTTTGAAAGAAAAATTGGGTTTTGAAATAACAGTGCGGTGTTAAAAGAAGTTCTACATGGCATAGCCATGTTTGTGGTCTTGACCAAGTCCAGCTTCTCGCTGACTGGTATGTCCTTGATTCTATGGTCAGGCCGTTAGGCCTTTCCAAGATTCCACTCTTCCAGTTTTTAGGATGTGTGATCCCGTAGTTGCTTCATTGCAGTCACGGTACATTACTATGTACCTGTGGTGTGTTAGCGTTCCTCTACATATTTCTGTTCTTACTGCACTTGCCGTGGCAAGTGCGTGGTACTGGTGGTTTTGGGTAAACCTATACTGATCACGGTATGGTTTCCAATCTTATTTGATAGTCTTGTGGACTCTTCCCTTGATCTTATTGATCTATGATTGGGATACTTGATCTTTTAGGTAGCTTCTCAGTGATCTTGACGTGAGTGCCATAGATCTGGGTACTTTTCCAATCCTTGGAGATTCTTATTATTTGGTTTTGTGTCAATTCTTGTTGCTCAATCCCACACGTTTACCGTGGTCACTGAGCCTTAGCTTGTCAGGCACTACTCGTGTAGTCCTGTCGGATTACCCTCTCCTGAGTGTTCTCAAAGCTGTGTAAGCTATGTTGGCCAGGTATTGTAACCTCTTTGGCATTACAGTTTTGGAGTTATCCACTCCCGACTATGTCCTTAGCCAGCTAGCGTACCATTGGTGGTTACTTAGATATTTCCGTCCCTAGACTTGTGTCTCGGGTTGTGTTACTGTTCCTTCTTCCGCTTTACTGCACGCTTAGTGCTTCTTTTTCTGCCGCTGGTTGACTAGCCAGGTTTCGCAACTGCTAGGCATGTCGCCCCATGCTGTTGTAAGTTGTAGTCTCCTTATGGTTGTAGTGCTCATTCTGCCGCCATTAAGTACGGGTATTGTTGTTCAACCGGGATCCATCTCCGGGCTTCCCATTCTTGGGGTCTACTATATGTCGGTTCTTGATTACTGTACGGTGGTTTCACAACTACCAGATCGGATTTTCCCGAGTATTGTTGGGACATCGGAGTGTTGCAGAGATAGCCTATCACCTCGACAAAGTCAATCATCCCTAGATAGACACAAAGAGTGAGCCGCTTCAATAGAGTCCACACAACTAAGAAGACTTCACAGACTCTCCCGTGCTGTTGCAAATAATAAGGAGTCAACTCAGGAATGCCTTAAACGCCACAAAGGTCATGAAGTCTTCCCTCAACACCAGAAGATCACGGCTCAAGTAAGAAGACTACTCAAAGCCGTTGGAAGTTGCCCACTAAGTTAGTTCCGGTATTTTCAGAACTAACTCCTTCGACCTACCGGCTGTATTGGTAGTATAAATAAGCTGTGTAATAGTCAGTTTCAAGTGTGCTTTCATTGAGGATTGTATCAGAGCTTAGAGAGAGAAAGAGAATCGCTTTGTAAGCCAGAAAGAGAGAGAGAATACGTACCAAGTTAGTTAGCGCATTTAGATAGACTCTGCCTAGGAAGATCCTAGTTTCACTACGCTTACCATTGATCTGATTAGAAAGTGTGTTGGGTGAGTGAGTGAAAAACCGCTAAGTAGATCCTTTCTACTTAGTGGACATTTGTAAGTTGTTTTATTTGACCAGGAAATGAAATAGCTTATTTGTGTATCTTGCTGAGTTCCACAGAGTCCTTTTCTCTTTTCATCGTTTCGCTTCAATTACCGCAAAAGTCTTCCGCTACCTTAATTTAGTCAATTCGATTGAGTGCCTCTACATCAAAGAGTGCTTCTCACTTACGAAAGTTGATTGAGTCAAGCCAACTCTTAGACTCACACCTTTGGTTGGTTTGAGTTAGCCACCCGATCTTACACGTGGTATCAGAGCCTTGCTTAGGCTAACGGTCAATCAACGAAGCAATGGCACATCTCTTCGCCAATCAAAACAACAAAATGCACTTCGAGCACCCCAGACTCACCTCCACCAACTACGACCATTGGAAAAACGAGATCGAGCAACAGATTGAGTCTATCAACTCTGAGATTTGGGAGATAGTCACTGGAAGAGATCTTGCAGTCAATCCAAATCGATCAACATGGACTGCTGCAGATCGCAAAAGGTACGAGCTGAATCGACAAGCATCACGTGCAATATACACTTGCCTGTCCATCCCAGAACAAAGGAGAGTCAATCATTGTAAGTCCGCAAATGAGATATGGACACTCCTTCAAGCTACCCACAAAGGAGTCACTGAACTCAATAAATGCAAAGCTCAAGAACTCCGAATGGACTATGAAAATTTTCTACAAAAGCTTGGTGAGTCCTTGGAAGAAGTGCTTGATCGTTTCTATTTACTAACTACTACTATGCAAGAAGTTAACATCTTACCGGATAGAGAGAGTGTCTTGCACAAGCTGCTGGACAGTCTCCGAGAAGAATGGGCAGAAACGGTAATCTCCACCAAAGCATGCAAGGATTTATCCAAATGGAGTTGTCAAGACCTAGGTTCCTATCTACAATCTGTAGATAAATACTAGAAGAATGTTCGAAAGAAATGTGGTAATACATCTTCTCCTTCTTCTAGTAAGACTACTACTTTGAATGACCAAGCCTTGCAGGTTAATTCGACTCAGTACACTCAAGAAAGAGCCTATGTCGCTGATACTCAAATCAGACAAGCCATGGCTGAGCTGGTGGATATTATTGTTGAGGAAAGTGAGGCTGAGACTATGGAAGACTTTGTCTTCATAGTCAAGAACTTCCGAAAATTCATGCGTAACCAACCTAATCGATAGAGTCGGTCGTTCTCAAACACCTCCAAACAAGTCTTCAATTCTGTCACTTGTTTCAACTGCAATAAACCCGGTCACTTCAAGAAGGACTGTCCCTTATTCAAGAACCAGTATGGAAAATCTCAAGGGAGATCGCTGATGGCAGCTGTCGGTTGGGGTGATTCAGACTCCGGCGATCAAGACGCAGAGTCCAGCGGCCTGGTATGTCTCATGGCACACGACACGACCGAATCCATAATTCCAGACAATGAGGTAACTCGTTCTCACCTTGAAACTGATCTTTACCGTATTTATCCTATTGGATTTGTGACTTTAATTGCTAAAATGGTCTCCGAGAACAACTCCCTCAAAGCAAGTCTTACCAGCAAAATAACCGAGCTATCTGAGGAACTCGAAATCTCAAAAGGTCTTATGTATGCCCTAAGAGATGAAGCTGGGGAACATAAAACCATCTCTTGTTCTCTCAGGTTAGATCTACAAGAATCAAGGCGTCATGTTGATTCCCTTCAAAAGGAACTTCATGATACCTTAGAGCGAACTCAATTTAGCCAGGGTGACCAGAAAGAGTCTCTCACCCTGATCGACTCTCTCAAACAAGACCTCACCATCTTTACTGACAAGTGTTGTTCTCTTCAAAATGATCTAAATGCTTCTGAATCCAAAAATATATCCCTGGACACCACTATAAAAAATCTCACTCAAAAATTGAAAGAAAAGGACCACGCTCTCTCCCTTAAGCCAGTCAAGTTTATCAAACAAGTCACCTCCTCTGAACTACCTGAGTGGGCCAACTCCAAGATCAAAGAAATTAGCCAAGATCGAGATGATCTTTGCTCCAAAGTAGAACAACTCTCTCAACAGATTGTAAATCTACAATCCGGAGTTCGATCCACTCAATCCACGCCCAAGTGGCACAAGGGTAAGTTTGACATCACAAATAATATGTCCAAATCCGACAACAGAGCCAAACGTTATCAATAAAAGGTAAAATTCGACTCCTGGTGGAAAGGACAACAGAAATACGTTAATCTTCCACCAACCAAAATTTGTGGCTACTACGGGAGTCTTGGACATAGAGATAGTGCATGTGATAAATTGAATAAAGATCTTTCGTTTAATGTCAAACGTGTTAAATTGATACTTGAAGCACTAGAAAAATTGAAAAGATCTGGCTCGAAAAGGGAACCCAAGTACATATGGGTTCCCAAATCTAACAAATGATCTGTTCTTTTGTAGGTGAAGGCGAATGGAGACAGCTGGTACTTGGACAGTGGATGCTCTCGTCACATGACTGAAGATCCAAATCAATTCAATTCGCTTTCATCCTACCAAGGAGGTAAGGTCACCTTTGGAAACAACAACCAGGGTGAAATCGTGGGAGTTGGCTCCGTAGGTAACCCCTCAAAATTTAAAATTGATGGAGTCCATCTGGTCACTGGACTCAACATAGTTTACTAAGTATTTCTCAAATTTGTGATAGATTCAATTTGGTACTTTTCTCCTCTTCGGATTGTAAGGTTTATGATGAGCGTACAGGTTCATTAAAAGCTGTGGGACGTAGAGAAGGAAATCTCTACAAAATGTGCTTAAACTCCATTAATCCAGACGATCAAGTCTGTCTCAACGTGCATTACATGAACTCATTGCTGTGGCACTCCAGACTTGGTCATGCAAATCACAGACTGTTGAACAAACTCAAAAGCAAGGACTTGGTGATCGGTTTACCCGACACAAACTTCGACACAGACTCTGTCTGTGAAGCATGCGTAAAGGTAAACACACCCGGTCCTCCTTCAAAAGTAAGTCGACTCTCTCTACTAGCTCTCCGTTAGAATTGCTCCACATGGATCTTGTCGGTCCCATGCCTACACAAAGTAGAAGTGGTAAGAGGTACATTGTAGCCATAGTCGATGACTATTCAAGGTGGACTTGGGTCATTTTTCTATCTACTAAGGATGAAACTTTTACGGAGTTCATCAACCTCCATAAAATGCTTATCAACAAATTTTCATTCACTTTGAAAACCCTAAGAACGGACCGGGGTTCTGAATTTTGCAACAAGTCGTTTGATGAGTTTTGTAAGGACAACGGAGTTGATGACCAAATCTCATCTGCATGCACTCCGGAACAAAACAGAGTGGTTGAACGAAAGAATAGAACTTTGGTAGAAATGGCACGCACCATGCTCATTGACAGTCAACTCACTCCATCATACTGGGCAAAAGCTATTAACACAGCATGCTATGTGTTAAATCCCGTGCTGATTCATCCATTCCTTCACAAGACACCCTATGAACTACTCCGTCAACGTAAACCAAGTCTTATTCATCTCAGGCATTTGGATGTAAGTGCTTTATCCACAACAATGGTAAGGACAACTTGGGTAAGTTCTCTCCTAAAAGTGATGAAGGTATTTTTCTTGGCTACTCTTCTAAAAGCAAAGCTTATCGTGTTATCAATCTGAGAACTCAATGTTTAGAAGAGAGTCCCCATGTCAAGTTCGATGAGTCCCACAATGTTGGATCATCTTCTGATCAACTTGACTTTGCTCCTGACGACTTCCTAACCGATCCACACTTCATCACTGTACCCATAGGAAGACTCCCCAATTCCCAATCCATCACTCCTAATGATTCTCCGGCAAACAAAAACAATACATCAGACTCTACTGACTCTGACAATACCCTGGAGACACCCTTACCACAAAACTTGAACTTTGACTCCTCTAACAAAGACACACCCCCTCCTGCTTCACGTCGACAGTTCCAACAAAAATCAGCTTACCCTCCTGAAAATATCATTACAGACCTAAACTCCGGTGTTCAAACACGTCTCCAAGCTATGCAAAACCTCTGTGCCTTTGGTGCCTTTCTCTCCAGCACTGAACCAAGAAATGTGAAAGAAGCACTCCTTGATAGTGATTGGGTCATTGCAATGCAGGAGGAACTAAATTCTCTCCAAAGACACGCTTTCTGGGAGCTAGTTCCTCGACCCACACATCAGCAAACCATTGGTACTCGTTGGGTCTTTCATAACAAACTTGATGATGCAGGACAAGTTTTCAGGAATAAAGCTAGACTGGTCGTTCAGGGCTACAATCAAGAAGAATGGATTGACTATGATGAAACCTTCGCTCCCGTAGCTCGTCTTGAAGCAATTCGCATGTTAATTGCGTTTGTTGCATTCAAAGGTTTCCAATTATATCAAATGGACGTCAAGACAGCCTTCCTCCATGGATACATTGATAGAGAAGTCTACATCGAGCAACCACCAGGGTTCACAGACTCCGTCCATCCCGACTACGTCTACAAACTATGTAAGGCCCTTTACGGACTGAAACAGGCTCTGCGCGCCTGGTATGAAAGACTGTCTACATATCTATTGCAAAATGGTTTCTCTCGAGGTGAGCTCAAGTTTTTCCTAGGATTACAAATTCAACAGGAGAAGGAAGGGATTAAGATCCACCAGCAAAAGTACATCAAGGAACTCCTTGACAAGTACAACCTCAAAAAACCCAAGAGTATGTCCACACCAAACTGTACATCTGCAAAACTTCATCCTGATGATAACGGAGTCGGTGTCAATGCCACAGAATATAGAGGAATGATAGGGTCACTCTTGTACCTCACTGCCAGTCGCCCCAACATTCTTCACGCAGTCTGCCTCTGCGCTCGCTTCCAAGCAGCCCCAAAGCAGTCTCACCTCAAAGCAGTCAAGCGTATCTTCAAATATCTAAACGGTACAAGTACACTCTATCTATGGTATCCTCGATCTCTTACTTTCACCTTATCTGGATATAGTGACTCTGATTGGGCTGGCTCCCTCCAAGATCGAAAGAGTTTTTCAGGTAATGCACAGTTCTTGGGTCTTTGCCTTATTTCATGGTCCTCCAAAAAACAGAACTCCGTAGCACTCTCTACAGCGGAGGCAGAGTATGTCTCTACTGTAGCCTGTTGCTCCCAACTCCTTTGGATGAAACAACAACTTCAATACTATTATGTCACCCAAGAACAAATCTCAATTTACTGTGACAAAAAAAGCACCATCAAAATATCCGAAAACCCAGTCCAACACTCTAGAACCAAACATATTGAAATTCGCTTTCACTTCTTGAAAGACTGTGTCGAGAAAAAGCTCATCCAACATGACTTTGTGCCCACAGAAGATCAACTTGTAGATATCTTTACTAAACCCCTCTCTACAACATGATTCGAAGCACTGCGATCAGTAATCGGGTTGACTCCGTCTACCTAGACGGTGGCATCTCCTTGCCCCTACCGTAATCTTCAGCAGGTACTCCCTCATGTCTCATCAAGTCTGTCTATGTTTGCACTTGAATCTGTGAAACTTGTTTTATTGCTTAGCATGTCTATTATTCTTGCACTACCGCCCGCGTCATCGATCCAAACCCACCCCGCTTGAATCCTCGCCGTTAATCTCGCCAAAACCCTGCGGCCCCTTATTTTTCTCGCCTGACACAAGCTACCTCTGCATCTTCCGCAGACGTTACAACCTTTATAGCCATCACCCGTCCACTCCATCTCTCTCACTTTCATCCCTTTTACACCCAAGTATCCTACACTTTCCAAATGGCAGCATCAATTTCAACGGTATCAACATCCCGGCCGATATTTTCTAAGATCCCATCCACCTTCAGGCGTACCACCAATCGATGGCCAACCCGAATCCATCTCCACTCACCACCACCACCACCACTCACTCTCCCACTAAAACCACTGCTACCTCGTCCCCCACACACTCCGCCACACCACCACCAACCACCCGTGATACATCCCCCCATCAAACACCACCCTCTGCCGCAAACACCGACATTATTGAAACCGATATTGAAGAAGCTACCCCACTACAAACCATGCCACCATCTCCACCACTACAAGATCAAAATCCTACTGCCGAAACCCAACCTACTGATCAACCGCAAGCCCCAACCAACAAATCTCCTACACCAACCCCACCCGCATATCCCGTAAAATCAGCAACACCACCACACAACCTAAACCCAAAACCCGTAAAAGAAAAGCTCAAACCTCCAGCCGACCCACCGCCAAAAGAGTACTCCGTTCTTCTATCAAGGCCCAACCAGTCTCCTCTGGCTCCGGCGAATCGTTACCAGTCCAAGAATTGCCCATGGTCAGTCACGACACTTCTACTGGCGCCACCTCCACCAAGGACCAGAAACCTCCAAAACCACACTGAAGATGTGCGAAGATAGACCCCTTCAACCAGCGCTACATGCTCGGGGACCCTGCCTCAGAACGAAATATCGTCAGGGGTAAGTTCCTCGATTTTTCATGGGCTCTATCTTCAAACCTAGGGGAGTTAGTGACCATGCTAGATGTTCAGGGGTGGAAACACCTCTTCTGTGAGATAACAGAGTGGTATCCCCAAGAGTCTGTCGATTTCTTTCAAAATCTTGTTATCAGAAACGGTGCTGCACAGTCTTTTGTTAATTCCACCCCAATCTTCTTCAATCTTGAAAAATTGTCCCAAATCCTTGGAGTTTCTGCTACTGGCCTGTCCTTCTATGAGAAAGGAGTCCTTCCTGAAATCCCCAGGGTCCCACAAAATAAAATCTATCGCTTTTTCTCCTCCAAGAATAAGATTGGCTCACCCATACCCCATGGCGATCTCTCCATTTTACACCAACTCCTACACATTCTGGTCATCAAAAACATTGTCCCACGAAAAGAAGGAAATCTCATGGTCAACTACTTGGACCTCACCATAATGTACTGCATAATCAACCGTCATTCCATTAATCTGGCCCACATCATTCTCCATCACTTAGCCCAGTCTGTCGACACCCCGAAACACTCCCTGGGGTATGTATTCTAGCTGCCTCGAATTCTCAAATTCTTTCAGGTACCCCTGGCGACATCGACGCCATAGTCCATCGAAGAGGCAGACACCATCAACCTGCGCTATCTGAATCGGCTGACATCTATCGACAAATCAAAGCTGCTGCCCCCACCAACAACTCCAACGACGGCGGGAACTTCCACTTCTCAAGAGGCAGTCCCTCAAGCTTCACTTCTACCCCTCCTGGAGAATGTGGAGCGATTCCTTGCGCAGGCAGCAGAGCTGATTCCGGGCCAAACGCGGATGATGGACAGACTCGCTGGGATAGAGACGACTGTGGCGGCCTTGCAAGAACAACTCCTTGATATCCAATCCACCCTGACCCAAACCCCTTAGCCATGACGTGTGTATGTGTAGTGTTAGGACTTAGGCTGTTTTTTAAGTTCTAAACACTTTTTGCTTGTTTGTGTGTGAATATTTTGACTAACTCTATGTGACTGTGGGCTTCCCTCTGATGAAAGCAAAAGGGGGAAGCGGTGAATCCCGTCTGGTGTACGGGTGACTCTGTTTGTTTTTAAACTGCTCTTGGATTACTGCTGCAGGACCGTGTGGTGTAGTATTTTAACTGCTTTATATACTACGTCCTATCTTGCCTATTTAATGATTGCTTGCCTGGAGTCCCTCTACGATTTAGGGGGAACGTAAATGGAGTCTTTGAACTCAACTACTACTGCTGCTATTAAGGGGGAACTTTGACAGGGTTGGTTCCCCTTGTCCTTTGGGTTTCTATTTTAGGATAGACTCCATCAGGATTCAAAGAGGTTTGCTATCATCAGCAACAAGGGGGAAACTGTTGGGACGTCGGAGTGTTGCAGAGATAGCCTATCACCTCGACAGAGTCAATCATCCCAAGACAGACACAAATAGTGAGCCGCTTCAATAGAGTCCACACAACTAAGAAGACTTCACAGACTCTCCCGTGCTGTTGTGAATAATAAGGAGTCAACTCGGGAATGCCTTAAACGCCACAACGGTCATGAAGTCTTCCCTCAACACCCGAAGATCACGGCTCAAGTAAGAAGAATACTCAAAGCCGTTGGAAGTTGCCCACTAAGTTAGTTCCGGTATTTTCGGAACTAACTCCTTCGACCTACCGGCTGTATTGATAGTATAAATAAGCTGTGTAATAGTCAGTTTCAAGTGTGCTTTCATTGAGGATTGTTTCAGAGCTTAGAGAGAGAAAGAGAATCGCTTTGTAAGCTAGAAAGGAGAGAGAATACGTACCAAGTTAGTTAGCGCATTTAGATAGACTCTGCCTAGGAAGATCCTAGTTTCACTACGCTTACCATTGATCTGATTAGAAAGTGTGTTGGGTGAGTGAGTGAAAAACGCTAAGTAGATCCTTTCTACTTAGTGGACATTTGTAAGTTGTTTTATTTGAGCAGGAAATGAAATAGCTTATTTGTGTATCTTGCTGAGTTGCACAGAGTCCTTCCATCTTTTCATCGTTTCGCTTCAATTACTGCAAAAGTCTTCCGCACCCTTAATTTAGTCAATTCGATTGAGTGCCTCTACATCCCAGAGTGCTTCTCACTTACGAAAGCTGATTGAGTCAAGCCAACTCTTAGACTCACACCTTTGGTTGGTTTGAGTTAGCCACCCGATCTTACAAGTATGAGAGGACTTTCCTTCTCTCTGACATTCTTTCCCAAGTTATACTGAAATACCCCTAAATTAATTTAAATTAATTTAGGGGATTTCTTTTATTAAACCTTTAATAATACTATTAAGTATTAAATTATTGTATGGAATTATGAATATTAAATTATTATATGGAATTGTGAAATTAATTTAGGGGTTTTCTCCTATTTAACCCTAATTATTATATATTATTATATAGTATTATGAATTTAATAATAAGATTTATAAGTCCATAAATCTTGGGAAAATTTCTAAACACTCCGACTATATTATAAAGATTTTAGGAAGTGTTGGAACATTGTTTTGAAACATAAAAGTTAATATAAAATTCTAGAAACCTTAAAGCTTATTAAGCCTTGCTAGAGTTGACTTTTTGAGAATGGTCAAACCAGGCCATGAAACCTATACCAATAAATAGGTTATGGAAAACCATGAAGATCGATAAAAATAACGTCAAAAACGGATCATCCTGGCCAAAGTTATGCTAGATTGAAGTTTTGAATCAAAAATTTGAAAGATGCCACGTGTCAAGCTCACAGGCGCCAGGACTTAAACGAGTCTGGATTCCCTGAATTTCGACAACAGAATTCAATACTTTGCCCTAACTTTAGACGGCTATATCTTTTTCATCTCTTCATATTTTTCAATGTCGTCTTCTTTGTTGTCTTCTCCTACATTCCCTCTAAACAACTATAACTCATACAAACCCTAACACATTCTGAATCAACCGGAAAATCGAGTCAAAGTAGCCACCCTGCAAAAACTGAAAACTGCAATTCCAGATTTCTCTTCGAAACAGGTAACTTCGATCAGCCATAACCTCTTCGTTACTCATCCAAATTCCATGTTATTTAGCTCGTTTTGAAGAGCTCTCATTCCTCTAAAACTTTCATGTTTATGGTCTAAGCCAATTCTCAACCGATTGGAAGGGAAAGGTGTCTAAAGTTTCGGTTTCACCAGCACATAAAATCATACCGAAACAGAGAGGTAAACTCGTGATTTGTGACTTCAATATCTTTCTGTATGGTGCGAGTTAGGGTTAGTTCTTGCTATCAATACGTAGATCTAAGTTTGCTCTTTCCAATGAGCCCTTACTCATAGCCTAACTCGTTTTGTACTGCTAGTTATAGATCTTCGAAGTTGGCACCACGAACTGCTCAAAGTTCATATTTTTCCAGTTTTCCGAATCTGAATTCACACAATTCGCACAATCCGGTGAGTCTCCGATCAAATTGCTCCGATATTGCTGTTCGTAGTCATGTTTTCGACCTAACCCATGTTCCAATTTAGTCAATTATGTGTTAGTTAGGAGAATTTGTGAGAATTGTGATCGAACTGCACTCTGTACCCGATATAAACCCTAACCATCGAATTGATTTCGAAACTTGATGTATACTGCATTATAATTGAGGAAACCGGTATCATTGGAACCGAAATTTGATTACGAAACTATAGAAACAAGAATCACTCGATTTCGTTCTGTAGATTGTGAGAAAAACGAGATTTAGTACTCGGGTTGCAATTCGGAAACGCTGAAGAACACGGGTTTCAGGGACCGTCCGATCGGAGTTTAAAGAATTGGACGGTCCAGATTAGATCATGCTATTAAATAATTATTATAAGTTTATAAAATTCCAGTAAATAGTCCTAACTTGTTGGGTTAATTTAAATACCTTCCCGAAGGTATTTTGACTTGAAATTTTAACCATAGATTCCTTATTTAATATAGTTTATTTTGATGTAAATTATTATGGTTTTGGAGTTTTAAACATAAGTTATGATTTTTGCAAGTTATGGTTTTCTGGAATTATTTGGCTAAATTAAAAAGATATTTTTATGAAATAAAAATTTTATAATATGTCTAAAATGTTATAGTTATTGTATATTAAATTTGGGAATTTTTGGGCAATGGTAAAAGGTTTTAAAAATTGTGTTTATGAGTTTTTCATAAGAATAACCTATAATATAAGGTTTTTAATGTAACCAAAAGTTAAAGTATGGTTTGTTAATTAACTTTTAAGCTGGGGAAATTAAGGGGAACTAAATTAACATTTTATAACAGTAAGTTTATAAATGTTTTAGTATTGGCTTTTAAGAGAAGTGAAATTATTTACATATATGTATATATACTTATATGGTAGGATTAAAATAGAAACTTATGTTAAATCAAGGAATTTAATTATTCTACATTTAATTTATTATATTATATGGGAGTTAATATTTTTAATTAAACTAAGGAATAAGTATATATATTTTTACGCTTTTATAAAAAGGGAATAAGTAGTAACTTAGAGTAAAATAAGGAACTAATAAATTAACACTTATAATAACTAAATATTATAAGAGCAAGAATCCTAAGATATAGTAAAAGAAATACTTTGTGAAACATACTTGGAAATACAGTTAAAGGTTGTAGTAATAGGATAGTTTAAATATAATAAGTTACATAGGGGATGTCTTAGTTAAATTCTAATACAGGTATACGTATATATGTATTAAATAAATAAAGGGAAACACTTTATTTTATAAACCGTATATCGGTTGTAGTTATGCCTAAAAGTTATTAAACAAAATTAAATACAATAAAACTACATAAATAATGTTTTGAACAAATCCTAGTATATATAAATATATCACATTAAACATAATAAAATTAAATACCTTATAGGAAATATAATACGGAGGAATTAATAAGTTAAACTAAACCTCTACATAATACTAATAGGAGAATATTATATGAGGTGGTATTAAATTATAGTTATGTATTAGTCTTAAAGAGTTACCTTTGAATTTCCAAGGTTTATATATAAACCATATTAAAATACATGTATAGTATTATTTGTCGATGATCAGAATGTAAATCTAAAATTGGGATTAAGTAATTAATAAGTTAAAACTTATGAAAATTGTGATTGGATTACATAAAATGTTGCACAAATAGATCTTATTCTATAATTAATAATAAACAAATGTAATACGTTTACATCTAGATGTTTTTAATATATAAACCATAATAAAATAAGTAAAATACTTTTACATCTAAATGTGAGGTGGTTTTGTAAGTCTAGATTTAATCATTTCTTAACATTTATGGTAGTGAAATATAACTTAATGTTTTAAGATAGAATCATTAAAAGGATTATGATATATATACTATATTAAACTATGATTTGGAAATTTATCTAAATAATAATCCTTAAGTTTCTTAGAATTAGATAAGCCATATAAAATACATTTATTACCAATATTCAGGATGCGAGTTTACAGTTAAGTGAGGTATTTAGTGGTGAGAATTTATAGGAGGGTTTATAGATAGGAATTTGATACTTAAAACCTTTGAACCTTTTTATTAGATAAAACTAAGTTACATAAGATATTATATTGATATACTTTGCGGTAATAGGAAATTATGAAATGTTATTTTGAATATAAAATATGAGAATTTTCATAATAGATTATCTTATGAAATAATTAACAATTTCACTTACGAACCAGAATTTGATTCTTTGATAAATTCTACTCGATGTAGATATATTGTCCATCCTAAATATAATAAAGGAAATTTATTTATTAGGTTATTCCTTTGAAACCTTGGGTTTTGTAAAACAATTTATAAAATGTATTTAAGGCTTAAGTTTAATGAGGATTAGTACAAAGGATTATGCATAGTCTATAGAGAGAATGTGTGTAAAAATAAAACATTTAGGAAATTAAATGTAAGTAAGGATACATAAAAGGTTATACTGAACACCTTATTATATAGGTAATAATTAAGCAAATAATGTACCTTGTGAATATTAAATGTAAGAGTTCGATAAGTCTAAGTTAACTATAATATAGTTGTTTCAAGATGAAAAGTAATTTAACATCTTATGTCAAGATTATTAGCTGGATGTAATAAAAAGTCTTTCTGGACTAAAGATAAGATAAATGAGTTAGTAACTCAATTAGGTTATGATATAATGTGTCTACAACACTATGATTCCAATATACAAGATGTAGATCTTAATTAAGTTAAGGGAAAGACTTAATCATAATGGGTTGTCTAGTAGATATTGTTTAAATACATAATCTTTACATTGTGAGATAATAGTATAGTATTCTGAGATGAGTCCATCATAGGTCATAATACAATGTTTATTCTAAATTAAGAATAACGGTATTGAGCTTAAGATTATTATCGAAATTCTTAGATTTAATTATATAACATAAACACATTTATGATATAGAGGTCTCAAAAGTCTTGAATGTGAGGATTGTGGTTAAGTATGAATAAAGTGGATAGGAGTGGTCAGTTAGCAGGTGTTAATAAGATACATTCCTTGATCTTACCACCTTGGGCTATACAACGTTCTCAGATAACACAAAGATTATACATAACATTTAAGTGACGGCTTAAAAGATAATTGAGACTTTGAAATAAGAGTAAGGAGTTTATTTAAGTGTAACATAGGCTACAAGTGATTGATGATAGACTACCTTTACTATTCTTCAGAGTACTGTTGATTGTTTGCGCAAGTTGATTAGAACTGCTACAACGTTACCCAGGTACGATTTCTCGTACTCAGCTCGTTGTGTTTTGGACCTTATGGAATGTTTTGTACGATTTCTCGTACTCGATACTTTTGCTGATGGACTTTATGGAATGTTTTGGAACACCAACTGATCTTGAATGGATTTCAAAATGAAACTGTTGTGTGACTAACTAAGCTTGACGTGACTAACTGAGCCTGTATGTGAAACTTCCTTGGTTATTGGTTCCTCCTATCTGGTTGTTTCACTAGATATTAACTGCCTAGGGTTTACGCTTCAGCACTCTGTAGGACTGAGTGTTTTGGTATTGCTCTTGTGCAGTTAATGATCTAGTGGGGTGACTGGGAAAATAGGAAAATATCTGGTATTGGTAATTCTTCCTTTGGATAATGGGTAATGTTTCATCCATGAGTCGAGTTTGATCAGCCTTATTGGGAATGGATTCTTTCTATTGGATATTAATTGTTGAGGGTTTACGCCTCTGCACTCTGTAGGACTGAGTGTTTTGGTATTGCTCTCGTGCTGTTAAAATTCTAATGGGAATATGGGAAAATGTTAATCTTGGTATTGAGTATGGATTATTTCTATTAAGTGGTGCACGCACTTTTCACCGATGACCGAGAACGGGTCGGTGGCAGCGGAGGTCTGCTATACCTCGTCCATCTGGACAACTGACAGCGGAGGTCTGTTTACCTCGTCCTTGTGACAACTGACAGCGGAGGTCTGTTTACCTCGTCCTTGTGACAACTGACTGGCGGTGGGGGCCATCTCTCCCAATTGGTTTATTCCACTCTTGACTATATTTTGTCTATGGGAATCATCTTCTAAAATGGTGGAGACATAAACTGTCTACCACGGGTTATGGATATTAATGTCACTCCTAGTCCTTTGTGATTACTTAAGTCCTTCTTTTCTTAACCAGAATTGGTTCTAACATCAACAATGGATGCTTACTAACTATATGGTGTGACTTCTTAAGTGGATGACTTGGTTTGGAAGTTCTTTATCTCTATCTTTGTCTTGTTTTCTTTTCTCTTTAACTTGATTGTTTTGAAGTGCTTATCTCTGTTTTACTTTTAAGAGTTTGTTTTCATGTTACTGTTTATTTTGAAGAGTTATGTTTTATAAGTTTGTGTTTGGAGAATTGTACCAGTTCCATTCCAGGGAACTGACTCACCCCTCTCGGGTTGGGCTGCTTGGTTTCATCTTGTAGGTACAAATTGATTTACAGGTGGCCACGACGAGCATGAGTGATTGGGATGGGATTAGGTTTATGGAGAGTGAATGTGTTTTATTATTGTTATGTTTATGTTAAGTTTTCTCGAAGTTCAGACCGTAACTTAGTTCATTGTAATGGTTGTAATTGGTGAGGTTGGTACCGGGTGTTTGGAGCCCGATGGTCTGTAGCACCTTTAGTTTATTTTCCGCTGTTGTTTTATTATTATAGGGGTGTTACAGAAAGTGGTATCAGAGCGTAGTTACACTGAACCCGAGAAAACAAGCCGAGTGAAATACTTAGATTATAGGTGCACTTAAAACTGGGGAAATGGGGTAGAATTGGGAAGTGAGGATTCCAGTAAGGCACGACTCCTAACCCTTCTTAGATTAGTGAATGATTTCTTTATACACGTTTCTTCTTATGAATGTCTGTAGAGAATGGTGTGCTATTGTTCTGTTCGAACATTAAACTACAGTAGAAATATAGGTTGGAATATCATCTATTGTAACACCCCTCATAACAAATACGTAATAGTCGCTCATGTGAACAGGAAATATAGGCGTCTCACAGCGGAAGGAATTACAGTAATAGAACTCACATGGGTGTTACTTGCCACCACTCGCTCATACGAGTGATTTAGCAGTACAACGTCTTAACAAAATTAAACATAAAAATACAATCTGCGGTGACAACGAGATACCACCTACATTTCTATCCAAGTATCGAAAGCACAACTACTGTGAGCATCTAAACATAATCCAAATCTTACAACCCCTTTCCAGTGGAATCATTTAATACATAACGAGGTATGAACGGTAAATCCAAATCAACAACGTCCTAACTACCCAGTCCCGCACTTCGGCTTCAACGTGTTCAGCAACCTGCACAATAAGTGTAGTCTCAGCGATAGACGATGAGTATGCCGGATATGGACCCTATTGGTCACTTGTCATTTTTAACCGTCTTGATATTAGATTGATTTCATGCTTTGTCATTTTACAGATATGATAAATACTGTAACAACATGCATGATTATATAATCATTCATCCAATCCAAACAGTCATATATAGATATACACATTACTGTCATACATCATACAATACAATGGCATTGAGAACTCATTCATCATATGTTAACATCATCACATAGTACATCACTCGGCCCTCCGGACCTTCACATATCGTTTGTTTAGGTTAGCACAGTCGGGCGTAAGTTAGGACAACCCGAAATATACTCACTTGGACAGTAGTCCCACGTACACACAAAGGTGCTCACTGCCCTGATCATCCGAAGACTCTGGGACTTATTCACTTTGCCTTTGTAAAGGCGTCCATTTAGGTGGCCAAGGGCCTGGTGCCAACGGTAGCACACTCCGCCTGACGATCTATCTAGGCTCGATCAGGATTAACTAGGGAAAACCCGATACGGGATAACCCAAGAGATCTCTACGCGCGACCAGCAGCCAGTGACTGTCTGGATTAAGGTACATCATCACATTCATTCACACTCCACTGTTAGCTTTGTTAGTTAGATAGTCAGTTACAGTTTTAGTTATGGAGTACATCACTTAATTTGTTGACTGCCCTATGGGTCTTACGCATGCCTAGAATTATTCTAGGTAACATTCACGTTCGAGTCAAAGCTCTAGAGACCGACAATGTCGTGTCCCGTTCCTAAGTATTTTACTTAGGTTATAACTACATACTTGTAATACTTAGCGTATTAGTTTGAGCAACAGTGGTCACAATCACACATTTCGCATATGTAGTTTTGTATAAGTCGATCTATAGTCGACGTAGTATTAGTCCCGTAGGACGTTCGTGCATAAATAAATAATGCAGTGAACATAACTACACATCACACACATAAATCACATACATACATACATTCACACAAGTTATTTATCAAACAAATCCGAGCCCGAGGAATTCCTCAGGACAACCCGGATCAAATCCCTTTACATACCGTACACCGTTGACTAGATTCGTGCAGTGCAGACCACTAGAGCTTTCAAGCGCGTACGCCGGGAATGCGATCTAGTAATACAAGGAACACTAAGCGTCAATCCACATGACAGCACAATTCGGTATTTCCGAATAACGTTTGAAATCCCAATACTATGTCCGCGCACTTAACGTTTGTTACAAGCTCAGGTATCGTTACTTAATAATCCCCTTACCCGTTGTGTGAGTAAATTCTCGGTTTACATTAGAGTATGAAACCTTACTTTGTACACTTATGATATTTCACTCAGGGTTTATTTATCGTACCAAAGTCTTATACTAACTTTGGTATTTTATGTCATGGTAACTATAGTGTATAACTTTATCTCTTGATACGTGTTTTTATATATGTATGCGTCGAGCATAACTATTTGAATAACTATATTCTTAGCCATAATATTATTATGTTTATATTGGTTCCATGATGTTATAAAGTACGTTATTTTATGTGTCACTAGGCTTTATTACACGCGGCTTGGCAACTTATGAGTGTATCGAAAACAATACACATGTTCCTCATTTGAGCTCCTTTATTATGTTTTCTCATTACTCATCATATTGCCACACGACTTATGTTATGTTGTAAGTTTCTAACTTACAACATCAAAACCTTGAAGTAAAATATAACCCAAGGTTTGACAATATTTACTCTAGTTACCGGTAGTATGTACACATTTGATTCATTTCTTTCACATCCCATTTTTTCCAACATCACCATTTAACCACAATTATCATAGGTTATGAACTTAGGACTGTATCACAACATTACCTCCCCTATGAACTTACTTATACAGAGAGAACAATCAATCTAAATTTCAGAGGCAATCTTAGTGTACCACTACGTCATTTTTCCTGTTTAGGTTATTTCGTGTGCTCCTAAAACTTCCAATGGAAACACCAGCCTAGTTCACTCTCCTAGGAGTATCTTAGGTTCATTCATAACTCAATTCCACCCTCAGTATCCTTCTGCAACAGGTTTATACAGAAGCCACAACATTATTGAAATCTGAAACAGCAACCACATATTTCCTCTTGGTTCTTGTTCCTAGTTAGTTCAACCGATAGTTAATTCCTTCCCACAGTGCTGACTCAGTTACTTGAGTGTTCTACTCCAGAATTTTAACATCACAGATAGATCCAAGACATTAGACAAACTACTGAGGTGTCCCAAACTGAATCGAATAGAAATCTGAAATCACAAACTGGAGTATCTTCTTTCTTTGTTTTCTGTCTTTTATAAACTGAATTGCAACTCCCTCCAAATCGTTTGCACTCCTAGTTAAGTCAATTAAAAGACTCTACGTTCATTCTCAACCCAAAGAGTAACATACACACCTCTGAGAAGGACCTTACACTACACTTGAAGCTAGAAAGCTGAAACTAAAACCTGCAAGATTAACCTGATTAACTCTCATCGATTCCCTTCTATTGTTCACTAATCTATCCTTCGATCTTTTCCTCACCTGGTTGCCCACCTTACTAAGTGCATTACCAAGTTTTTGATTTCGAACCAGCCCGTAAATTATCTGGGCAACCTCACTGATCATCCCTTACAGAAACAGAACTGTAAACACCACTGCACAACAGAAATCGATATGCTCCCTTTTGATTTCTTTGTTTGCTGATTGACTTCCAATCTACCCCAATTGCTTCCATCACTTAGTCATATGTTTAAATACAGTTCTAACTTTAAGACAAACCAAAACAGCCAGGACAATGCCTCAGGAACTCTTTATACAGAACAAATACTACAACACTCAGTGGCACGATTGGTCCTTTCCTCTTCTGTTTTTTTTTGTGTTATCAACCTGTCTTTCAACTCATCTCAAAGTATCACTTACTTAACCAAGTGTTTGGCAATGTTTGTAAATCCAACTACCAAGACAATCCTATTAAACCCACTAATGTAATTCATATACTAAAACCGAGAGGGAACTGCAATACTGAAGTTTAAGACCTGATAGCTTCTCTTTTATTTGCAGTTTGTTCACGATTCTTGTTGTGAGTTTCCCCTAGATTGCTTAGCTATTTAGTTAAGCATCTTAGTACATTTTAAACCTCAAAACAAATCCACCACCAAACTATTTAAGCTTCTGAAAGGTTGATAACAGAAAAATCAGAATCTGTAGAAATTGAAATCTGAACTTATAAGCTCTTTTATATTGTTTTCTTTGTCTGTTTTCTAAACTGACCTACACTCCTATCAGCTTCTTACCCACTTAACTAATGTTTCATCGAGGTTTTAAGCTTAAGAACAGACCCAAAGCAACTTTACTAAGGCCACTGAAACTTGTGTATACTGGAACCAGAACTGCAGAACGAAACAAAACAAAACACCATCTGTAACATGCACTTTCTCTCCCATTTCTTTTCCTTTTAAAGCACTCCCACGTATTGGTGACTTAGACATGTGTATCAGCAATGTTTTGAATACATTCTTAACTCCACACTAACCTTATACTACCCTGGAAAAAGTTGGTATACAGAAGTCAAAACAAAACTACAGAACTGGAGTCTGCACTGATATATCATTTCTGTTATTTGTTTCTGCTATCTAATCTACCTCTTGTTTTCCTCTGTTTGTTGAGTTGTTCAGTTACATGTTTTAACTTAGTTTTAACTCAAAAACACCCCGAGGCAAATCTGTTAACACTTCTGAAATGCTTTAATACTGAAGTGAAAGGAACTTGAAGAATACACTGAAACACTGAAAACCTGATAAACCGAGGAACTATTACAGGTTCTCTTCTGTTATTTTCTTTTGTCCTTCTGTTTCATTAATGGCCCTAGATTTCTACTCCCCTCACATAGATCAGCTGTTTAGTTAAGGTCCCAAGATGTTCCTAACTCTAAAACAGACTTAAAACGATGTGGTGTTTCGCTACTGAAACTGCAATAGAAGTAGAGGGTATAAGTGGTGCATATGTTTTCTATTCTTGAAGGTGCTATCTGTTTTGCCCTTTTGTTCTTCAAACATTCTCACCTTTAGGTACTTAGTCAGGTTGTACTAGTAATGTACTAGTTGTATTAAGTTCATAGATAAGTTTACACCACCCTGTGATACCCCTGGAAAATCAGTATTCAGAAGCTATCGTTACAGGTTTCAAAAGCTTATCAGATTTGACAGTGGATTCTAAATATCAGGTTGCACTAGTTTTAGCATGGTTTCAAAACACGTATTTGAGTATGAGTTGAGAAAGCCACCTTGGGTATTCAATGCTTGTTCCTTTGAGATAGGTCTTGGTGCTCCCTAGTTGTTTTCTCAGCTGGACCAAAAACCCACATGCCATGTTCAGTTGTTGATTGTTTTAGTTTCGTTAGCCAGTGTTGAGAAGTACAGAGATTTTTTGCAGCTCCTCTTACCTTGATCAGAGGCTAATTGGCTGGGGATTTTGGCTCACTCCCAAATGATCTCACCAAGAAATTTAACACATGGAATAGAGAAAACAGAGGGAGTCAGTTTCCTCAAGTTTCGGGCACCAACAGAGAAGTGATTATTTGTTTACCTTGTCCTGTTTCCTTTTGAAACAGAAGTGGGTTGTTCTTCCTAGAGAGCTTGGCACTCTCCGTGGGTTTGTTTTACAGACAAGGACATGCATGTAATGAGCAGGAATGAGTCAGGCAGAAAAGAAATGGCCTCGGCATAAAAAAACAGAAGAGAATGAAAAGAATTAAGCAACCGATATTCACTTTGTCAGGGTCGGGAACTGATTACTTTGCTCCAGGAATTCTTCCAAGACTGGCACAACTGAGATGCTACTAGCGTGAGGCTTTGATTTGAAAGGAGAAAACTGGATGGTTTATCGGCTAAGTAGTAGACAGGCGTGGGAGTTTTGGTGAAAGGTCAGTCTCTGATGTGCTGCCACTGAAATCAAGAATGGAACGGTTCGTGCTTTTGGCTCCAGATTTGCTTCCTGTCTACACTGGGTTTGAGGACTTACGGGAAGTAGCAGCTGGCTGGTCTCCTTCATGCCTTGCGCATCGGAGATGAGTCCTCGCATGGAACGGAAGGTAGTTGGTCTCATTATACAGAGACACTCTCTCAAAAAAAAAAGGCTGGGTAGATTTATCGGTTTCAAAGGCACTTGTTGTTGATTCCCGTGTGCATGTATGGGAGTTTCCAAAAGGGCAATCTGATGCACAGCTCTCACTGGAGTCAATGCAGTGTAGTGGGTGATTGCAAGTTCCTAGAGGAAGTTATGGCGATTGAAAGAAAACAAATGGGCTCTGTCGCATGGAAGTATGGAGTAGTATTTGTTTTTGAGATATCGAGTACAGAGGAGAATGTCGGGTGATTCATCATTCTATTCTGTAACTTTAGTATAGTGACTACTAACTATAAATCGTGGGTAGTTTATACCGAATTCGAGCACAGCTCAAGCGGTAAAGGTTTCGGAATAGGTACAAGAGGTCTCGGGTTCGAATCCCGGCTAGGGCATGTTGCTCCTTTTTTTTTTTTTTTTGTTTCAGCCTCTTTAAGCTATTTATTGTATATAAGAGGCTTATTAATATGTAGCGTTACTAGTTGTATGTATACATGTGTATGCACGACTATTTTTATTTGTCGCGTTTTTGATTATATGTACAACGTTATAATCTTGTAACGTTATGTACATTTACATATATATCCGTATGTATATAAGTACGGTAATAATAATTGTTCGTTTGTTCGCAGGTTATTACTTGCTTGATTATTTATACTTTAATATAGCTATTTATGTATTAAAATAGCGTTTAATTATTTAGGGGTATTTCAGTCTACCCCCCTTAAGGAGACTTCGTCCCGAAGTCGTCTTTCTCGAGTGATTTATAACAATTACCCATATCGCCATGGTGCACATCTATTTGATGTGGCGATACCTAAGCGGTACAGTATAACTAAATTCATAAGGAGTGTACACAATCGTCAACCATTCATACATGTTCACAACATACACATGTGCGCAATGCGCCAACAATTCATACATCCGAGTATCTCGTAGGATACTCACATACATGTTCACAACATACACGTATGCGCAATGCGCAAACAACCCACCAACAAGACAAAACTCGTATGCCCCGCATACAAATACACATACAGACACATATGATAATCAATTAGTACACATATGTCCCGAAGTCGCTTTACTTAAATAGGTGTATTAATAATTACCCTTATAATCCCATAATGTATATCTCTGTGATATATCATTTACGCCTATCGTGTTGTGCTAATACCGCACATAGCCCTTTATTGTGGCGTTAATTCAAACATATAGGGATATAGGTGATCCATCAGCACCATCATTTTCTATCAGTTCTACCAACCGTGACATCCTCCACGAGGTGTCATACCATATCATCATTCCACATTTCGTATCTCATACATACAAGTGCACATCTCACACCAACACATCAACCACGTACGCCCAGCGTACCAAACAACACCTACAAAATGAACAAACAACATCACAAACAATGTCCAACAATCAACATCGTGTGCCTCGCACACCCACAAACATACCAACAACCAACATCGTATGTCCCGCATACCAACAAACTATTGTATGCCCCGCATACGAAACGACAAAATTCATTGCAAACATGTGCATAGCCAAGAGGCTCTACCCCCCTTAAAAAGGGTTACGCCCCCGTACCCCACAAGTATTCGACAGCCGCTCCACAAGGAGCGCTGGATACTTGACTCTCATAGAGTTCTCTAACTCTCATGTGGTGTTTTCACCTTTGGAGTAGATTATTCTCATATCCGAGAGACGGGTATGACTCTAGCCCCTTTGGGCTCTTAAATATATATAAAGGGTGAGGCACGTATTTGTGCTCTCTCCCAAGTTCGTTCCAATGGGCCCACTCGCTCTGTATGAGGTGCAGACCCATGAACATAGGCTCAATTTCCCTCTTTTCATTACTGTGTATCCTCTTATTTGGATCACTAGCATACATTCGTGTGTCTTCTCCCACTGATATTCAGTTTGAGGTATAATATGACATTGGCTCTTGTTAGTACTTGGTGCTCTTTGCACTTGTCTTTGTAATACCAAGACGTACCCGCCTACATGTCCACGTAGATGATGATTGTCATCCGTGTCTCCTGGTGGTTTTTTTTTCCAGGGTAATACACTGTTGTAGTTCTTTGACACACACTCTTGTTGATATCCATTGCATCTTTCTGTAATTCTACTAGATTAATAACTGCCCAAGTGCAATACCAAAACACTCAGTCCTACAGAGTGCAGAGGCGTAAACTCTCAGCAGCTAATTTCTAAAGAGTCAAACAGATAAGATGAGCGAATCATCATGTGAGTGGTGTATTCTAAGTCTATTATTCCTTCTTAAGGCATCTGCTAGCATTTAGCTTGTCCTTCATCATTGCGTAGTCACGTGTTTATGTTCACATCATTCGGTAGGTTCCTCTGGATTGCAAGAACTTGCATTATCCTTATGAGGGTTCTACGTATTGCTCGTCCATGTAGTGGTTTCTTGTTTCTGTCGTCTGCCTCGTCATCTTCGAAGGGTCTCCTAGTCTTCACTGTGTATCGTCTGCTGCTCTGTGTTGTAGGTTCTTGGTTTCTGTAGCCCGTTGGTTAACTGCGGCTCTTCTCGTCCATCTTCGAGGTAATCTGCATCACTGTCCGTAGCACGGAGTTGACTACTTCTCGAGTTCCTAACACTACTTGTCTACATCATGGGGTACCATACTGATGCATTACTACTTACCTGACTAACCTATAAATAAGTCTGTCAGGCCCACATGCTCCTATCGGAGTGCGGTCGTCCCATGTCTCGTTTAGTAAACTTGTAGCATCCGTCACACGACTATTGTGAAGTATTCTATTGTCGATCTCCCTTTTGATGGATGTCTTAGTTGTAGTTCGATGTTGATTGGTCCGCTATGTCGGTTATCTTGTCGTAGGTTCTAATGTTCTAGTAATATTGTGGTAAGGTGGTTGGAACATTATATTTTTTTGTTCTCTGGACTCAAGTCCTTAGTAACATATTAGTGGTATAACCAGTTAAACGTTGATTCGTCTGTATGGCTGCAATCGATTAATGTAATGTTCGTGTTGAGCCAGCGATGTCAGTTCTCGTATTTCGATCTTCATGAGTATATACATGATCCTTTCCTCCAGGTTTAATCATTATCATATCTTACCTATGCTTCCCGATACGGCGTATGGTAAGTTCTCATACTTGGGTATTTATATGCATTCTCTCTCCCGTTTAATTGGGCGTTTGTAGATGCATGATTGCTTGAGCAACTTGGCTCTTCATCTTTCCAACTATTTTCATTGATGGTACTGCATCCTCAAAGGGTATGGTATTTCTCATAAGATTAGGTTTGTCCATTAGGACTAAACATTTATCACCATTAGTGATTAGCATCACATGCTGGTATATACTCCTGGTATTCAGCTAGTAAGTAATGTCTTGGTTGTTACTTATTGTTTAGTGCTAGTTATTTGCAACTGCAGTTTTTTTTTTGTATTTCAAGTGCGCGGTTTGGCGCCTGTTAGTGAATCATGATTGCTATTCACATTGCTTACGGTATGTACCGTAGCCCCCTTGTTTCATTATATTAACTTTGATCTTGCTATTTTAGTAATATACCTGGAAAGGTAATTTGAGTCAGTGTTCCCGGTCTCCTGAGCTTATGCCTCTTATTTGTACCTTAGGTACGTGCGTACTCGCGCTATTTAGCGTTTGGTTAAGTGTTTGCCATTGTTTTAATTTGAACATTCGTTCATCACTGACAGTCGTCACAACAGTGAACGACATGTTTTTAATATATATCAATACTTATCATCTTTACATGGTCGGACGCCAATGGCGGTAGCCATTCTTTCACCTAGAACTTGTTTGATAATCAGTATGATTCTGACAATACATATAAACTTAATCTTGATGTTGATTAGTTGTAATAGTACATAACAGTATATGGCACTCCTTAGTGAAGGTAGTGCTCAGAGGTGGTAATTATTCATGCGTTTAGTGTTGATTCACGTTCATTGTTGCGAAGGTATTGGTAATGGCCGTATTACGGTATAATTGTTGTTTTCACTCTTGGTCCATCAGTGGACTGATACGCTTTACTAATTCTCTTGTGTTCATCACGTATTGGCGTATGTATGAATATAGTCAGTAAACTATAAGTTACATATGATATGTATAACATTTTATTAAGTATTGGCAATATTGTAATAATGGAAAAATATCAGGAGTTGATGGAAATAAGAATTTTGATGCATATGCCTTTCGGCAATAATATAGTTTTCATTAAAGGTATGGGTTATAATATTTAATGAGGAAATGGAGTTTATAAACTAAGGTTAGTATAAAATAGACCTTAGGAATTATAAATATATGTCCTGAAATGTGACAAGATATTAAGAGAATAAATCATGAGATATAAATGTAAGTGAATAAATATAAATACTGCGCATACGATATAGTTGGAAACTGTATGGCAGCGATCGTGATACGATCGTGTTCTCTTCATAGTTTTATTTGTATGATTTAATACAACGTAACTGTTAATCGCAAGTTTCCTTTGTTAGTTGTTTGTAACTAGGATGCTGCAGTTTTGTTTATCCTTACTATAATTAATTTTGGCAACTCGTGAAGAGTTTCAGGAGTCATACGACTCTGGTGTGATCAGCACCAGTGTTGAACTATCCTTCTACCCCAATTTGCGGTTGGTTTCCTCTGATCCCCGGGAATCAGGTTTCACCTTCCACTTCCAATTCAACCATTGAATGCTTTGATAATTAAATTATGTTATCTTGGCTCTTAGCCTGTGTCATTGCATTCGTTCTCGTTTAGTAGCTATAATTTGTTATGGGCTGGTGTGCCCCTTTTATTGCGTTACTCGAACTCGTCGGTCTTGTAGGCCTCGTATCTTAGTGGTTTATTGTAACAATTGTAGTTATGTAGTTTATAGTAGAGGTGTACAATTGTTTGGTGATTATTGGTAGCCATGGTGTCGTACCATAGGTCTACACAGTTTACAGTATTCGTTAGTACGATAATAGCTGTGGTAACTGCAGTTGTAATTGTTTGCAGCACTTGCAGCGGCAAGTGCGGGGGTAGACGAAATTATTAGTACATTGTTCAAATCAGCGCTTGCAGTTGCAAGCGCACCATGCAAGTAGAGTTGTCGGTTTCGACTTGTTTGTCTCACTGCTGCATTAGTTGATTAAGTACTGTTAGAAAGATTGTTCATGAATAAGAAGATATTTGGATTTGGGAAATTTTCCTGACCACATTGTCATTAGTGTAATCAAGTCCTCCCTCACATTATATTTATACTAGTGTAAACGTTTGGACTTTGTCTCCCTACAGGTACCGTCATGACAGGGTCCTAGTGTCACTGTATTGTGCGCACACAAGTTTAGGATTGAAGTTGAGCATAACAGGACGGTCTCACAAAGTTCCTCCACGTTCTCAAGATAACTTCTTTTTACAGTTTGGTGGTCAAATGGTGCGGGCGACGGTCTCGCGGAGTTCATGGCGCTCTCGGTCCGCTTGCCCTGCTGTTCTTGGGTGATCCTTTCCACGACGTTGTAGTAGTAGTGCTGCTCGCCTCTGGCGGTGCCTAATGATACGGCGCTTGGTCGTCAATGGAGGTATGACATTGAGGTTGTATCAGTGTTACAGGAGCAGGAATTATTCATTCGCTGCGAGAGTGTTTAGACAGTCCGTTGGGCTTGGTAGCCCTTTTCCCTATCTTCGGGGATTATATTTCTTAGTTGCATTATACTCATTGGGTTGTGGCGGGCGGGGTACTGTCGGCGGTAGTTCGTACTGGACTTCCACATGAAGTGGATTGTCGCCCATGTACTCATGAAGTTTGTGTCTCCTCCTGGCTGAGCTCTCAGCTAGACCTTAACAGGGGTAATATTCCCGGGCCTTTATGCCCTTGGTCAGCTTCCTGGCTCCCACCACCACTAGATGTCGGTATTACCGTTCGTCTTCTCAATAACGCACCATAATACAATCAACTCATTTATGTGCCCCATGGGCTAACACTTGCAGGCCAAAGGCTCTGCCAACACATAGTTTCATTAAGACACAAACGTTTCGTACCTCACAAATGTTTCCCAAGTTTCCCAAATCCTAAGCTCACTGTCTTAACCTAGTATCTCGTCATCAGAGCGGTACTCCGCTCTGATACCACTTTTGTAACACCCCTCATAACAAATACGTAATAGTCGCTCACGTGAATAGGAAATAAAGGTGTCTCACAGCGGAAGGAATTACAGTAATAGAACTCACATGGGTGTTACTTGCCACCACTCGCCCATACGAGTGATGTAGCAGTACAACGTCTTAACAAAATTAAACATAAAAATACAATCCGCGGTGACAACGAGATACCACCTACATTTCTATCCAAGTATCGAAAGCACAACTACTGTGAGCATCTAAACATAATCCAAATCTTACAACCCCTTTCTAGTGGAATCATTTAATACATAACGAGGTATGAACGGTAAATCCAAATCAACAACGTCCTAACTACCCAGTCCCGCACTTCGGCTTCAACGTGTTCAGCAACCTGCACAATAAGTGTAGTCTCAGCGATAGACGCTGAGTATGCCGGATCTGGACCCTATTGGTCACTTGTCATTTTTAACCGTCTTGATATTAGATTGATTTCATGCTTTGTCATTTTACGATATGATAAATACTGTAACAACATGCATGCTTATATAATCATTCATCCAATCCAAACAGTCATATATGGATATACACATTACTGTCATACATCATACAATACAATGGCATTGAGAACTCATTTATCGTATGTTAACGTCATCACATAGTACATCACTCAGCCCTCCGGGCCTTCACATATCGTTTGTTTAGGTTAGCACAGTCGGGCGTCAGTTAGGACAACCGAAATATACTCACTTGGACAGTAGTCCCACGTACACACAAAGGTGCTCACTGCCCTAATCATCCGAAGACTCGAGGACTTATTCACTTTGCCTTTGTAAAGGCGTCCATTAAGGTGGCCAAGGGCCTGGTGCCAACGGTAGCACACTCCGCCTGACGATCTATCTAGGCTCGATCAGGATTAACTAGGGAAAACCCGATACGGGATAACCCAAGAGATCTCTACGCGCGACCAGCAGCCAGTGACTGTCTGGATTAAGGTACATCATCACATTCATTCACACTCCACTGTTAGCTTTGTTAGTTAGATAGTCAGTTACAGTTTTAGTTATGGAGTACATCACTTAATTTGTTGACTTCCCTATGGGTCTTACGCATGCCTAGAATTATTCTAGGTAACATTCACGTTCGAGTCAAAGCTCTAGAGACCGACAATGTCGTGTCCCGTTCCTAAGTATTTTACTTAGGTTATAACTACATACTTGTAATACTTAGCGTATTAGTTCGAGCAACAGTGGTCACAATCACACATTTCGCATATGTAGTTTTGTATAAGTCGATCTATAGTCGACGTAGTATTAGTCCCGTAGGACGTTCGTGCATAAATAAATAATGCAGTGAACATAACTACACATCACACACATAAATCACATACATACATACATTCACACAAGTTATTTATCAAACAAATCCGAGCCCAAGGAATTCCTCAGGACAACCCGGATCAAATCCCTTTACATACCGTACACCGTTGACTAGATTCGTGCAGGGCAGACCACTAGAGCTTTCGAGCGCGTACGTCGGGAATGCGATCTAGTCATACAAGGAACACTAAGCGTCAATCCACATGACAGCACAATTCGGTATTTCCGAATAACTTTTGAAATCCCAATACTATGTCCCCAGACTTAACGTTTGTTACAAGCTCAGGTATCGTTACTTAATAATCCCCTTACTCGTTGTGTGAGTAAATTCTCGGTTTACATTAGAGTATGAAACCTTACGTTGTACACTTATGATATTTCACTCAGGGTTTATTTATCGTACCAAAGTCTTATACTAACTTTGGTATTTTATGTCATTGTAACTATAGTGTATAACTTTATCTCTTGATACGTGTTTATATAATGTATGCGTCTAGCATAACTGTTTGAATAACTATTCTTAGCCATAATATTATTATGTATATTGGTTCCATGATGTTATAAAGTACGTTATTTTATGTGTCACTAGGCTTTATTACACGCGGCTTGGCAACTTATGAGTGTATCGAAAACAATACACATGTGCCTCATTTGAGATCCTTTATTATGTTTCTCATTACTCATCATATTGCCACGACTTATGTTATGTTGTAAGTTTCTAACTTACAACATCGAAACCTTGTAGTAAAATATAACCCAAGGTTTGACAATATTTACTCTAGTTACCGGTAGTATGTACACATTTGATTCATTTCTTTCACATCCCATTTTTTCCAACATCACCATTTACCCACAATTATCATAGGTTATGAACTTAGGACTGATCACAACATTACCTCCCCTATGAACTTACTTATACAGAGAGAACAATCGATCTAAATTTCAGAGGCAATCTTAGTGTACCACTACGTCATTGTTTCCTGTTTAGGTTATTTCGTTTGCTCCTAAAACTTCCAATGGAAACACCAGCTAGTCACTCTCCTAGGAGTATATTAGGTTCATTCATAACTCAATTCCACCCTCAGTATCCTTCTGCAACAGGTTTATACAGAAGCCACAACATTATTGAAATCTGAAACAGCAACCACATATTTCCTCTTGGTTCTTGTTCCTAGTTAGTTCAACCGATAGTTAATTCCTTCCCACAGTGCTGACTCAGTTACTTGAGTGTTCTACTCCAGAATTTTAACATCACAGATAGATCCAAGACATTAGACAAACTACTGAGGTGTCCCAAACTGAATCGAATAGAAATCTGAAATCACAAACTGGAGTATCTTCTTGCTTTGTTTTCTGTCTGTTTTATAAACTGAATTGCAACTCCCTCCAAATCGTTTACACTCCTAGTTAAGTCAATTAAAAGACTCTACGTTCATTCTCAACCCAAAGAGTAACATACACACCTCTGAGAAGGACCTTACACTACACTTGAAGCTAGAAAGCTGAAACTAAAGCCTGCAAGATTAACCTGATTAACTCTCATCGATTCCCTTCTGTTGTTCACTAATCTATCCTTCGATCTTTTCCTCACCGGTTGCCCACCTTACTAAGTGCATTACCAAGTTTTTGATTTCGAACCAGCCCCTAAATTATCTGGGCAACCTCACTGATCATCCCTTACAGAAACAGAACTGTAAACACCACTGCACAACAGAAATCGATATGCTCCATTTTGATTTCTTTGTTTACTGATTGACTTCCAATCTACCCCAATTGCTTCCATCACTTAGTCATATGTTTAAATACAGTTCTAACTATAAGACAAACCAAAACAGCCAGGACAATGCCTCAGGAACTCTTTATACAGAACTGAAATACTACAACACTCAGTGGCACGATTGGTCCTTTCCTCTTCTGTTTTTTTTTTGTGTTATCAACCTGTCTTTCAACTCATCTCAAAGTGTCACTTACTTAACCAAGTGTTTGGCAATGTTTGTAAATCCAACTACCAAGACAATCCTATTAAACCCACTAATGTAATTCATATACTGAAACCGAGAGGGAACTGCAATACTGAAGTTTAAGACCTGATTGCTTCTCTTTTATTTGCAGTTTGTTCACGATTCTTGTTGTGAGTTTCCCCTAGATTGCTTAGCTATTTAGTTAAGCATCTTAGTACATTTTAAACCTCAAAACAGATCCACCACCAAACTGTTTAAGCTTCTGAAAGGTTGATATACAGAAAAATCAGAATCTGTAGAAATTGAAATCTGAACTTATAAGCTCTTTTATTGTTTTCTTTGTCTGTTTTCTAAACTGACCTACACTCCTATCAGCTTCTTACCCACTTAACTAATGTTTCATCGAGGTTTTAAGCTTAAGAACAGACCCAAAGCAACTTTACTAAGGCCACTGAAACTTGTGTATACTGGAACCAGAACTGCAGAACGAAACAAAACAAAACACCATCTGTAACAGATGCACTTTCTCTCCCATTTCTTTTCCTTTTAAAGCACTCCCACGTATTGGTGACTTAGACATGTGTATCAGCAATGTTTTGAATACATTCTTAACTCCACACTAACCTTATACTACCCTGGAAAAAGTTGGTATACAGAAGTCAAAACAAAACTACAGAACTGGAGTCTGCACTGATATATCATTTCTGTTATTTGTTTCTGCTATCTAATCTACCTTCTGTTTTCCTCTGTTTGTTGAGTTGTTCAGTTACATGTTTTAACTTAGTTTTAACTCAAAAACACCCCGAGGCAAATCTGTTAACACTTCTGAAATGCTTTAATACTGAAGTGAAAGGAACTTGAAGAATACACTGAAACACTGAAAACCTGATAAACCGAGGAACTATTACAGGTTCTCTTCTGTTATTTTCTTTTGTCCTTCTGTTTCATTAATGGCCCTAGATTTCTACTCCCCTCACATGGATCAGCTGTTTAGTTAAGGTCCTAAGATGTTCCTAACTCTAAAACAGACTTAAAACGATGTGGTTTCGCTACTGAAACTGCAATAGAAGTAGAGGGTATAAGTGGTGCATATGTTTTCTATTCTTGAAGGTGCTATCTGTTTTTGCCCTTTTGTTCTTCAAACATTCTCACCTTTAGGTACTTAGTCAGGTGTACTAGTAATGTACTAGTTGTATTAAGTTCATAGATAAGTTTACACCACCCTGTGATACCCCTGGAAAATCAGTATTCAGAAGCTATCGTTACAGGTGTGGAGGGTGATTTTTCGGTATGAGGGGGGGTCTATCTAAATATGGTCTGACTAAGAAGCCTAGATCCTAGAAATTGCCATTCTGTGGTGGGTGAAAACCTGTTAATATGGCAGCCCTCATATACCTACTAAATCGTCCGTCTTTCCCAGAAAGCATAAGGGAGTGTTCAAGTGAACACTACACCCGCTCTCAATGGGCCCCACGCGGACTTATGCCTCTATAAGGCGGAATTGACTAGAGTCACCACCTAGTTTGACCTATGATAACTAGGAAGGAAGATCGGGTTCTAAGAACCGTTAATTGACTCTGAGATTGTTGCATATGGATAGAACTTATCTGGTCCTTTCAAAGATTCTATGTGGGTTCGCACTGGGTTACACCCCTTAGAAGTGGTGACGACCACGACTTCGGATTGGTGCCCGAGGAAACCTCGCTCTCCAATTGTCGGGATTACCTTCTTCCAAAACCTTTTTAGAGAGATTCATTTAAACGCCAAGGATAGGATTAGGACAGGAGGGGAGAAAACGAGTGGATGAGGCGAGCTTTTCTGCCAAGCTAGCGCCAAGAAGAAGAATCGATGAATTCGAATGAGTGTAGAATGAAGGATTAGGAGTCTGATTTTGAGAGTTAGAGAAGTTGAGGATTTGTGGGAGTCAGAGGGGATTTGAATGTTTGACAGACATAAATATCGCCTTAGAGTTGGGGAAAGGGTTTTTTTATTGGAATGGGGTCGCACCCTGTGTGGGCTGCCTACGTACTCAACTCCCTGTTGAGATCAGACCTTACGTAGTTCACTGTACGTTTGGGTTTTGGAAGTTTTGATGTTTATGGAGCTTGAGGATATTTGAGGTGTTCGAGATTTAGAAAGGTTCAAAGTTTTGAAAAGCTTCGGGAGGTTTGGGAGTTTTGTGGTTTTAAAGGAATTGAGGTTTTGACCTTTTGGGTCTTTGAGGGGTCAAAGAGGTTTTGTGGTCGTTTTGTGAGGTTTGACAAATTGTCGGGTTCATTTTGAAGTTTGAGGTGCAAAAAAGCTGTGAGACATTTAAAATCTTGAGATGACGAAGTCTGTGAGACGCTCGGGTCTGTAGGATGATCAAGGCTTGAAAGGGTTACAAGTTTTGAAGGTGTTCGGGTGTGAAAAGCTGAGGGTTCTTGAGGTTTTTGAATTTGCTGAGTCTATGGAGATATTCGAGTTCGTTGAGCTGTTGAGACAGTCGAGTCTGTTGAGCTGTTGAGACGGTTGAGTCTGTTGAGCTGCTGAGACGGTCGAGTTTATTAAGCTGTTGAGACGTCCGAGTCTATTGAGCTGTTAAGACGTTCGAGTCTGTTGAGCTGTTTAGACGTTCGAGTCTGTTGAGCTGTTTAGACGTTCGAGTCTGTTGAGCTGCTAAGACGTTCGAGTCTGTTGAGCTGTTGAGACGTTCGAGTCTGTTGAGCTGTTGAGACGTTCGAGTCTGTTGAGCTGTTGAGACGTTTAGAGATTTGAGATGCTTGAGTTCTAAGGAGTTTGGAGTTTCAAGGAGTTTGAGATTTATGATGTTTGGAATTATTTGGGATTGAAATGAAGTTGAATTGAATTGGGAATGGAAAGAATTTTGAATTGAATCAGATTGAAATTGAGATTGAATCTAATTGAATTAAGAATTGAATTGATTTTGAATTGGGCTTGAACTGAAATGAATCGGGTTTGTAATTGAATTTGGTTTGAGTCGAATTTGGCTGGGGTTGGAAAACAAGGCGGGTCAAAGTTAGACCAAGTCAAAATGGGATTGAGTCACAGTTGGGTCAAGGTCAACTTGGGTTGGTCAAAGTTCGGATTGGTCAAAGTTTAGATCTTGGTCAAAGCTTGGGTCATGGTCAAAGTTTAGTCAAAGGTCAAGGTTTGATTCTTGTTGACTTGCTTGGTTTTGTGGACTTTGGTCAAAGTCAAAGGTTTTGTCAACTCGAGTTGGTCAAAGGTTCAGGTCAAGGTCAAATCGGTTTGACTTTTGTGGGCTTGGGCTGGTCTGGGCTTAATGGGCCGAATTGGATTTGGACCCGGAATGGGTTTGGGTCAAACTGGGCTTGAATCGGGCTTGATGAGCCAATTGTGTTTTGAAATGGGCTTTTACAAGGTTGGGCCACACATGGATTGGGCCCGATGGGCTTATTAGGTTGAATGGGTCAACCTAGAAGTGGGTCAGGCAAGAAGTGGGCTAGGTTGAGTGATTTGGGCCTGATTTATTATTTGGGCTTGTTGGAGAGAAAATTTGATTGGGAATATTGGTCTATATACATATTTCAGGTGTGTGTTTTAGGGTTTAGGGGTGTCACCACCACGAGATTGGTCAATGACCTATCAGGCCAGGGGGACCCCTCTATCCTAATGGCTTGGACCAAAGGACATAGTAGCTAAGGCTTATGACATTAATAAGCAACAAGCAAAGGGCATAAATCACAAAACAACAAAGCAAATATCTCACATAGGGTACAAACATTGGAGAAGTAAAATGAAGTGTAAACAATATGTACAAAAATTTGGTGATTGAACACTAGCGAAAATCCTACAAGATTTCAAATTAATTTCCAAGCTCTAATCAATATGTAGAAAGGGGTAAGACAAGCGCTAAGACAACGTAATCCAAAACCAGCTAGAGATAACGTTCTAACATTGTTCACATGCATAGAATGAATTAAATTACAAAAATGAGTAGATCCTAAGACTACAACCAAAAGTAAGAACAATAAACAAATTTAAGATTAATACAAAACGCAGATAAAAATCTTAAATAGAGAGCTGCTATGGGGGATCGCATCGACACCGCCTCACTTGAGCTGATAGGATCAGCAAGAAGTGCACCAACCGTTACATGTGTTTGAAGCGGAGACCCCGGTAGTGCAAGCCACAATCCCGTTGCTTAGTCTTAGAGTAGTTTCCCGTTTCACGAGCATTATGTACATGTCAAAAACACAACCAAAAGAGGCAAAATGCATTAGTCAAAGAACGGAAGAGGGTTGGGATGTGTGCAATGGTATCATACGGCCCCTCTCAATGGGAGGAAAGGGGGCAATCTAATCATCTCCCACACCCCAACCGAGAACATAGAAAAGAGTTTCAAACTGCCAGCAAATGCTAAGAATTGTAAGATAAATCAAGCATCGGGGTTGCTACTCAAATTAATTTGTCATCTTAGATTATGACTCAAAACGAAGTGTAGTATCGAAGAGGTGAAGCAGTGAGTCATGTGGGATCATACCTAGAAGGGTTTATATCATTTCCCTTCTAAGATGAAGAATTAATAAGGACCATCCATCCAATGAACGATTTATCTAAGCAATCATATCATTTGGGCAACTATCATTCGATTTATGTTCATATCTAAGCGCAAAGGGACAACATCATGCTAGTTATCAAACTCAATTTCCAAAGCACATATCAATGCGCAAGGGGCAGTTAAAGGTCAAGTGCAATTGAATTTTAGTAAAGGTGAGAAGATAAAATTTCCAAACCCCATGAAGAGACGTCAAATCCAAAGTCCAAGGTCATTCCAAGCAGCCCACATGTGCAAGTCAATGCTCAAAGCCAATTGATTATATTTGTACCTCATCGAAACATGAAACCAAAGGTAGTAAGTTAGTCGAATTACATAAACATCGGGCATAGCAAGTTTTATACCGAAAGAAATGCACAAGGGGCCAAGTGACAGAGTCATAAGCAGCAATCTTTCCACGCTAGACGAATATGCAATGGAACAAGTGCCGAACGAAGCTTTTTCAGACTGTTACAATGTGCAAGGGGCAACCTTAACACCAGAAGCAAACACTTTCCCAGGCAACAATAATGCGCAGACGGGCGGTATTAATTGCTAGGAGCAAATATCGTCAAACGCAAGATGCCACCACGTTGATCAACTCGTAAAGCATACATTCCTATTCGGACACATGTACCAATCTCAACCCAGAGCTTGCTACATAGTGTACCTCAGCGACACATCAATCAAAAGAAACAGTAAGTGTTCCGAATTTGGTAGCATTTCGAAGCAGTTGATGTAATCAAACTCTTAATAAACGCAAATCCAACAAACTTTACCATAACGAATAGGTCCAGATCAAACTCAAAAGTAATCCAAGTATAGCAAAGTAAGAAAACCCACCTTAGCTCATGTATCAACGATTAAGTCGAGCTGGAAGTCTCGAACTCCAAACTCAATATCAACTGAAATGGACAATTAGGCTTGTTCTATCATTAATACATTAGAAACCAGACCAAAAAAATTGGTATGGTCAGTCAACAGAGCGAAATTTGGCCGAATTTGTTTACAACAAACATGGGGGATCATATGGGTTTTTCTGAACCCCAAGTCTGCAGAAAGGGGGGGCCCGACGTAAAGCTCAGTGGAACTCGATAGCTGGTGCTATATGCCCGCAAGAAGGTTGTGAACAACAAAACCACATAAAGTCACACAACGATGGAAAATCAGGGACATGCAGGGTGAAGTAAATTCCCGGTAGCTTATAGGCCATGATTTCGAATAGACAATGACAATAAAGGAAAGATATAGTGCAACCAAAAACTGGATTTACAACCTGAGAAGCGTGTAGGAGAATCGCCAGTTGGAGAATCGAACGCAAACGATCTGGGGCATTATCCCGATGGAGTAAATCGAAGTGTGAAGACGCAAGAAGTCGAGAATCAACACGAGATAAGGAGATTATTTGAGTCGATCAAGAGAAAAGGTTTGTCCGTGAGTGAGAATGTGTTTTTGGAGAGATTGAGGTCCAAGGGAAGACAATGGTGGCTGCTAGGTAACTTTTTTAGGGTTCTTCGCCATCGAGATTGAACCTCCAGAGAGAAGACCGAGAAAAATGGGAGTCGGGAGTTATGGTTTTTGCCAAAAACGTCGCCAGGAGAACGACAGGTAGAGATGCTTAGGTTTCGGGTTCTTTGAGAAGAAAACCCGGAAGTGATGGGGAGTGGTGCCATTGTTGAGGAGAACTGATTCTAGAGATGCGGGAGATCAGTGGAGGAGAGAGCGAGGGATTTTTGGGTTCCTCTTCTGATAAGATCGAGAACGGGTAAATGGTGATGGTGGTCGGGAATAAAGAAGAGAAACAAACGTTCTCGGTTTCAGACTATCGGGTTGAAGGAAAGAAAGAAGAATGAGGGAGGCGGATAGGACTGAGAGAAGAGAATCATGGAGATGGTGGCGGCTGTCGTTCCTGGTTGAAGAAGAAATTTCCCATTGGAGTCGATGAGGAAGAAGACCAAAAATGCCCCCCCGCTCTTCCTTCTGTTGTTGAGTATTTTTTATTTTATATATAGAGCAAGGGTGGACTCTAGGGTTTAGAAGATGGATTGGGTTTTGATGTGGGCTTTTGAAGCCAAGGGCTGAAAATAGAGTGGGTTTAAGGAAATGGGCTAGGCCAGGTTTCAACCAAGTGTGGATTGAGTTTGAAAGATGAAGATGAGTGTGTATAAATATAAATATAAATGAAAATAAAAATACTAATGCTAATAGTAGAATAAAATAAAATATAAGAAAAAGTGAATAGATGATTAAAATAAAATAGTAAAATAAGTGAATAAACAAAAGGGGACGACCTTGAAACTGGACTGTCGATGGAAATTCATTTTCGAAGAATTGTGTTTTTTCTGAAATGTTTTGAAAAAGAATATAAAATGATGGTTTTGTCTTAGCACGCACGTTAACATGTTTTGAAAAAAAAAGGCGACGACCCCTCTTATTATTTCGGAATTTGCTTTATGGGGTGAGAATTTTTGGTGTCTACAGATGGCTCCCCTTGATTCAATTCTGCAAGCCCTTGCAGAATTGGATCAAGGTTGACGGGACGCCAAAAATTCTCACTGCGGTTTATGATCCTTTCTTATGAATGCGGGTGCACGGGGACTTATAACGGGCCCCAAATTGCGGTGATTGATGGTATGAGGACTAATGACGGGCCTCAACTAGATCTCGGTGTCTAGCTCTAGGGCTTATGACGGGCCTAGAATACGATCAAACAACCTATGCATGAGGACTAATGACGGGCCTCAACTAGATCTCGGTGTCTAGCTCTAGGACTTATGACGGGCCTAGAATGCATCTTCGAAATGTATGAGGACTAATGACGGGCCTCAACTAGATCTCGGTGTCTAGCTCTAGGACTAATGACGGGCCTAGAATACAATCGGTATATGGGTTATGCATGAGGACTAATGACGGGCCTCAACTAGATCTCGGTGTCTAGCTCTAGGACTTATGACGGGCCTAGAATGCATCTTCGAAATGTATGAGGACTAATGACGGGCCTCAACTAGATCTCGGTGTCTAGCTCTAGGACTAATGACGGGCCTAGAATACAATCGGTATATGGGTTATGCATGAGGACTAATGACGGGCCACAACTAGATCTCGGTGTCTAGCTCTAGGACTAATGACGGGCCTAGAATGCATCTTTGAAATGTATGAGGACTAATGACGGGCCTCAACTAGATCTCGGTGTCTCTCTAGGACTAATGACGGGCCTAGAATACAATCGGTATATGGGTTATGCATGAGGACTAATGACGGGCCTCAACTAGAACTCGGTGTCTAGCTCTAGGACTTATGACGGGCCTAGAATGCATCTTCGAAATGTATGAGGACTAATGACGGGCCTCAACTAGATCTCGGTGTCTAGCTCTAGGACTAATGACGGGCCTAGAATACAATCGGTATATTGGTTATGCATGAGGACTAATGACGGGCCTCAACTAGACCTCTTGATGTCTAGCTCTAGGACTTATGATGAGCCTAGAATGCAATTGAGAGTACGAGGACTTATGACGGGCCTCAACTAGACCTCTTGACATCTAGCTATAGGACTTATGACGGGCCTATAATACTATCGGTATATTGGTTATGCACGAGGACTAATGACGGGCCTCAACTAGACCTCTTGATGTCTAGCTCTAGGACTTATGATGAGCCTAGAATGCAATTGAGAGTACGAGGACTTTTGACGGGCCTCAACTAGACCTCTTGACATCTAGCTATAGGACTTATGACGGGCCTATAATACTTTGACCCAGTTGTACGAAACTCGTTGTTTTCAGTGGTTGATTTGCGATGACTTTGTTTGTGGATAGATTCGGGATTGGATGCTTTTCGGTTGTTTTCGTGAGGGATGTGATAGTCGAATGCTGTCTGTGATGTCGCCTTTGACTTTGTCAGTGTAGGACTTTTGTTTTGGTTTTGTTTTTGGTGGTCGGTTTTCGAAAGGATAGTTTTGAAGGAGTGACTTCGGGGACTTGATGGTCTTGATATGACTGGATGACTTTGGTATATTCAGATGACTCCGATGTGATTGGATGGCTCCAGTGCGATCAGATGGCTCCGGTTTGATATGTGATTCCCTTGTGAGAAACGACTCTATGATGGTTGATAGGTTTCGATTTGGATTGAGATTTTCGGGATGGTTGGTGGGTTTCGATTTGTTTTGGATTTTGAGTCGAATGGTGGGTTGATGTGATTGTGGATTGTGTTGTGTTTGACATATTTTGATGTAGTAGATATTTTTTGTTGATGAATGGTTTTGGTGCGGCTCCGGGATAGCTCGGGATGGCTCCGGGAAGGGCTACGAGACGGCTCCATCTGGTGATAGCGAGAAAGAAAGGGGAACTTTCGCCTGTGAGGTGGTCGCACCCTGAGCGGGCTGCCTACGTACCCAATTTCATATTGAGATCAGACCAAACGTAGTTCGAAACTCTGTAGGCAAGGCCCTGTGACAATGGCCCCGACATGGATTTGAGGTGGCTCCCGTATTATTCTCGGACTGTTGGGATGACCCATGTGTGGTTCCAAGGATGGTTTCAATGTCGAATGATGGCTCCATGGATCCAGTTTGGTTCTGGATATGGTGTTGATGAGGCCCGATGGCGCTGGATGGCTCCGGGAAGATCGTTGTATGGCTCCGGATGGCCTCGGTTTTGATTTCTTTTGATTTCGAGTTGAGCTTCGATAGCGGGAAACTGAAGTCGACCTTCCACGAGACTAGGCATGGTTCTTACCAGCCGGATGTTGAAAATGAAGTGGTTATGATGCATGCAAATGCTAACTGATGCAAAATGTGTATGCAATTTTTGGAGAGAATGTACGGTCCTATCCCTATTAATATGAGGTTTACGAATATAAGACATCTTCAGTTTGATCTTGAGTGATTGTTGAGCTAGAATGCGTGAATCACTTTCCTCTCACGGAGGGATATGGGTCAATCTTTCATGAGTATGGCTGTGTGTACAAATGGTGTGATGATGCTCTCGATGCTCGGAGCAGTGTTTTCCTTAGAATTTCTTTCGAGGTTCTGGACTTTCCAATCCTTACAAGTTCCTTTCCTACAATGGGGTAGGTTGTTTATGATTTGGTGCTTAGACTGAAGATTCACTCGCACTCATAAGACCTTGTGGGGTAAGGTCACGCTCGTACGCTCATGGTCCCTTTGGTATGACAGGACATGTTGATAACAAGTACGAAGCTTATGATTCATGTTTCAGATCCGATACTTTCGGTTACCGCTCATCAACTAACGAGTCAGAGGTCTTTTATTGGGTTATAACGGGGCTGAGAGGTATGGTGTATGTCACATGGGACTGGAGGATTTATTTGGTAATTGTGGAGTTTTTGGGCAACAGAGGATATGTTTCGCCTTCGCCATGGGTGGAATGATTAGACTGGTTTTGATAACCTTTTGATTTCTTCGGGACATCATTGGTCCTTCTGATTTGGATTTTCCTTCTTGCCTCTTCTGGTGTTCGATTTGAACTTTCTTCTCATTTTGTTTTGAAATTGCATTTGGCTCATCAACTTTCTCAAGCATTCTCTGCTTTGTATTTTGGTTTTGAGCTTTGGAGTTACATTGACTCATCGATCTTCTTGAATATTTTTGATGTTCTTTTTTGGTGTTTGGCTTTGGAGAGAGTTGCATTGACTCACTGATTTCTTCAAACATTTCCTTTATTGTGTTTGTGAAAGATGGTGGGGAGGGGCCATGGTTCCGGCTCCTTTGAGATCCTCTGTTGCAAGGGTAAGTATGTAATTGTCAGGTGGCATGTTGTGGAGTTCGCAGAAAAAGGTTTATCGTGACAGGCTCAGCGGGGCTTACTAAGGGATTATGTACAGGGCAATCAAAGTCTTTTGGTTTTCTGGAGATTTTTATTCCTAAGTGTCTCGTCATTCTCATTAGTCAATGATTGTTTTCTTACTACTTCTCGAATCTTTGCATGAATCACAGTTCGTGTCTTGTTTATCGACATTGATCTCGCTATGAATTGTGCCTCTCCATGTACTGAAGGAATACACAAGTCGCTCATGGTTTTACCTCTATGGACTCACTCTATCTGCCCTCATCGCTCGGTGGATTGTCCAATATCCTCATTCAGAATTCAAGGGAAAATACCGCTCTTTGCACACTACTCACTTGGTCTGTGGTGCTGATTTTAATTAGACCCTTGTGTTCATTGATGGGTCAAGAGTTAAGTGGTTCACGCACTATGTTCAATCAATCTCTCAAGAATTTTCCCAAAGATGTCGTTTCGATATGAGAGTATGCAAACACGGCTATCTACAATGCAATCTACTGTGGTAATATGGAATTACTACGTATAAGATGCGTGAAATGCAGAAAGTGATGAATGAAGATGGTTGACTTTGGGTTTTGACAGAATGTTTTTTTTTTCGTTTTGGATGCAATGCATGCGTGGTAAGGCTACACCTAGTCTCACTTGAGTTGGTTCCAGTTGATGGTCTATGAAGCTCATCCCTCCATTATAAACTCTGAAGCTGGTCTAGCTGCTGGGGTCACTGTCAGGGTAGAGACTCTCAAGTGAGGCCGGGTTGGTGATTGGTTTTTGGAATTTGGATTTTTAGGGAGTGATAACTCCCGCATGGTGGTCCCACGGTATGACACACTCTTTCCCTTTTAGTCACTGACGCACATGGTGATTCTGAGTGGGAGAGGTTTGAACTCGGTTTTCTTTTCTATCCCTCTGAGATCGTGCTCTGGCGGTCGAGATATTGGGATGAAAGTGTGTGTGGTGTGGTGACAATGAAACACATGGTTATGCAATTTTTGATATGGACACGACTCGTGAATGATTGATGGAATTGAAATGGCTGGAAGTGCAAGTGACTCTTTTTTGTGTGGAATGCGATGCATGTGTTTTGCTTTGTGCTCGGTTGCATTTGTTGGTGTTGTTTATTTAGGGGATACCTCCTGTAGATACCGTGAATTCTCGCCCCATAAAGCAAAGTTGATAAATGATATATAACTGTGAGGAGTCGTTCCTTATTCATTCTTCTCTTTATTCTGCATGCCAAAAGAAACCAAGTTTTAGAAAAACAATTTTGAAAACGCGTGTTTTCAAAGTGGTGGATTTCCTCAATAGAAATTTTGATACTCGATCATTCGCAAATAAAATAGGGGATGGGGAACCCTATACACATTGACCTAAATAAATTCAAAGGGAATGTGTAAACCTATACATGTAATCTATTCAGAAATGGACAAGAGAGAAAAGAATGCTAGGGGAAAACCTATACATCAATTCTAAAAGTCATTAAATGGGGGAGTTTGAGCTTAAAAACTTCTCCCGAATTCTTTTGCTTCGTCTTCGAGCTTCCGACTGACTGCTCAATCGTCTTCGGGCTCCTGATTGGCTGTTCGCTCGTCTTCGGGCGTTTGACTGGTTGCTCGCTCGAGTTCAGGTTGTTGCAGCGAAGCAGTATTGTGATCAAACAAAACGGGTCGGTGTTCTTCTGATTTTCAACAGTTTGAACTTGAACCGGTGTTGCTGATCTTCGTGTCGCTTGACTCGGGTTGGTACCCCCGGTTTTCGGCTCGAATCGTCGTTGGTTTTCATGCACTCCACTTGCTTCGATGAAGGAAAATGAGGGGCGTTTTTTGAGAAAGGAAAGGTGAATGATCGAGCACAATATCGTTGAGAAAATCACCACTTTTACGAAAACACGAAATGACTAGTACGCTCCACAGTAATGACCGCTGCTCTTGAAGGTGGACAGAACTTCAAAAATAACGGGTCACAACATGGGGACTGAGTCATTTATTTTGAAATACGTTTGTGAAAATCAACTTTAAAAACTGTTTTCGAAAACTATTTTGAAATAATGATGGTAAAGAAAGTTGTTTGAAATTCATTTGTAGAAAATAGGTTTTCGAAATCTATTTTTGAAAATCATTTTGGAAATTACATTTTAAAGATGAAGTGGCAGGTTTTAAAACCCCAAATGTTTATGAGTAAAGTATAGGTGGGATTCAAAATTAAACGAGCTCGTAAGAAAGATTTAAGAGACATACAAAAGAGAATTCCGAACGTTTTAAAACAGGTTGGTTTGAAAAAAACGGTTTGCACGCAGGTATAGCATAAAGTAAATCGTGCTGGCTATATTTGATGTGGAGCTGTAAGTGTTAATGTTGGGATAATCACTTTCCAGGTCAATTATGACTCCGTCTCACCGGGGGAACCATCGTCCCTTCACTATCATCTCTCGGGGTTTTTCTCTGCTATGCCTTTATGGGGCACGTTATCAAGAAAGTCCGGAGTGCTTAAGTTCGAAAGGTCAGGATACCCGAGATGGTAAAGAAACATACGCCACGGCCAGTGATGATCCGACAACACCCCACTTTTCGGGAAACTCTGGGAAGTATTGCATGGGAACGGGTCTCTCGTCATCTGCACGGTCAGGTGTGTCTAAAGTCCAAATTATTCACTGACTACGTTGTGTGTATGGGTATCCGGTAAATACGGGATCCTCTATGGACGTGTAGCGTGACATTGGGCTTTAGAGACACCCGTGGTGCAGAGGAACAATGGAGAACTGAGCCCATGCAATCTTCAGGGTAAGGTGGAAGGGTGGTCAGACAGGCGGCATACAAAGGGGGTGACTACCCATAAAACCCGTCTTAGACACCGGATTAGGCAGCTGGACACTGAAGGCTCATGGTTCACTATATGCTGGCTTAAACTCGGATAATGGAGGATATTTTTGGATCATGAGCCTGCAGGGCGTAGGTCGATGACCATCTTGCACCGTGGGTTAGTCATTTATATAAATGACCCAGCTCATGGGAAATCAACCGTGGACCGGTCGGGATTCCGTGACTCGTGGATAAATTGGGTGACACAGAGGAATGCATGTCCTAAGCTACCCTCCCAATGCACCCCACAATCATAACATAAATATAAACGCGATGAAGTCAGTACCAACCTATTTGCTAAGGATTTTTTTTGAAAGTGATTCCAAATTGGTTGTTTATTAACCTAAAGGGGAGTTAGCTTCATTCAATCCTGAGTGTCTCTTTCTAATCGTGAGCTAATCATTAACCCAACTGTTGTAATGTTTGTTGAGGATCTATCAAGTCCTAACTGTCCTCATCAGGTACACACTCTAAGTGTGGAGTAGAGTAATCCTAGAGGTTTTGAAATGAATCTCATGAAGGTTTTGAAAGAAGTGGGGAAATCCTGACAATTTGAATGGAGTTCAGTCTTCCTTGAGTTTGAGAAAAACTTACTCAAGTTTTCCCCAGCAGAGTCGCCATTCTGTGGAGGGTGATTTTTCGGTATGAGGGGGGGTCTATCTAAATATGGTCTGACTAAGAAGCCTAGATCCTAGAAATTGCCATTCTGTGGAGGGTGAAAACCTGTTAATCTGGCAGCCCTCAAATACCTACTAAATCGTCCGTCTTTCCCAGAAAGCATAAGGGAGAGTGCAAGTGAACACTACAACCGCTCTCAATGGGCCCCATGTGGACTTATGCCTCTATAAGGCGGAATTGACTAGATTCGCCACCTAGTTTGACCTATGATAACTAGGAAGGAAGATCGGGTTCTAAGAATCGTTAATTGACTCTGAGATTGTTGCATATGGATAGAACTTATCTGGTCCTTTCAGAGATTCTATGTGGGTTCGCACTGGGTTACACCCCTTAGAAGTGGTGACGACCACGACTTCGGATTGGTGCCCGAGGAAACCTCGGTCTCCAATTGTCGGGATTACCTTCTTCCAAAACCTTTTTAGAGAGATTCATTTAAACGCCAAGGATAGGATTAGGACAGGAGGGGAGAAAACGAGTGGATGAGGCGAGCTTTTCTGCCAAGCTAGCGCCAAGAAGAAGAATTGATGAATTCGAATGAGTGTAGAATGAAGGATTAGGAGTCTGATTTTGAGAGTTGGAGAAGTTGAGGATTTGTGGGAGTCAGAGGGGATTTGAATGTTTGACAGACATAAATATCGCCTTAGAGTTGGGGAAAGGGTTTTTTTATTGGAATGGGGTCGCACCCTGTGTGGGCTGCCTACGTACTCAACTCCCTGTTGAGATCAGACCTTACGTAGTTCATTGTGTGTTTGGGTTTTGGAAGTTTTGATGTTTGTGGAGCTTGAGGATATTTGAGGTGTTCGAGATTTAGAAAGGTTCAAAGTTTCGAAAAGCTTCGGGAGGTTTGGGAGTTTTGTGGTTTTAAAGGAATTGAGGTTTTGACCGTTTGGGTCTTTGAGGGGTCAAAGAGGTTTTGTGGTCGTTTTGTGAGGTTTGACAAATTGTCGGGTTCATTTTGAAGTTTGAGGTGCAAAAAATCTGTGAGACACTCGGGTCTGTGAGACATTTAAAATCTTGAGATGACGGAGTCTGTGAGACGCTCGGGTCTGTAGGATGATCAAGGCTTGAAAGGGTTACAAGTTTTGAAGGTGTTCGGGTGTGAAAAGCTGAGGGTTCTTGAGGTTTTTGAGTTTGCTGAGTCTATGGAGATATTCGAGTTCGTTGAGCTGTTGAGACAGTCGAGTCTGTTGAGCTGCTGAGACGGTTGAGTCTGTTGAGCTGCTGAGATGGTCGAGTTTATTAAGCTGTTGAGACGTCCGAGTCTGTTGAGCTGTTTAGACGTTCGAGTTGTTGAGCTGTTTAGACGTTCGAGTCTGTTGAGCTGTTTAGACGTTCGAGTCTGTTGAGCTGCTGAGACGTTCGAGTCTGTTGAGCTGTTGAGACGTTCGAGTATGTTGAGCTGTTGAGACGTTCGAGTCTGTTGAGCTGTTGAGACGTTTAGAGATTCGAGATGCTTGAGTTCTAAGGAGTTTGGAGTTCAAGGAGTTTGAGATTTATGATGTTTGGAATTATTTGGGATTGAAATGAAGTTGAATTGAATTGGGAATGGAAAGAATTTTGAATTGAATCAGATTGAAATTGAGATTGAATCTAATTGAATTAAGAATTGAATTGATTTTGAATTGGGCTTGAACTGAAATGAATCGGGTTTGTAATTGAATTTGGTTTGAGTCGAATTTGGCTAGGGTTGGAAAACAAGGCGGGTCAAAGTTAGACCAAGTCAAAATGGGATTGAGTCACAGTTGGGTCAAGGTCAACTTGGGTTGGTCAAAGTTCGGATTGGTCAAAGTTTAGATCTTGGTCAAAGCTTGGGTCATGGTCAAAGTTTAGTCAAAGGTCAAGGTTTGATTCTTGTTGACTTGCTTGGTTTTGTGGACTTTGGTCAAAGTCAAAGGTTTGGTCAAAGGTTCAGGTCAAGGTCAAATTGGTTTGACTTTTGTGGGCTTGGGCTGGTCTGGGCTTAATGGGCCGAATTGGATTTGGACCCGGAATGGGTTTGGGTCAAATTGGGCTTGAATCGGGCTTGATGAGCCAATTGTGTTTTGAAATGGGCTTTTACAGGGTTGGGCCACACATGGATTGGGCCCGATGGGCTTATTGGGTTGAATGGGTCAAGCTAGAAGTGGGTCAGGCAAGAAGTGGGCTAGGTTGAGTGATTTGGGCCTGATTTATTATTTGGGCTTGTTGGAGAGAAAATTTGATTGGGAATATTGGTCTATATACATATTTCAGGTGTGTGTTTTAGGGTTTAGTGGTGTCACCACCACGAGATTGGTCAATGACCTATCAGGCCAGGGGGACCCCTCTATCCTAATGGCTTGGACCTAAGGACATAGTAGCTAAGGCTTATGACATTAATAAGCAACAAGCAAAGGGCATAAATCACAAAACAACAAAGCAAATATCTCACATAGGGTACAAACATTGGAGAAGTAAAATGAAGTGTAAACAATATGTACAAAAATTTGGTGATTGAACACTAGCGAAAATCCTACAAGATTTCAAATTAATTTCCAAGCTCTAATCAATATGTAGAAAGGGGTAAGACAAGCGCTAGGACAACATAATCCAAAACCAGCTAGAGATAACGTCCTAAGACTACAACCAAAAGTAAGAACAATATACAAATTTAAGATTAATACAAAACGTAGATAAAAATCTTAAATAGAGAGCTGCTATGGGGGGTCGCATCGACGCCGCCTCACTTGAGCTGATAGGATCAGCAAGAAGTGCACCAACCGTTACATGTGTTTGAAGCGGAGACCCCGGTAGTGCAAGCCACAATCCCGTTGCTTAGTCTTAGAGTAGTTTCCCGTTTCACGAGCATTATGTACATGTCAAAAACACAACCAAAAGAGGCAAAATGCATTAGTCAAAGAACGGAAGAGGGTTGGGATGTGTGCAATGGTATCATACGACCCCTCTCAATGGGAGGAAAGGGGGCAATCTAATCATCTCCCACACCCCAACCGAGAACATAGAAAAGAGTTTCAAACTGCCAGCAAATGCTAAGAATTGTAAGATAAATCAAGCATCGGGGTTGCTACTCAAATTAATTTGTCATCTTAGATTATGACTCAAAACGAAGTGTAGTATCGAAGAGGTGAAGCAGTGAGTCATGTGGGATCATACCTAGAAGGGTTTATATCATTTCCCTTCTAAGATGAAGAATTAATAAGGACCATCCAGCCAATGAACGATTTATCTAAGCAATCATATCATTTGGGCAACTATCATTCGATTTATGTTCATATCTAAGCGCAAAGGGACAACATCATGCTAGTTATCAAACTCAATTTCCAAACCACATATCAATGCGCAAGGGGCAGTTAAAGGTCAAGTGCAATTGAATTTTAGTAAAGGTGAGAAGATAAAATTTCCAAACCCCATGAAGAGACGTCAAATCCAAAGTCCAAGGTCATTCCAAGCAGCCCACATGTGCAAGTCAATGCTCAAAGCCAATTGATTATATTTGTACCTCATCGAAACATGAAACCAAAGGTAGTAAGTTAGTCGAATTACATAAACAGCATCGGGCATCACAAGTTTTATACCGAAAGAAATGCACAAGGGGCCAAGTGACAGAGTCATAAGCAGCAATCTTTCCACGCTAGACGAATATGCAATGGAACAAGTGCCGAACGAAGCTTTTTCAGACTGTTACAATGTGCAAGGGGCAACCTTAACACCAGAAGCAAACACTTTCCCAGGCAACAATAATGCGCAGACGGGCGGTATTAATTGCTAGGAGCAAATATCGTCAAACGCTAGATGCCACCACATTGATCAACTCGTAAAGCATACATTCCTATTCGGACACATGTACCAATCTCAACCCAGAGCTTGCTACATAGTGTACCTCAGCGACACATCAATCAAAAGAAACAGTAAGTGTTCCGAATTTGGTAGCATTTCGAAGCAGATGATGTAATCAAACTCTTAATAAACGCAAATCCAACAAACTTTACCATAACGAATAGGTCCAGATCAAACTCAAAAGTAATCCAAGTATAGCAAAGTAAGAAAACCCACCTTAGCTCATGTATCAACGATTAAGTCGAGCTGGAAGTTTCGAACTCCAAACTCAATATCAACTGAAATGGACAATTAGGCTTGTTCTATCCATAATACATTAGAAACCAGACAAAAAAATTGATATGGTCAGTCAACAGAGCGAAATTTGGCCGAATTTGTTTACAACAAACATGGGGGGATCATATGGGTTTTTCTGAACCCCAAGTCTGCAGAAAGGGGGGGCCCGATGTAAAGCTCAGTGGAACTCGATAGCTGGTGCTATATGCCCGCAAGAAGGTTGTGAACAACAAAACCACATAAAGTCACACAACGATGGAAAATCAGGGACATGCAGGGTGAAGTAAATTCCCGGTAGCTTATAGGCCATGATTTCGAATAGACAATGCCAGTAAAGGAAAGATATAGTGTAACCAAAAACTGGATTTACAACCTAAGAAGCGTGTAGGAGAATCGCCAGTTGGAGAATCGAACGCAAACGATCTGGGGCATTATTCCGATGGAGTAAATCGAAGTGTGAAGACGCAAGAAGTCGAGAATCAACACGAGATACGGAGATTATTTGAGTCGATCCAGAGAAAAAGGTTTGACCGTGAGTGAGAATGTGTTTTTGGAGAGATTGAGGTCCAAGGGAAGACAATGGTGGCTGCTAGGTAACTTTTTTAGGGTTCTTCGCCATCGAGATTGAACCTCCAGAGAGAAGACCAAGAAAAATGGGAGTCGGGAGTTATGGTTTTTGCCAAAAACGTCGCCAGGAGAACGACAGGTAGAGATGCTTAGGTTTCGGGTTCTTTGAGAAGAAAAACCGGAAGTGATGGGGAGTGGTGCCATTGTTGAGGAGAACTGATTCTAGAGATGCGGGAGATCAGTGGAGGAGAGAGCGAGGGATTTTTGGGTTCCTCTTCTGATAAGATCGAACAGTAAATGGTGATGGTGATGGTGGTCGGGAATAAAGAAGAGAAACAAACGTTCTCGGTTTCAAACTATCGGGTTGAAGGAAAATAAGAAGAATGAGGGAGGCGGATAGGACTGAGAGAAGAGAATCATGGAGATGGTGGCGGCTGTCGTTGCTGGTTGAAGAAGAAATTTCCCATTGGAGTCGATGAGGAAGAAGACCAAAAATGCCCCCCCGCTCTTCCTTTTGTTGTTGAGTATTTTTTATTTTATATATAGAGCAAGGGTGGACTCTAGGGTTTAGAAGATGGATTGGGTTTTGATGTGGGCTTTTGAAGCCAAGGGCTGAAAATAGAGTGGGTTTAAGGAAATGGGCTAGGCCAGGTTTCAACCAAGTGTGGATTGAGTTTGAAAGATGAAGATGAGTGTGTATAAATAGAAATGAAAATAAAAATACTAATGCTAATAGTAGAATAAAATAAAATATAAGAAAAAGTGAATAGATGATTAAAATAAAATAAAATAAAATAAAATAAAATAGTAAAATAAGTGAATAAACAAAAGGGGACGACCTTGAAACTGGACTGTCGATGGAAATTCATTTTCGAAGAATTGTGTTTTTTCTGAAATGTTTTGAAAAAGATTATAAAATGATGGTTTTGTCTTAGCACACACGTTAACATGTTTTGAAAAAAAGAAAGGCGACGACCCCTCTTATTATTTCGGAATTTGCTTTATGGGGTGAGAATTTTTGGTGTCTACAACAGGTTTCAAAAGCTTATCAGATTTGACAGTGGATTCTAAATATCAGGTTGCACTAGTTTTAGCATGGTTTCAAAACACGTGTTTGAGTATGAGTTGAGAAATGCCACCTTGGGTATTCAATGCTTGTTCCTCTGAGATAGGTCTTGATGCTCCCTGGTTGTTTTCTCAGCTGGACCAAAAACCCACATGCCATGTTCAGTTGTTGATTGTTTTAGTTTCGTTAGCCAGTGTTGAGAAGTACAGAGATTTTTTGCAGTTCCTCTTACCTTGATCAGAGGCTAATTTGCTGGGGATTTTGGCTCACTCCCTAAATGATCTCACCAAGGAAATTTAACACACTGGAATAGAGAAAACAGAGGGAGTCAGTTTCCTCAAGTTTCGGGCACCAACAGAGAAGTGATTATTTGTTTACCTTGTCCTGTTTCCTTTTGAAACAGAAGTGGGCTGTTCTTCCTGGAGAGCTTGGCACTCTCCGTGGGTTTGTTTTATAGACAAGGACATGCATGTAATGAGCAGGAATGAGTTAGGCAGAAAAGAAATGGCCTCGGCACAAAAAAAAAACAGAAGAGAATGAAAAGAATTAAGCAACCGATATTCACTTTGTTAGGGTCGGGAACTGATTACTTTGCTCCAGGAATTCTTCCAGGACTGGCACAACTGAGATGCTACTAGCGTGAGGCTTTGATTTGAGAGGAGAAACTGGATGGTTTATCGGCTAAGTAGTAGACAGGCGTGGGAGTTTGGTGAAAGGTCAGTCTCTGATGTGCTGCCACTGAAATCAAGAATGGAACGGTTCATGCTTTTGGCTCCAGATTTGCTTCCTGTCTACACTGGGTTTGAGGACTTACGGGAAGTAGCAGCTGGCTGGTCGCCTTCATGCCTTGCGCATCGGAGATGAGTCCTCGCATGGAACGGAAGGTAGCTGGTCTCATTATACAGAGACACTCTCTCAAGAAAAAAAAAGGCTGGGTAGATTTATCGGTTTCAAAGGCACTTGCTGTTGATTTCCGTGTGCATGTATGGGAGTTTCCAAAAGGGCAATCTGATGCACAGCTCTCACTGGAGTCAATGCAGTGTAGTGGGTGATTGCAAGTTCCTAGAGGAAGTTATGGTGATTGAAAGAAAACAAATGGGCTCTGTCGCATGGAAGTGAAGTGAGTAGTATTTGTTTCTGAGATATCGAGTACAGAGGAGAATGTCGGGTGATTCATCATTCTATTCTGTAACTTTAGTATAGTGACTACTAACTATAAATCGTGGGTAGTTTATACCGAATTCGAGCACAGCTCAAGCGGTAAAGGTTTCGGAATAGGTACAAGAGGTCTCGGGTTCGAATCCCGGCTAGGGCATGTTGCTCCTTTTTTCTTTTTTTTTTGTTTCAGCCTCTTTAAGCCTATTTATTGTATATAAGAGGCTTTATTAATATGTAGCGTTACTAGTTGTATGTATACATGTGTATGCACGACTATTTTTATTTGTCGCGTTTTTTATTATATGTACAACGTTATAATCTTGTAACGTTATGTACATTTACATATATATCCGTATGTATATAAGTACGGTAATAATAATTGTTCGTTTGTTCGCAGGTTATTACTTGCTTGATTATTTATACTTTAATATAGCTATTTATGTATTAAATTAGCGTTTAATTATTTAGGGGTATTTCAGTCTACCCCCTTTAAGGAGACTTCGTCCTGAAGTCGTCTTTCTCGAGTGATTTATAACAATTACCCATATCGCCATGGTGCACATCTATTTGATGTGGCGATACCTAAGCGGTACAGTATAACTAAATTCATAAGGAGTGTACACAATCGTCAACCATTCATACATGTTCACAACATACACATGTGCGTAATGCGCCAACAATTCATACATCCGAGTATCTCGTAGGATACTCACATACATGTTCACAACATACACGTATGCGCAATGCGCAAACAACCCACCAACAAGACAAAACTCGTATGCCCCGCATACAAATACACATACAGACACATATGATAATCAATTAGTACACGTATGTCCCGAAGTCGCTTTACTTAAATAGGTGTATTAATAATTACCCTTATAATCCCATAATGTATATCTCTGTGATATATCATTTACGCCTATCGTGTTGTGCTAATACCGCACATAGCCCTTTATTGTGGCGTTAATTCAAACATATAGGGATATAGGTGATCCGTCAGCACCATCATTTTCTATCAGTTCTACCAACCGTGACAACCTCCACGAGGTGTCATACCATATCATCATTCCACATTTCGTATCTCATACATACAAGTGCACATCTCACACCAACACATCAACCACGTACGCCCAGCATACCAAACAACACCAACAAAATGAACAAACAACATCACAAACAATGTCCAACAATCAACATCGTGTGCCTCGCACACCCACAAACATACCAACAACCAACATCGTATGTCCCGCATACCAACAAACTATTGTATGCCCCGCATACAAAATGACAAAATTCATTGCAAACATGTGCATAGCCAAGAGGCTCTACCCCCCTTAAAAAGGGTTACGCCCCCGTACCCCACAAGTATTCGACAGCCGCTCCACAAGGAGCGCTGGATACTTGGCTCTCATAGAGTTCTCTAACTCTCATGTGGTGTTTTCACCTTTGGAGTAGATTATTCTCATATCCGAGAGACGGGTATGACTCTAGCCCCTTCGGGCTCTTAAATATATATAAAGGGTGAGGCACGTATTTGTGCTCTCTCCCAAGTTCGTTCCAATGGGCCCACTCGCTCTGTATGAGGTGCAGACCCATGAACATAGGCTCAATTTCCCTCTTTTCATTACTGTGTATCCTCTTATTTGGATCACTAGCATACATTCGTGTGTCTTCTCCCACTGATATTCAGTTTGAGGTATAATATGACATTGGCTCTTGTTAGTACTTGGTGCTCTTTGCACTTGTCTTTGTAATACCAAGATGTACCCGCCTACATGTCCACGTAGATGAGGATTGTCATCCGTGTCTCCTGGTGGTTTTTTTTTCCAGGGTAATACACTGTTGTAGTTCTTTGACACACACTCTTGTTGATATCCATTGCATCTTTCTGTAATTCTACTAGATTAATAACTGCACAAGTACAATACCAAAACACTCAGTCCTACAGAGTGCAGAGGCGTAAACTCTCAGCAGCTAATTTCTAAAGAGTCAAACAGATAAGATGAGCGAATCATCATGTGAGTGGTGTATTCTAAGTCTATTATTCCTTCTTAAGGCATCTGCTAGCATTTAGCTTGTCCTTCATCATTGCGTAGTCACGCGTTTATGTTCACATCATTCGGTAGGTTCCTCTGGATTGCAAGAACTTGCATTATCCTTATGAGGGTTCTACGTATTGCTCGTCCATGTAGTGGTTTCTTGTTTCTGTCGTCTGCCTCGTCATCTTCGAAGGGTCTCCTAGTCTTCACTGTGTATCGTCTGCTGCTCTGTGTTGTAGGTTCTTGGTTTCTGTAGCCCGTTGGTTAACTGCGGCTCTTCTCGTCCATCTTCGAGGTAATCTGCATCACTGTCCGTAGCACGGAGTTGACTACTTCTCGTGTTCCTAACACTACTTGTCTACATGCATGGGGTACCATACTGATGCATTACTACTTACCTGACTAACCTATAAATAAGTCTGTCAGGCCCACATGCTCCTATCGGAGTGCGGTCGTCCCATGTCTCGTTTAGTAAACTTGTAGCGTCCGTCACACGACTATTGTGAAGTATTCTATTGTCGATCTCCCTTTTGATGGATGTCTTAGTTGTAGTTCGATGTTGATTGGTCCGCTATGTCGGTTATCTTATCGTAGGTTCTAATGTTCTAGTAATATTGTGGTAAGGTGGTTGAAACATTATATTTTTTTGTTCTCTGGACTCAAGTCCTTAGTAACATATTAGTGGTATAACCAGTTAAACGTTAAACGTTGATTCGTCTGTATGGCTGCAATCGATTAATGTAATGTTCGTGTTGAGCCAGCGATGTCAGTTCTCGTATTTCGATCTTCATGAGTATATACATGATCCTTTCCTCCAGGTTTAATCATTATCATATCTTACCTATGCTTCCCGATACGGCGTATGGTAAGTTCTCATACTTGGGTATTTATATGCGTTCTCTCTCCCGTTTAATTGGGCGTATTGTA